>PVLA01000781.1:94383-266890 GCA_004027455.1 Hydrochoerus hydrochaeris
TGTCTTTGTTATTCTAGGTTTCTCCTGTTTCCAAATGAATTTTAGGGGTGTTTCCTCTAGATCTGTGAGGTATGTCAATGGTATTTTGATTGGGACTGCATTAAATCTGTATAATAGTTTTGGGAGTATGGCCATTTTCACAATGTTGGTTCTTCCTAGCCAAGAGCAAGGAATAAATATCCTCCATTTCCTTATAACTTCTTCAATCTCCTTTTTTAATCATAGTATAATTTTCAGCATATAGGTCTTTTACATTTTTAGTTAGGTTGATTCCTAAGTATTTCATTTTTTTACATGTTATTGTAAAGGGTGATATTTCCATAATTTCTCTCTCGATGAGTTTTTTGTTTGTGTACAGGAATGCTATTGATTTTTGAGCATTGATTTTGTATCCAGCTACACTGCTGAACTTTTTTATTACCTCTAGTAGTCTTTTAATGGAGTTTTTTGGCTCTTCTATATAGAGTATCATGTCATCTGCAAATAGCGATAGTTTAACTTCTTCCTTTCCTAACTCTATTCCTTTTATTTCTCTCTCTTGTCTAATTGCCCTGGCTAGTGTTTCCAGAACTATATTGAAAAGGAGAGGTGAGAGTGGACATCCTTGTGTTTTTTCTGATTTTAAAGTGAAAGCTTTCAGTTTTTGTCCATTTAGTATAATGTTGGCTGTTGGTTTGTCATAGATGGCCTTTATAAAGTTGAGGTAGACACTGTGTATTCCGGGTTTCTGAAGGGATTTTATCATGACCATGTGTTGGATTTTACCAAAAGCTTTTTCTGCATCTGTTGAGATGACCACGTGGTTTTTGGTTTTGGCTCTGTTGATGTGGTGTATCACATTTATTGATTTGCGCATGTTAAACCATCCCTGCATTCCTGCAATGAACCCAACTTGGTCATGATGTGTAATCTTCTTGATGATTTGCTGCATTCTATTTGCCAGTATTTTATTGAGAATCTATGCATCAATGTTCACTAGTAAGATTGGCCTATAGTTCTCCTTTTTGGTTGGGTCTTTCTCTGGTTTTGCTATGAGAGTAATACTTGCCTCCAGGAATGGTTTAGGGAGGATTGCTCTCTTCTCAATTTTATTGAAAAGTTTAAGGAATATTGGCATCAAATCATCTCTAAATTTCTTGTAGAATTCAGCTGTGAAGCCATCAGGACCTGGGCTTTTCTTTCTTGGTAAGATTTAATTATGTTTTCAATTTCAATAGCTGATATTGGGTTGTTCAAAATTGCTATATCTTCTTGGTTGAGCTTTGGTAGTTCATATGTTTCTAGAAATCTGTCCATTTCCTATGTGTTTTCCATTTTATGTGAGTAGAGATTTTCAAAGTAGGTATTCATGATCTTTTGAATTTCCATGGGATCTGTAGTAATTTCTCCCTTTTCAGTTCTTATTGCATGAATTTGGGTTTTTTTCTTTCTTTCTCTTGATAAGGTTAGCTAGGGGTCTGTCAATTTTGTTGATTCTCTCAGAAAAACAGCTTTTTGATTCATTAATTCTTTGTGTGTGTGTGTGTTTTTGTTGTTGTTTCAATTGCATTGTTTTCTGCTCTAATCTTTACAATTTCCTCTCTTCTATGAGCTTTGGGTTTAGCTTGCTCTTCTTTTTCTAGAAGCTTGAGATGGAGCATTAGGTTGCTTGTTTGTGCTCATTCTGCTTTCTTGATATGACAATTTATTGCTATATATTTCCCTCTTAAGACCATTTTCATTGCATCCTACAGATTAGTGTTGTTTTTGTGTTTTCATTGAATTGTAGGTATTGTTTTATTTCATCTGTAGCCTACTGGTTGTCCAAAAGGTTGTTATTTAATTTCTATGTATTTATGAAGGTTTTGCAATTTCTTTTGCCATCGATTTCCAATTTCATTGCACTATGGTCAGATATTATGCATGGTATAATTTCAGTACCTTTACATTTGCTTAAAAATGTTTTATGGGGTAATATATGGTCTGTTTTGGAGAATGTCCCACACACAGCTGAAAAATGTGTATCCTGATGTAGTTGGGTGGAACACTCTGTAAACATATACTAAGTCCAATTGCTCACAGGTATGATTCAGTTCTATTTTTTCTTTGTTGACTTTTTGTCTAGTTGATCTGTCTCTGTGTGACAATGGGCTGTTAAGGTCTCCTGTTATAATTGTATTCTTGTGTATTTAGTTTTTCATGTTCATTAGTATCTGTCTTATATAGTTGAGTGCTCCTATGTTTGGTGCATATATATTTATATTTATAATTGTAATTTTTCATCTTGAATTTTTCCACTAATGAGTGTGTAGTGACCTTCTTTATTCCTTTTAATCATTTAGGTTTAAAGTTCAACTGTCTGTAAATAGGATAGTTACCCCTGCTTTTTTCTGGGTTCCTGTGGCATGGAATGCTGTTTTCTGTCCTTGACTTTTAATCTATGAGTTTCCTTTTGGGTCAGATGTGTTTCTTGTATAGAGTATATCGTGGGGTCATGTTTCTTGATCTATTCTATCAATCTGTTTCTTTTGATAGGTGAATTGAGGCCGTTTTCATGTGTGGATATCACTGATATATACTGGCTTGACTTTGTCATGTTATTGTCCAGTTTTTTGCTTCCTGCTTTTCCCCCTTATTCAATGCTTGTCCTGCCTGGTGGTTTCTTTCTGTTGTTGTTTTGGGGACTGTGATCATTTTTATCTCTGTCTAGTATGTCTTTCAGTACTCTAGGGTTTGTTTGGTGGATGTGAATTTCTTCAGTTGTTATTTGTCATAGCAGTGTCTTGTTTCTCCATTAAATTTGAATGAAAGTTTTTCTGGGTACATCAGTCTGGGTTGAAAGTTGTTTTCTTTCAGGGCTTGAAATACTTCATTCCAAGCTCATCTTGCCTTGAGATTTTATGTTGCAAAGTTTGCTGTGATTCTAATGGGCTTTCCTTGATAGGTGAGTTGTGTCTTTTCTCTAACAGCTTTTAGTGTTCTGTTTTTATGCTGTATGTCTGAGTTCTTAATTATTATGTGTCTGGGTGTGGATTTATATTGATTATTACTGTTTGGCATTCTATATGCCTCACTTATCTGTAAATCAGATTTTTTCCCCATGTTTGGGAAATTTTCTATTATTCTGTGAATATTTTACTTATGTCATTTGCATTGACTCCTGTATCTTCACTAATGCCCATTAATCTTATATTGTCACTCTTGGCATCATCTTGTAGCTTCTGGATTGTCATTTCATGCTGTTTTGTTATTTTTAAAAGTTATGTCCTTTCATGGTCACTAACTGTGATCCTGTCCTCAAGGTCTGAAATCCTATCCTCAGCTTCAGTTAAGTGGTTTTGCATGCTTTCAATAGAATGTTTTGTTTCTTGGATATCTCTTCGTTTCATGAATTCTGCATGTTTTCTATATTGTTCATTCAAGGTTTCAATCAGTTTCCCATTCTCCTGTACTTTTTTCTCTATTTCTTCTTTAGCTACACTCAGCAACTCCTTTACTAAAGTTGTTATTTCTATCTTTACATGGGAGAGTACTTCTGATTTGATTTCCTCTATAGCCTCATGGAGTTGTTTGTTTTTATTTCACTTACTATCTTTTCAGAGATTTCTGGTATGTTACTTTTGAAGTCCTCTGTTTCAGTGTCTCCTGTACTTGTTCCTGCTGGACTCAGTGTTTGAGATTGCATTTTGCTTTTTTGTTTTGGCATTTTCACTCTGCGTGATGTTTTTTGTGTGTAGAAGGGGGTCACCCACACTCTTGTCAGACTCACCAAGGCCTTGCAGTTAGTTGTATGGGGCTTTACTACTGGCCCTATTTATTCACTGTATACCTCTATTTTAGGGGTGTACTCACCACACTGACTGGGGCCTGCTGTGATCTTCTGTTTGGGTGAGGCAGTTACTGAATCTCCCTTCAATTTAGTACTGTTACTCTGTGGTAGTCCCAGGTTCCCTTGGGGGTAAGTTCCAAGTTTGCCCCATGTGCTGTGATGCCGCCACTGTCTCAGCCTTGGGTTGGATTCTTAGCCCTGCTTGCTGCCTGGAGTTCACTAGGAGTGGCCTAGTTAGGGCCGCCAGTCCCTCTCTTGCTTCTTAAGAAGAGCATGGTCTTACTGCCTGGCAGCAGAGTTGGGAGTCCCAACATTATGATCTTAAATGTGCATCCATTTTTCCACAAATAACTCAAGTTTAGCTTTCGTAATGTCAGGGTAGTGCTCCATGTGTAAATGCACTGTAGTTTCCCTTCTTATATTCCACACTTAAATCTATTCTTTTCATGGTAAAATCACATAGCATAAACTTTCCTACTTAAATGGATCCAGATCTCACAATGAAATCTTAACTCTTTTGTCACCTATAGTTCTTCATAGATCTGGTCCTTACAGTCCTGACCTGAATAACCCTAATTCTACTTCCATCTTGATTGTTGGGTTCCATGTGGCTTTTTCTTCATTCTTAGGAGGCTAAAAGTGCTACTGCCTTTTGTCTTTTAAGCAGCTTCTCTTCTCATGCAATAGTCATTCTCTTGATGTTCTTACCTGTTATTTCTTCTTGTCTTTCTGATCTAAAATTAAAATTTCCTTTTAAAAGTCTTTTCTGTTCACCCAATCTAATCACTAGAACCTGTCTGTAAAATTTTACCTTGACTAATATTCATCATAGTCCTCAGCACTATTTGATACTTTCTTGTTTATGAGTTTATTATCTGCTTTTTCCCACTAGAAATTTCATGAGACCTGGAACCATGTCTGCCTTCACAACTAGAAAAATGCCTTTCACACAGCAAATATTGAAATACATATATAATATATTTATATATGTATGTATATATATATATATATATATATATATATATATATGCTTTCAGTACATATTACATTTGTTATCTAATTACAATATATAGCAAAGAGCACTTTTTTGTTAAAGTAGGCCTGGTAATATGCACAAAAACAAGATGATTCTCAAATCAGAAGAAGAAAAAACTATACAGGAAGAAGAAAACTAAGAAGTGGAAGGAATTTGAATAATAACTTCTGGATGTTTTTATTCTTAAGTAGAAATTGTATTTATTAGCTACTAAGAATACATATGAATGAAAGGAGATGGATATATTAATAAACTAATAAATGAATCAAAATTATTTTACATGAATAGATGCTACTTAGTTCTTTACTGAGATCCTATATATTTTTAAGTGGCTGCTATTGGGGGAAATTAGTATCTATTACCTTAATAAAATACTGAAATTGAAACTGGAGACCTGAATCTGGATAAATGCTCATATATTTTCAAAGAGTAAGAACATTTTCTAAAAATAACTTAGAAGAGTCACTAAAGCATCGGTCTGAGTTACAGTTAAAATTAAATAATAATAAATAATTTAGGGATTAAAACAGAAGTAAATGAAGTCTAATAAGACTGCAAAAAGAAATTATGAACCTAAATATCTATTTTTAAATTGACAATACTCTGAAGATTCTGTGAAGGTTTGGACATTTTATTTCTTTCTGCTTTTAAGTTTATATCACCAGGACTTAGCATAAATTGGACCTTTTAGACAATGACTTTAAATATTACTTAAAGGGATTTCTTTAAGAATACTTAGCATATACCTTCTCTGGCAATCACTGAAACTGTAGCTTTGCAATAACTTTTGTTCTCTGCGTATTTTAACTGAATCATTAGAAGATAGGAAAGTTGAGGTGAAGTAAATAAACATTTATCCTCATTATTCACATTCTAGATGCTAACTCACTTTAAATGAAAGGGTGCATTTCATGAGGGGAGCCCAACTTAATACTTTTAAAATAAGAGTCACAGAGTAGACAGTGAATGTAGACACTTACCAAAAGGTTATTTAATGTTCATTATCTATTAAAACCATATTAAAGAATATTTCATGGTTTTACTGATAGTCTTTTATATCCTCTTATTAAGAAGAAGAATAAAAGAAAGAAAACCAAACAAAATCTTCCCAGCATATGTGAACACTGTGTCATTTATAGGGCAGGAGCGTGTGTTAGGTCAAAATGTTTCCTTGCAATGAAATTGCCCTTTCTAAGCATGAGGATTTGAGGCCCTTTTATAACACATTTGGAATATAACTCATTGGCAGACATGATAGAAATTCATAGCTCTATTATTTTGCTTGAAGACACTTTAATGGGCAGGTTGTTTTTTTCTTTTTGCTAGAAACATTGAAAAGCAAGCTAGCAACATTTTTTATATGGGGAGGTTTATATTTGTGTTTATATATTTTTCTTACTAGTTATATTTTATTAATTTTTTGAAGGCAAAAAACAGGAAGAATTGGTAATTTTATGGTCAGTGTTAGAGGGTCCCTGGACAATAAAGGATTTAGTCAAGGATTTTTGAGTATGCATATAAGCAACTAGTTTTCCATCCTCTCTCTTCTTTCACCCTAGACATGTAGTTAGAAGCCACTTTAATATCTTAGTTTTACACAGTGTTAGGATTAGTGTGTAAATAAATGGCCAAGTAATTGTTATTTCTAAGCTGACAATTTAAATAGCTAATTGTTGTAAAAACTAAAAAGATATATTATAAAAATGAAGAGTGTTAGAGAGGGTTGTGTATGTTATTTTCTCATACAACTCAGCAAGCTTGTTTCCACAGTGGTGTCAACCAGTGTTTAGGAAATATGCATCACTGTATTTCTAGACAATTTCTCCCAGAAGTTTGGGTCAGCGATGCAGTACCAAGTGACCCCATGTCACTTTTTTGCTTTCTATTTGCACCATGACATGACAGTTTGCATTATTTTATGTCAGTGCCCTTCATATCCTAAGGTGATGCCATTGATAATATTTCTTGCCTTGTATATATGGACAGGTGACCTTTAGCCTGTTTCACTGGAACTATATTTATTGTCAATTCCCTCATTCAGATGTATAAATACCATTTGGGGACCTTTGTTACTGAACAATTTTTGCTGGTCATTGGTCACACCAAATCACAGAAAATACTATATATATATATATATATATATATATATATACACACACACAGTTTATCTCTCTCTCTTTATATATATAGTTTCTTTCTCTCTATATACGTTTCTAATAAAAATATATGTATATAATCACCAGTGTACTTTGCATATTTGAGCTTGTGTGTGCATGGAGTTTGTAGATGTTATTCATGTCTTGTTTCTAATGTAATAGCATCATGGAAAATATCATCAATACAAAGGCGTTACCCACACAGAATTTGTAATGGTACTGAAAGTTTGCTCTGCAGTCTCCTAGTCTCACATAGTTGCTGTTTTAGCCAATAATGTTCTCAACAGTATCTAATAAAGACTGCTGATGCTATTGACAGGATTAAGATACAGGAAAGGCAGCGAGAAAGCCCATGTGAAAAACAAACAGGAAAATTCTTCAGAAGGAGGAGTAAAATAGAAGAATAAGTACATTAGATTTTAAAAAGATACATATCAAATATCTCAACTAGTTTTGTTAGTGCTTTCAGTTTTCTTTGCAGATTTTTTTCTCATCAAGCTCGTTTATTCATAGGTATGTTACTTGTGTATTATTTTTCAAATAAATCCCTCTTCTCTGCCTCAGTCTTGCAGTGGGACTTTTTGAGCCTCCTTGTTACATACAAACTTCCTTTGAGAAAAAGTACAACATGCATTTTTAAAGCTCTGTTTTCATAAAAACAGAAACAAACCAACTGGACAAACTATAGAGCCCTAAAAAGAAACCCCACATATATATCCAACTAATGACAAAGACCCCAAAGATAAATGATGGTGAAGTAATATATTTTTAAATAAATCATGTCAGGAAAGCTGGACTCATCCACATGCAAAAAATAAAATGATTGTATTCTTACATTATACACAAAAATCAAGTCAAAGTGAATCGCAGACAGAATTTAGAGCTGGGAGGTAGCTCAGTGATAAGCTCTTGCCTTTTGTATTCCATTGCTTCCACCTCAAAACAACAGAATAGACTTAGACCTGAAAACTTAAAATTCTTAGAAAAAAACGTAGGGGGTAGCACCTTGACATTGATCTTAGCAATGATTTTTTATTATTTGACTCCAAAATGCAGGCAACAGGAGCAAAAATAAATAGGTGAGACTACATAAAAGTAAACATTTCTGCAATGCGAAGGCAATTACCAGCAAAATAAAAAGGCAACACTTGTACTGGGGGAAAATATTTGTAAATCACTTATTGGAAAAGACAAGAAGGGAAGTGGGGAGAAGAAGGGTAGGTAAAGAGAGGTAAGGTATGTTACATACATTCACCATCTCTCAATGAATATGATCATTATGTCCCACAAACACATACTGATAAAACAATAATTTTAAAGAGAAAAAAAGCAAAAAAATCAAGAAGCAAAAAATAAACAAAAACAAAATCAAAATAATGATAACAAAAATGGCGATATAGGATTTTGAAACAAGATGATAGGAATTTAACAGTGGTTGTTATGGTGCATATTGTATCTTCAAAGTAATTATGCAGGCTATCAGATACAGGCATGCAAGACCGATCAAACAATAAAACTTCCCTTTAAGCAGGTTTTATCTGTTGTATTCATAAATGAAATAAATCAGACTTGTATGTGTAAACGCTGTATTTTCTGGCTAGTGAAATAAAATGGGAGTAAATAAGATCCAAAAGTCACAAAATCAAAATTTTCTTCACCAAATTCATACAGTTGAATAATAGAAAACCAAGTAAACCAACTAAAAATGGATGAAGAACCAAGATAGAGACATTGTACCAAAAAAGACAGTCATTGTTCTATCAGTTATTAAGAAACAAGCATTAATATCTCCTAGCATATTTCCAGCATTGTCTCTTTAATTCTTTCAGTTTTACTTGATGTGTTATTCTCCACTAGAAGGCACAAGGACATTACGACTGTTGTTTCTTCCTGATGAATTTACCCTTTATTGAATTTTCTCTTTTCTCGGACATTTTAAATCAAATATTAACAGCATTTCATGCTTAATGTTTGCATGTTTTTCCCCATAATTTACTTTCACTTTTATGTGTCTTTAAATTAAAATTACATTAGTGCTGGCAATCTTCATTGGATCTTGATTTTTAAAAAATCTATTCCAATAATCTTTCCTTTTTAATTGAAATTAACAATTATTAAATAACTATATTGATTATTTTAATGCATCTCTTGTATTATTTGATTTTTATTGTTTTGTTATATGTCATATATTTTATTCCTGTTTCTTTCTCTGTATTTTTAAAGGTTATTTAAAAATTTTATTAATGCTTCATTTTGGTTGACTGATCCATTGGAGTTTTAATTAATTCTTTTTGCATTGAACTGTTTCTCTGGGACACAGTATGCAAATCCTTAACTTTCCTCAGTCTACTTAATGTTAGTATCATACCTCTTCGCATGAACATGGAAATCAAATGCCATGTAGTTCACTTAATCCCGTCACACTTTATGGTATAATGTTCATTTACATTACAAGTTTTGGATAAAGGTAACTCAGATAGTAAGTTGTGATTCTCTGGAGTCTACCATAAGGGTGTTGATGTTTTTGTTTTAGCATTACATACTACTTGCTTTTTTTCAACCCCAGATACCCTCAAGCGTTAATTTGTTTAATTATTTTTTACAGATATTAGAATCTTACTCCAAGATGTAAGTTACTATACATCTTTAAATCTAGATATTGCTCCTGAAAAGGGATCAATAATATCTAACTTATAATTCATTAACATTAAGATAAATATCAGCATTGATATAAAGAATCTCCTTTAGTGTCTATAGCTCATGGTGAAGGCAATTATGGTTTTTTCCCTTTGGTACCGGGGGTCAAACTCAGGACCTCCCACTTGTCAAGCAGCCACTTGTACCTCTGAGCTAAACCCCTAGCCATGAGGCATTTATGTTGAGATTAACAGCCTTATTTTACATAGTAATACAAGTAAGACTCAAACAGCTGAGATAACACAGGCCAAAGATAAGAAGTACCCAAGTGCTACTGAGCAGTAATGACTATGTTCTTGGATGTGTGGGATTATCAAAAGACATTATGGAAACTATTGGGAATACAGAGAGGAAATTGGAAGAAGTTAAGAAGAAAGTATAAATTTATCATCAGTTTCTCAATACCCAAACTGAAGAGTGCCCCTGAAAAATTCTAGCTTTCTTTAGAGAAAATTATTACATATATATTTATTGAAACCCTACCACATAGTAGGTATTCTTCTAAGTGGCATCGATAGGAAACAAAGCAGACATGATCTCAACTTTCACAGAGTGTAGAACTCATTCTAAGTTTTTATATAATTGCTTATTATATAACCACTTAGTCTCGCATATTCTGCTAGAATCTTTACCCTAAAACAATGTAAATAATAGATACCCTCCAGTTTGTACTCTGTGGTTAGTGTGACTGTGGCTAAGGTTACAATGTAGTTTATCACCCAGACTCTGTCTCTTTCAAGAGTGAAAGAAATTGCTGTATTGATAATATAATCTATTAGGGCCTCAGGTGTATGTTAAGACTTTCTATAGTAAACTTGAGTGAAGACATATACCAGTTTCCTTCACAAATAGTAGTTTCTATAGTAGTTTGTTTATAAAGATGCTATGACCCTCAGTTTTTTCATATTTTACCTGTTTACTTTGTTCCTATTAGACTTAAATTCACCCACAGTTTTCACTTTCAGCTGTCCTGTATCCAGTTTTCATTATTCTCCAGCCTCTTCATCTTATTACCCATCTTCAGTAAGGAATTGCTGGAATCAGCCTAGTGAGAATCCCCCTAGATGAGAGAGCTCTTCCTGGTAATTTTCCATCCACTAATCCCCCACTTTGCTCTTTGGCTATAAATCACCATTTAGTTTTGTTATATTTAAAGGTGAACCTGAAATCTCTCCTCTACTGAATAACCACTGCTCAGTAATGGCCTTATGCAGAGGGAGATGCTTGCAAGTTTGACTGCACAAAATTCTTTCTAAAGACAGGCCAGAGTGATAATACATAGAGGTTGGAAGACAAGGAATTTGATCAAATGTTAAGAGTGGGAATTTTGCATAATCTTGCAAAAATTGGGCCAAAGAGATCCAGAGACCAAGCCCAAGGCAAGGAGAGCAAAAAGAGAAGTCAGAGAAGTGTGGTTCACGTTGGGTAAAGAGCATCTTTGTCAACTTTCTCCAGAACATTTTATTCATCTCTTCCAGGATAAGTGATTTATCCTGACCGAGACAGGATAAAGTATTTTTTCTGTGCCTTTGTGGTTCCTTACAGGTATCTTAATATTTGCTACAGTATTTTGAATTTATTAACCTTGCCTTCTTCATGAGAATGTAACTGTTGTGGGGGGAGTTGGCACTTTTTGACACTCTGATTCAAAGTAAATACCCAGTATTTCTTCAACTCAGTGAAATAAAATTTAACATTTGTAAAACTGTAGTCAAGTGAGTCAACCTTATTTTGTCATTTGTAACTCTGACATCCAATCATTTTTTTCAGGTAATTATCCCACAATCCATGCATATCTTGCCTATAAACATGTAGTTGTAAGAATTTAGATGATTTCATTTGATAAATAAACAACGAATTGTTTATGTGTTGTTAAATGTAGACACTACTTAAGCCATGGATATAGTTAAAATAAGAGGTGAAATAGAGAATAGGAGATGAAGAGAGATTAATTAAGCTGTGTTTGGTGGTAAAATCTGCAACACATGTTAATAAAGCTCAGGTACTATACAAAGCTATTAGGTATTATTTACTGAGATAAAAAGGAATTTAGAGGGAATAGATTTCTGGCAGCAAAGAAGAGCTTGTAAAGGTGCCAAGGTAAAAATATATCTAAAAGATTTGTAAGCAAAAATGATGAATTGAGAGTTCTCAATATAGGCACTGGCTTTTATACCTGTGGGCAATAATCATTTTTATAGTAGAGAGAGACGAAAGGGCACCTGTTGTCCAGTCTTCAGGAAGTCCTACACGAAGAGATTTCATAGAACAGGAAGTGCAAGGAAACAACTAGGAAGCAACAATCTGAAAGGCAGAAGAAAAGTATTACAGGTTGGCATTACAGAGTCTGTGAAAAAGGAGTTGTAAGAGAGATGGATGCTTAAGGACGCAAAACACCGGTGAGATTTTCAGAAATGCTAAAACACAAAAAATTGTCTTGTATTTAATATCATAAAGCTGTTACAATTTAGATCAAGAATGTATGGCAAAGACCACATGCAGGGTTTCAGGAAGGGGATGGAATCATGGGGTAGTATAACAGGCAACTGTTAGGGGATGGGGTTTGGTTAGAATCAACAGGTTGCTGTGGGTGGGGCTCAGGGGTCACCTGGAAGGGTCTCTTTTTCCCAGCTCCTTGCTTCTCTCTACCTCCTGACCATCACAACATGAGCAGTTTTCCTTCATCCAGGCCCTTCCAGCATGCCCTGCTGACCATAGACTGAAACTTCTGAATCTGTGAGCCAAAATAAATCTCCTCTCCTTTTAACTGCAAATGTTGAGTATTTTCTCAGTAATAAGAAAATGGCTAAGGGAAAACCCTTTAAAAGGAACAGTGTAAATAGTTTAGCAGGAAGAATGGAGGTAACATATATTTCTGATTTGAAAAATTCAAAGGAGTCAAAGAAAAAGACTATGGTCATACAGAGAAATAATACCCTCAATAATTTGTACTCAAAAATTGAACAAAATCATGAAATGGTATCTAGGCTGTGAGCTGAAAGAGTGTGGTTGTGGATGTGATGGTAGCACTGGTGGATATCGAGGTTAAGGTACTAATGCCAACAATCCAGTACAGAAACAGTAATAAAGAAGAAAGTCATGATACTTTCAGTCATTAAGGTAAATGGTGATAGGACCAAACATGCAGTAAGAATTTGATCTCTGTTGAAAGAAAGAATGTTCCCTTTATTCATCAGGTTAGAAGAGAACTCATGAACAGACAGACAACTTTGTAAATTTGGCCATAGAAAGAAGAGAGCGTTTCCATGGTTGGTTCCTCTTTCAACAAAAAGGGAGAAATACAGTCTCCAAACAAAATATGCATATGGAAAATGTTTTTATGTGTTCTGCTTTTTAATTTCCAAGGAGCATTGAAGGTGACAAAGTGCTGTATTTTCCTCATTACTAAATCATGTGCCACTTTGAACACTATTCTACTAAAGGAATTAAAGAGATCTCTTGTTTTGCATATCGAATATAATGAAAAATAACTAACATATATCTTACCCTTCATCAGATCCTATTTTTATACTCATAGAGTACACTTTACTGGCATTTTACATTTTATTAACTTGTTTAAAACTGTAAGAACTTTGTAAATTAGATATTATTCTATATGTCATAGGAAACTTGAAGACCAGAGAATTATGTTACTTCCTTATACCACAGAGTGCAACAGCTAGGCTTTAAACCCAATCAAGTTGATTCCAAATTCATGGCTTTTACCTATTTCAAGTAATCTGACTCATGACCAACAGATTTATTAGTCCATTTGTCTACTCATCTGTCCAACAAATATACACATTGAGCATGCATTCTTTATTCAACTGCATTGCCCCATAAAAAAAAATTCTGTGTAAAATACTAGGTCAGAGACCAGCAAGGTAGGATCAACCAAGGTTCTAAGTGTTATGGAGCTTAGTACCTACTTATGTGTTCTGCTTTTTAATTTCCAAGGAGCTAAGAACTATGGCATAGATTATAAGTGGAATGGGAACTATGGAGGGAATTTGGTAGGGCAGTAACTAGGGTAACTCCTGAAATCATCTCCTGTTTAATGAAAAACATCACATATGAAAAGATTTTCACGATTGAGAGAATTTAAACAGATACACATAGAGAAACATATGCCAAACAAAACATGGAGCAAGCTATGAAGAGGATGATGTGGTGTATGCATAAGGGGAAAATGAAGCTCTTTTCCAATAATATACAACCTTAGACTAAAAGTTGAAACCATCAGCCCTCTTTTAAGTAACAAGCCATGAAAGTTTTGTTTCCTTTTGTTTGAGTATAAGGTATGATACCATTAGAACCATATTTTAGAAAGATAAATGGTATAGCACGTGCTAATTCTTGAAGCAGAGGTTCTAGAAGTGGAGAAGGAAATTGGAAGACTTTTGAAAGTCCTAGTGAGATGATGGTCATTTGACATAAAGGTTTCCAGTGTCTTGCTTTGCCTCCAAACTTTTGACATTTATTACTGACAGTTTGCCTTTGTGACCAGATGGGTTGAATTTTTCCTCTAAACTTCCTTTCCTATTTTGTGGCAGACTTTCCTTACTTTTCTAACTTGGATACTACTTTGGCCGTTAGTAAATTCTTGGCTATTTCCTTTCTTCCTAGTGCTGGTTTACACAATTCCATAAACCACAAACATATGACTTGGCGTTTGGACATATAAAGACAATATGTGAATTTTTTGTTAGAAAAGATAAAATCATCACAGACTGGAGTTGGCAGGGAGTAATTTTGATAGGTAAAGAAAAGAGAAATATTTTTCCTACGATTAATGAGTGTATCTTTTATATCTGTATTTGCTTACAAATCCTGATTTTATAAGTAGTTTTGTCAAAAATAAACATATAAATAATAATATTATTTAAGTTATTGCATTAGTAATGCTAGCTACGGTAAGAAAAGGAACCCAAAATATTCCTACTCTCAAACATAACTGAGCACACACACAAAATACGCTGTGATCCTGTTCCCATTTTACTGAGCGAAGGGCACACAAAATCGCAGAGGAGAGGGAGAGATTTAGTTTTTTATTCTTATTTTTTTGGTTGCAGCTTTTTCTTATCATTTTTTATTAGTACATGTTTGCAGTGCAACATGGGGAGTTTTCACATGGGTATAATGCATTTTAACTCGTTTTGTCCCCTACCATTCCCATCTTTCCCTTTTTCCTCCAACTCTTATTCCTATTTCTACTACTCCCATTTTTCCTTCAATTCTCTTTCTCTTTCTCTCTCTCTCTCTTTCTCTCTTCTCTCTCTTCCTCTCTTTCTTCATCTGTCTCTCCCCCTCTCTTTCTCTCCCTCTTTCTCTCACTCTCTACATTTTCCCTGCTTAGTTTCTTCATCTATCCAAAACAAAACATTGTGATGACACCTACCATTTTTTCCCAAAGTTAAGAAAAATAGCATAAAATTAATTATAATTGTAATGTCCTTGGTAAGTGTTACTAGACTGCTGAATCAAATGTAGCCTGAAGCTGCTGTCATATCTTGGCCCCTTACATAACCAGTCAACCTGACTTCTACATAAACAAACTTAATGCCTAATTGGAGGAGAGGATTTTTGTAACACATGGCTAAGCCACATTCCAATAAGAGAAACTGAGTTTCACTCAATTGCAGGCAGTTAGATCAGACTATGTCTGAGTGAGGCAAAAATTGAACTATAACCCATCAAGCTGCTTTTCTATGTGTCACTTCTGCTTTCTGTGTCTAAATATTTACTGCCAGAGTTTGGAAGTAGAATTCTTGAACTTCTACTGGTTGTGGATGGTGCTCATTCATGAGTTGTTTTTTGTTGACTTATATGCTGCTCAACTGAATTTGTCTAAGGTTTTTATTTTAGTAAACTATATGAAAAATATTAATAAATGCTATGTATAAGAGAAGACACTATCATTGAATTCAGTGCAAGTTAAATAATTATTAGAACTAGTCCAGAAAATGTAGAAATCCATTTCAATGCATTTATGTGTTAAACAATTCTAATGCTCATTTTCCTCTGCAAAATCTCAACTTGCAAAAGAACTTGGGGAAAATGGCGTTGCATGAAGTCAATAACAGGTTCTTGTCAGTTTTAAATAAGCTTAGCTCGTGTTTCGTGGGTATCTGCTGTCTTATGTAGGTCAGGCGTCCACAGACGAAATTGAGGATGAAGGACTGGATAGCAGTCTTAGCATAACATCTTTCAAACTACCCATGTGCACTTCGGCTCCACGGACGTATGCCGAAGCATTGAAAGGGAAGCGGGAAGCTTATTTGCCTGCTCTCAGGCAACCTTTATCTGTCACTCATCCAAGCCCACCAATTAAAAAAAAAAGCTGTATCAGAGAGGAAGACAAGGAAGATATTCAGGGCACAGGGACCTGGTCTAAAACTCCAAATGCTTAATGATATTGACAAATATTACGCAGAACAAAAGAAGCAGAAATTCCATATGGAAAAATTGGCAGCTGTAGCCATGGTACAAGATGTCAGAGGGAAAATTATCCTAGCTGCTGATAAGAATTTAAGTGAGAAAAAAATATATGGAACAGAAGCTATTTGAGAGACAGAAGGAGACAATTCAGAGAGGTTTACAGCAACTTGTGCAGGAAAGATTAAACTATCTTGCAAAAGTTAAAGAGAGAAGAAGTCTCTTCCTAGAACAAAAGAACCAAAAGGCCGCAGACTCTCTGTTAATTCAAAGCTTAAGTAATAAGCGTACCCTTTTGCTCAAAGGAATTCTTAAAATCGACAGATTGAACAAGAATGAAGCAGTCCTAAGAAACAAAAAATTGATTGTTCAGGAAAAACTTGAAGCAGAGAAATATCGAACGATTTTACTGAAGCACATGAAGGAAATTAGGTAAGTAGAGCTTACATAGGATAGAAGTCTGTAAGTCAGTTATGTGTGAATATTGCATACTAAGCACTGTTTTAATAAAGGACATTTTGCTGATAGCACGATACAGCCTACTTTGGATAACGTAAACAAGCAGAAGAAATAACCCACTAACATATTATCGACGTTTAAATAATAAAATCATGCTTTCCTCCCTCTCCCTCTTAGTCGCATTGCTCAAAACCAAGCTTAATTCAGTTGCTTTTGTCCTAAACAACATTATCACCAATCTTTTGACCAGGGTCAGAAACCCGTGTCCTCACAACTCATTCTTCCTCAGTGTCAAAATCTGATGTCTTTTCCTATCATATTACTCCTGGAAGGAATATTTCCGGTAAGTCCTTGTTCAGTACTATCACTTCTCTTCCATGTTGAACTCTCCTACTATAAGAACCAACATTCTCTTTCCCCGTGAGATTCCCATTTCTGTTCTCCATTCTTCGTGGCACGTCTGTTTGGAACCTATGAACCTCAACCATTTTCACAGAGGGTTCCGATTGTATCATTTCCCGTTTAAGTATGTTGATAGTTTTCAATTCTTGAAAGAATAAAGTTTAATCTCCGAGTGGCATTTAAAAAAAATATGCTCTTCTCTAATATCACCTCACTCTAAATTTTCTACTACAGCTTCTGCCCTCTTCACCTAACAGTGCTCTACTCTGGAGAAAATGAATTAGTCTCCACTATCCAACTTTCAGCTTTCTCATCTGTAGGTTTGCTGATGTGTTTCCCTCAAATACATGCTCTGCTCAGGCTGTATGTCTCTGTGGCAATACCAACACGGATCTCTGGCATTATGCAGAGTAGAATGTTTTGAGTGTTCAAATTAATAAGTAGTGATTAAATGTGAAGGAAAAGACTTTCCTTCCATGAAAGAAACTTATGACAGTCCAGTACTTGTCTGTGTGCAGCTATATTTCACCCTCTTATTGCCTACCGTCTCTAATTAACCATTATCAGTGAAAAGCCTATATCATAGTTAATTAGCTTGTCCCTCTTTCTACTTCTGGGCCTAGTACTGTGCTTGATTAACAAATTCAATAAATACTTATCAAAGAAAGTAAGTATAAATTACAATTAGTGATTTAAACCATACAGTAATCTCTAAGAAGTCTGGATGTTTTTGCTTATTTATCCTCAACATATTAGCTACTAGAATGGGACATTACATGTTTTTCCAAAGTTTGTATGGTGAAAATTGTGTGCATGTGTGTGTGTGCTGGGGACCAAACTCAGGGCCTTGTGCATATTAAACAAGCAACTTTACCACTGAGCTACATCTCTAGCTAGGATTATTAAATGAATTATATAAAAATATAATTAACCAAGCTGTGAAACTAGTGTCACTAGCAATTGTGTAATAGTTATCTGTGTTGGCACAAATGCTTATTTCATAGCAATAAGCTTGTCCACGTTTTATTTTTCTTTCCTTTACTGATCATTCATCATTTTTACCAAGGAGACTTTATTTTCAGTTCACAGAGTTCTTATATTCAAGCAATAATTCAATTTTAGCTCCTAAAGATTCCTATCACAGGTAATATGGGGAAATAATGTGGCCCAAGAAACTGAAAATTGGGGTGGGACATAAGGTATAAGGCAGTAAGACTACCAGAGTTCAATAATCGTACAAGCAATAATACAAAAACCATCATGAGAGAATTAAAATTTCTGATAGATAATAAGTGTGAGCAATAGGAAGCTGGAAAGGAAAATATTTACTTCCTTGTTTATTGCAAGGTTCATGGTTGAGACTCCTTTAAAAAGAGACAGCTTCACTAGAGAAAAACACCACAAATGCATTTAATTAGAAGTTTCAGTAGGCAGGTAACTCTTCAGAAATGAAGAACCAGATGTTTGGGGAATATTATTTTTATAACTAGAATCTTGATAAAGAGTAGACTGTTGAATAGAAATACAATTGGACAACAAGGATGTGTGACCTAAATGATACTAGGCTGGGCAGAACTTAGCAAGTTTATATTCTTTGTGACCTCTTTGCGCAATGTTCTTTCCCTCTAGTTACAGAACAGGACATACATCACTGTTTTTAGAGGGGAGGGGGCAGGGGAAACTCAGAAAAATCTTTCTGTTTCCTTCAACTTGAAAAACTCAGTAAACTAAGGTGCTATATTTTAGGGCAGGATTTCCTGCATGCCATCAAGACCTGACAAAAGTGACTCAACTAAGTATCAAAGGGTTAACTCACTTCAGTTCTCCTTTGCCCTCCCATAAAGACATAAATAACATTCTTGCTCTTCTAAGAATTCACAGTCCAATGGCAAACATAAGCATACATTTGAACTCATCAAAAGCAAAAGTAAAAGTACAATTATCCTTTAGATTTGGAGAAAGTAAAGATAATGAGACCCGTTACAGGTAGGAAGAACAGAATGAGCAAGTTTGGAAAGTTGAGGGTAGGTAAAGTGTTAGGAGAAAAATAAGATAATAAATATTTTTGTAGCAGAAGGATTATACAGGAGAGTAGCTGAAAGCATATTTCCTTGAGAAACATGAACTTGACTAGAAAAAGTCACTAAGTCTCAGTGGACAGTCACATGGCAAAAGACTACTAGGAATCCTATAGAAAGAAACAGTGGATTTTAAAGATGCAGTTTACCAAGAAACCTTTTCAAGAAATAGGTCAGAAAATAATCCCCAGGACAAACTTTGGACCATCTGTCTCAGACAAATGCAAAATGATGAAGACTTTTCTATTTAAACTAAACTTAGTGAAATAGAAGCTCAAAGAAAATTGACTCGAAATATTTCAGTCTATATGTTGTTAACTTAAATTACATTAGTTGTCAAAGAATATTTTAGGAAATTAAAATATGTGGCTCACACAAATATAACATTTGTACACCCAAATATTTGTTTACTCCAATAATGGAAAATAAAATAAAAGTGTTACGATTAGTCCAAATGAGAACTTAGCGTATGAATATGTGTAGAAAATAAAAAATACCAAAATAAATTCTTAAGTATATTCAGAGCTAGTCAATATCAACTGGAAAATAATGCATTGTAAACTCACTAGACAAAATATGTTTATGTTTTTATTTAAAAAGAATCACATTATACACAGTTTGTTTAATTTACAGGGTAGTAAACTAGCTAAAAAAGATTGAAAGGCATTGATGGCTTTGAATTGTATGCTAGACAGAACCCCAAGCAATTTCTTTTTACCTTTTCAAAATCTTTCACACATGTTTTCATATTTTGGAGCCAATCAACAACAGTTTTACGCCAGTGATATTTTAAGTGGCTTACCTGTCTGTCTGTCTGTCTGTATATGGCAATATGCATACATATTTTTGGGATTTGTATTAAAATATTTAGAGATCTTTATAGCCACTTATTTCTTTAAAAATTTAATTATGATTAGCATATATAATACAAATTTTGGGAAGTTTTTGTGTGTATTTTTTGGTAAGACTGGAGACTGAATTTGGAGTCTTGCACTCCAAAATACTAGGCAAAAATTCTACCACTGAACAATACTTCCAGCCCTTTTTGTTTTTAGTTTAACACAAGGTCTCACTAGCTTGCCCAGGCTGGCCTTGACTTGCTTTACTCCTGTGTCAAACTTTTGTTACACACTTGTGTCAACCTGCTCAGCTAGGAAAATTTTAAATAAGAAAACATTTGCCTTTCCCTAGATATAAGCAATAGTTTCTTAAGAATGAAAAATCTACTATTCTGACACAAATTTAAACTTATTTTTCTCAGTGCAGACATTATGCATGTATAAGTAACTTTTGTAAATAATTTTCTATATTTTTTTAAAATGTATTTTGGAAGAGGCAATGAAAGCTAGCCTAGTGTATCAAAATACAAGTCTAGTATAAAAGGATGTTATAGAAATAATGTAATCAGTTTAGTTTTTCTGACAGTAAATTGAATGACCAGTAGTAATTAATTTGTACCAGATACAGTCAAAACTAAACTTTGAAAGTTTTACTCAGTTCTGATACTTTTTTACAACATTGATCTTCATTAATGTTATCAGTCAGTTGACCTGAAAACTTTCTGATGAATCTTAATAACTGCTGAAAATATTTCTTCTTCTGTGGAATGGGAGAGAAAGGAGGGGGGGAGAAAAAGAGGAGGAGGAGGAAGAGGAGGAGGAGGAAGGAGGAGGAGGAAGGAAGAGGAGGAGGAGCAGGAGAGGGAGAGGGTGAGGAAGAAGAAAAGGAGGAGGAGGAGGAGGAGAAGGAGGAGGAGAAGGAGAAGAGAGGAAGAGGAAGAAAGAAGAAAAGGAAGAGGAAGATGAATAAGTGGAAATCAAAAATGCCTAATTTAGGAAGCTGGTAAATTATTCACAGGAGTATTTAAGCATGAATTAGAGAAGCTGAAATGAAAGAATCTGTATCCCTGATAAAAACCAGCCATGGGGTTCCCAGAATGTTCTGCTTGTCCACACTCTAGAAAATAACACAGCTCAGCCCAGGACAGCAGGGTTTCCGTTTTGGAGTAGAGTATCAGCGTGGAAGTCTAGCAAGTAAGGTGGCTATACAGTATTATTGTTTTCTACTTATTAATCCTAGTTGATCTAATATTATCTTTGTTATTCACTGTGGTCTTTATATTCTTATTTATCAAGCTTTCCTGCAAACAACCTTTACTATAATCATGATTTACTTCCAAATTCCTGAGAGCGGCACTTCCAACTGCCTTACAGGCACATTATTGAATTTCTACAATCTTTATCATACGTAACCTTATTATTTTAATTTGTGAAAATATCTTTAATTTTAATTAAAATGTTTAATTAATGTTTTTACCCCAATATTAGACAAAATAGGACTAAGATATTTTGGCTTCACTTTCAGATAATTTGTGAAAATATTTTTAATAAAATATACTATATTTATTACTATATATTACTATAAATACTTTTAATAAAACCATATAAATATCAAAATAAGTACAAATAATAATAATTATACTAGACAAAACAATGTAACTTGATGCAAATGATAAAAGGAGATACACGCAATATGCGTGCATTGCGGTCCCTTGCCACCTCATTTGCACATTCATTTGTGACAATCTATGTCATAGAATTTCAGTAGATCCACGATGGTGAGCATAATTCCACAAGGCTCATAGAGGGTATAAATATACTGATGCACCGGTCAGTAAGTGAGCAAGGGAAGTGGCAGCCCAAAAGCAGAATGTTTTGCACTTCAAACAGAACTAATTCAAAATGCAGAAAAGAGCAATGATATTCTAAAAGTCATGAACAAACTCCTCCTTTCTCCTGCTGCCTCTTTAGCCAAATGCTTACATTAAAAATGTTGAAATAGAAGTAAAAAGGAAGACAAAGCATCTCACTATTCCTTTCTAATTTAATTCTTCCTGAGTAGTAGTAATATGGTCAAAGGTAGATGCTAACACATGTAAAATTATCAGAAAGTGAAGCCAAAACGTCTCAATCCTATTTTGTCTAAGATTGAGGTAAAAACAAGAAGTGTTTACATATGTGATCTACAAAGCATTAATTGTGTAATTTCTGTGATTTTACATGCAATTTAAATGCTTTTCATTTGCACTTGAAATTGACATTTCAAACATTAAGATAAAAGTGTCTTACATGCATAAGCATGGCTACAAAAATTCTGCAAACAGAGACAAAGTGTGCTGAAATTTCCAAAGTATAACATGTGCTTTTTGTTAAATGGTACATGTGGACCTTTGCAGTTTACTCTGTGGTTTTCTGTGATCAGGCACACATGAAGGCAAGTCCCTCTCTCATTTGTTCTGGCATTTGGTTTCATAATTTGCTATTTAATGCTACTCTTTTTAAACAAAATGAAAATAAATTAATAACATACCTAACCTCAACAAACTCATTTGCATAGATACATAAAGACCTTGTCACTAATTAGAGCCACCCTACTTCTCAAATCTTAAACTAATGCACATATTTTGTGTTTATAGTCTTTTTTTTTTTTTTTTTGCTGCCTCTGGGATGGAACTCACAACCTCATGTTTACAGAGTGGGGCCTTAGCCAACTAAGCTAAACCCGGGAGCACTTTATTTTGTGTTTAAAATTTATATTTTCAACCGATTTTTTCCATTGCTTTCACCACAAATTCTTCAAATATATGATCACATTCATTGCTCAGATAAACTTTGTTATATATGTATGTTTTTCTCATTTCTGGTGTATGATCCAGGATTCTTTACACATTCTTTTTCCATTCTGTTCTGTCCAGTGACTCTGACACCCTTCTTTTTCATTACCTCTCCAATGATAACTCCCTTCCGCCACACATTCCTGCCTTGGAACAACCTAATGATCTATCTTCACTTCATTCATTCAGGTTAAAAATGGCTAGAAAAAAATCCCTGACTTGTAGATTGGTGGTAATGTTAATTTTTTGATTTATATCTGTACATGTTCCTTCAGTCACTTCTGCTTGTCCCCACTATTTGCAAGAGCAAATTCCAACTTTCCCCCATTATGTAGAGCTTTCTTTGCAAGCTCACGTTTGGACTCTCCTCATACTACTTCATTTCCCGAAGGAATTCTAGGCCTTCAGTTTGAATGCACTAACTTTACATTATCTATTTCTATAAAATGCTATAAAATCATGAATTTTCCTAACTTTCTTTTCTACTATCTCAAAATTAGGTTTCCATTGCTAAAAGCTAACATTCTCTCTACATATGCTCTTAGTAACCCTTAAAATCAAACAATACAAGACTTCTGTATTAGCTCAAATAATGACTCCCAAGAAGGTGGATTGCTTATTCTGACCCCCAGGACAATGAATATGTTGAAATACCACACCTGTGGATGTGCTAGTAAAGAGGACTCTGCATATGTAATTAAGAACTTCAGTAAATCCTTATTAAAATCAGGCATTATTGGATTATCCAGGTGGGCAGTGTGTAATCACATTAGACTTTAAATCCAGAAGCAAAAGAGAAGGTCAGATAAATTCAAAGTATGAAAAGCATTTGACATTACTTTCTGAAATAAAAATAGAGGGGGCATATAAAAGTATGAGAAGAAAATGAATTTTGAAGACAGAGATCTCGGAAGAGGACCTCAAGGCCTTCTTGTGAGCCAAAGCCATGGATGAGATGTTGATTTTACCCTTTTGGGAACTGTCCACATAATTCAACCGACCATCCCATGCCCAGACTTCTGACTCATGCGAACCGTGAGATAAAATAACGTTGTTGTAAGGAAGCAAACTTACAGTAATCAGTCACACTAGAGAAAGGAAAAGGGAAATTTCAAATTTTGTCTTTATTTAAGTTTAGTTTGGTTGTTACTAGGTTGCTTTAGTTTGCAGTTGCATTGCATTTCCATATCAAATGACAACTTAATGAATTCAAAACATTTAAATTGGATGCCTTCTAAATAGGTCTAAGTTAAATAAGTCTAAAAAGTAATATATATTTAAAACAAAAATTAATGTTAATTTCTGCCAAAATTCTCTTGCCATATAGATGGGCATTATTTTGAATCTAGTTAACAATTTGGGGAGAATCGAAAGCTTGATAATATTGAATGTTACAACTATCCTCTAATTTAGGCTTTTTAAATTTCCATCAGCAATATTTTCTTATTTTCAAATATAGGCCTTGGATATATTTTTTTCCTTCTATTACACTTATTTCTAGGTCTTTTATGATTCTCTGATCATATTCAAAGTATAATACAATTTCATTTTTCTAATTGCTTGATGTTGGTAGGTAGAAATATCATTTATTATTGAGTATTTCTCATTTTTAAATGCCATTAGTGAATTCTTTACTGTACATTTTATCCATCATGTATAAGCTGTGTTTGTAAGGATGGTTAATTAAATATACTCTTTAGACTTAATTGGTACCGTTTGTTGTATGTGTAATCTTTTTGCTGTTAATTCTAGTTTAAGACACATTCACACATGCCTACAGCCTTTAGCTCTAGGCTCATAATGATGGTAGCTTCCCCGGAATGGTTATTAAATGGTAGGTCATCCTCTCTGATGCCCATCACGATGTCACCTACTCTTCTAAGAACACTGTATTGGGTCAGAACCTATCTGTGTGACTCGTCCTAACCTTACTGACTTCTGAAAAGTCCTTTCTCCAAATGCAGATACAATCTAAAGTAGTGGGGCTAAGGTTTTAACAAGAATTTTGGGGACTCCACCCATCACCGGGTCCTAGAAGCCTGGATTTAGGGAAGTTTATGTAGAAAATCTATGAATTACAACATGGTCTCTTTGATGCCTTTTGGAGGGTTTAAGAGACGGTTTGTAAGAATTTTTAGTTTCAGGCCATGGAAATCCTAGCAAGTATTATTCAATATGAGTATTTTTAATGACATAAAATTCTGTAAATAGAGTTCTTTCCTTTTATGACTTGTAAAGAGTTTTGATGAAATCCAACTGTCATTTCTAATAATTTACTTGTCATTACTTTGATCTTCTAAAACCACCACACTGCCTTTCTTTTTCCCCCTCAGGGCTCAAGAAGTACATAAAAGACACTGTGAAGAAAAGTTTGTCCTTGATATGATGGCTTTTAATAAAGCCTGTGAAAGACTTGAAGATGCTAAAGCAAAAGTTGCAATCGTGAAAAAAAATACTAAGTCTTAATTCCCAGCAGAATGACAAAACGAACCATTGCCAAGTAATGTCCAATAATCATCTTCAATCTTGGCAATTATTTTTAGAAGAAGGGCTAGACATTAATACTCTAAAGGAAATATGCTACATCACAAGATGCATTTACATTTAAATCTTCTAAAATATAAGGCTAAACTATTTCTTATAATTAGTAGAGTTAGTGTCCCTCTGTGGTGACTTACATATCCAGATTTCTAAGGAACAAGTAAAACTAATTTCATTCATTTCAGGCAATATTGTAAAGATACTGCTAATATTGTTTTCCATATCCTCTCTTAGTGTAGCAGTTTGTAAACTATTTTCAGTTGTTCTGGCAAGTGTAGTATCATTTCAGCCACACTTTCTGACTTTTGAGACACCTCATATTTTGATTCTTTTCATCACTTGCTTCCATATCTATTTAATTATATTTTCTGTTTATTTTACTAAAACAATTTCTAATTTTTTCCTCAAAATAAAGGTCTAAACATTGCATCAATGATTCATGTTTTTATAAAAATATAGGCAATAAAAACTATCTAAACATTCTTAGTACCTTCCTTGTAGATTGTAAGATTTTTTTTTAATTTTTACTTTGATGTGTTTGCCTTTTTATTACAGATAGGTAGAGGAAGAGAAGAGACAAAGAGAAATAAGGGAAAATCCATATAATTTGTATTTGTGACTATAAAGTGCACAAAACTAATTTACTTAATACAGTATGGAATTTGAAGAGTTAAAAATATTAAAAAGATACAGAATTTATGTTAATTTGTAGTGGTTTTTCTTATAGGCAGTATGATCAGTATATACAGTGAATGTGTACATTTTGAAAACTTTAATACAATAAAAAGCACATTACCATTAATTCCCCCTCAAAATGCTTTTCATTGTTTTGAACACATTTATCTCATCATCCTTGTCACTTTCTGAAGCAGTTCTGGAAGCCTTCTTTAGGAAGTGTCTTAAATAGGTGAGATCAAAACTAGAGTGAGTATCTGTCAAGTGCCACCCAACAGCAAGGCAGGCCCAGAAGAACATCGTCAGCCTCCTTCGGTCAGGATGACACCACACGACTTCTGACTCTTCCATAAAGTCTCAGTGACCACAAGAAGTAAGTGTTGGATCAATTCATGACATTGGAAAAAAAACAAAAAACAAAAAACAAAAAAACCCATGAATTTGGAATAAAAGACATGAAACAGCACTTGTAGAACTACTTCAGAAAGCAGTAAGAATTATGGGATGTTACCAATGCAAGGAGGGAACATTTTGTGGGCAGATAAATGCCAAGATATTTTTACTGTAGTCATTTTTAAAACTTAAACATCCACTGAGGTTTTGATCGTGTACTTTTCTATACTTGTGTTATCATTCACTTCATAAAAAATAATACCATTCAAAAATTCTCTTTAAGGCCAGGCATGGTGCTATATGCCTCTAATCCCAGCACTTTGGAGCCTGAGGCAGGAAGATTGCCATCAGTTTGAGACCAGCCTGTGCTACAAAGTGAGTTCAAGGCCAACCTGAACTGTATAGTGAGATGCTGCCTCAAAATTACAAGAAGTTTTTTCTTTAATACTCATCATTATATATGTACACTTTCAGTGTTGCTTTTACTTTAAATTTTTAAAATGTTATTTATGATCAATTTCTAAAAAATGAATATTTCACAACATTGATTGTTCATTTGTGATTCTGTGCTGGACTGAAATCAAATGCTTGTGTTGTTTTTCTAATTTCCTATAAATAATAGTGTCCACTTAAATGCATTGCACTGGCACGCTAATTAGTTGAAACCTGAGAAAGTCATATTAGTATTTCTAATTATTCCACAGAAAAGAACAAATGGGGATACAGAGTGATACAAAGCATGAGAAACCTCAGTTTGCCATAGTGAGTTAGATTAATCTTTCTATTATTCAATATTTCTGTTTGGCTTTTGGAAAAAATGCATATATTTAGGAAATTTCATGAAAGTAATAACCCATAGCTGATGTTATGAAACTTAGATAAGAAAAAACACACACATAGAGCAGCACAGTATTTTCCACAAGTTAACAATTTCATAAAAGTAAACATGCAGCAGTGGTGGCAGAAATGAACTTTTCTGTGCTATTCTAAGGGAACATGTTAGTTATTCACATGAGGTCTGAGAAGAACCACCAAGGAATGCTAAACTTGTTGGTATGATATATGTGAAATAGTTACCTGGTCACTGCATTTACCTAATGCTTCTTGCCCTTTTTCTGTTCTCCAATCCATACTGTAAATATTTTATAACTTTATCACGCAATAAACAAATGATAATTTCCTTCATTCTTAACCCAACAGTAAGCTGCTTGAAGGCAAATATTTTTTTCTCATCTGCGTCTCTGTGGCTTTGTATTAAAGCAGATCTTACACACTTTTCCTGCTTTTTTCCTGTTTATAGCCCTTATTTGTGTACAGTTCTTAATCAGCCGCATGTCCTTCATCGCCACTCACTCCTCATTTTTGAATCCAAATTCTGTATCACTAGGTTATAATTTTAGTCTGGCCATATCTCCTGTATTTCCAAGATAGAAGGTAGAAATCACTAGGTTGAAGGCCTGAAATATTTTCACTATCATACTCTGAAATGGAATTAATTCATATATTCTTATTATTTTCCTACCCTCCCATATCTTGCTTCACTTTCTATATTTTTTAACATTCATAGAGGTATAACTCTCTGCATGGTTTCTGGTATTAAAAGCTCTGGAGGTGTTTTTCAGTCCTTTCAATTACCTCATGCTATCGTACTAACCATTACACTCTGACAGTTCTGTCAGAAGGTCCCTGCTGGAGTCTGGCTAGCTTTTCACCCATCCCTTTTCTCTTTCTTCAGGGCACAGACGGTCTGTATGTACCACCTTTGCTTGCAATTAATTGAAGCACTTCATTGAATTCTAACTGATGGAATCTTGGTCAAAGTGATGATCAGCCTTTCCAGGTGTGTCTTGTGTGCTGACCTCCAGTCTTTCATTTACTTTGTCTGTTGTAGGAAATATGTTAAAGACCACCAAGACAGTAGCCGGTAGAAGGAAAGAAGCTGCACCCTTGTATTGTTGGTCATAGTATGATCCAGTACATTTAATTTGTGCTTTACAAAATCCTAAGTAAATTTCAATTATATTAAGGTCATGACAATTCCATCAATTACATTAGACTTGCAGTTAACAAGTCAATGGAGATTTTGTTACCAGATATACATTATGTAGTGCAATCACAAAAACTCAACATATGTGGTGTTAGCATTCTTGCTTAATGAGGAAACAAGTACTGCGGATCGAAATAAGGACAACCACTTCTACTGACAGTGTAGATCAAGGAGAGGTGAATTTTTTCTCTGAGAACTAGATAGTAAATATTACAGGCTTGGTGGACCATACAGCCAATACTCAATTACTGTTTGCTACTGTAGTACAAATTCAGCCACAGATACAATGTAAACAAATGAGTGCTGCTACTTTGCAATAAAATTTCATTTACAAGGCAGGTTGCCATCTATATTGGACCCTTTGCGTAGGGAATTGGTCTTGCAATTTGTTATACTTTATTTGTGAAAGTGTTCTAGGTTCTCCAATGCAAATTTTAAGCAAAAAATATCTTGAATAAACTTCTGCTATAACCTTCCTTATAATAAAACTATGCTAAAGAGATTTGCTGTAGATTAGTATAATTCCATTTAAAATACTAATGATGTTGAAATATTTTAAAATAAGTCACCATGAAAGCAACATGTATATAATGCCCAGGTGAAATTGATTTACAATGAAATTACAAAAGAAACTGCCATCCCAAAGCCAAAGAAAGACACAGTGACCAGCTACACTAAAAAAGGAAGTGACTGAAAAATAGATTAGAACCATAGAGATAAAATACTGTGACCTCAGTGACCTCTTGTTTGAA
The DNA here is from genome assembly GCA_004027455.1 of Hydrochoerus hydrochaeris. Taxonomy (NCBI): domain Eukaryota; kingdom Metazoa; phylum Chordata; class Mammalia; order Rodentia; family Hydrochaeridae; genus Hydrochoerus; species Hydrochoerus hydrochaeris. The sequence continues at coordinate 123,536 of PVLA01000781.1, forward strand.
GAATGAGTTACTCTTGCTAAAGAGATTTCCCTTTCATTTCTTCCCAGAGCATCATTAGGAGAAGCAGTGACCACTGTGGTCCTGAGGAAACCTCCAGGTATTATGGGAACAACAGCTCATCCTGGAAGGTAACGGAAATAGACTGTCAACTTTCTCTTGTGCTTTTCTCCCTTTGAACTAAGAATGCTTCCAGTTATCCATCTAGTGGTCTAGATAGTGGTGTTGTATAGTAACAGAGAGCAGTGATGAGAAGCATAGGCTTTAGATCAGAAATACCTGGGTCTGAATCCTTTGCTGTTTCACTAATACATCCCACAGAAAGTTATTAGGTTCTATGTAATTTCAGCTCTTTGAAATTAGTAATTGAGATAATTATGAAAAGCACTTAAGACTTACTATGTCATAGTTATCATTTAGTCTTCTCACAAGTTCTGGAGAAATGACACTTTCTTGTGAAATTCACCTGGTGTTTTGTTAATACCCTTGACCTTGTACTCTATGGGAATTAAATGTTTTCTAAAATCTCTTATTTATTTGTCAAGAGGAATGGTCTTGGAATTACAGGAGATAATAATGCATACCAAAAGTGCCCAGCTTACTGGGATAAAGTGGTATCTCCTTGTGGTTTTGTTTCATATTTCTTTTTTTCTTTTTTTAAATTTCGGTTACCGGGGATCGAACTCATGACCTCTTACACTTGCCAGGCAAGCACTTATGCCTCAGAGCTAAATCCCCGGCCCTGTTTTATATTTCTTTGATAATTAGTGATGCTTAGCAGTTTTGCATATCTCTTTGCCATTTTTACGTCTTCTAAGAGATGTCCATTTAGATCTGTCACTCATTCTTAACTTGGATGTATTTCTGTTGAGTTGAGCTCTTTGTAATTTGGGAATATTAACCCTTGAAAATGAGTAGTTCACAAATATTTTCTCTTGCACTGTGGGTCAACTTTTCACCATGTTGGTTGTTTCCTTTGCTGTATAGAAGCTTTTGTTTGCTACATGCCTATTCATTTTTGCTTTTGTTTCTTGGGATTTTTTGAAGTCTTACCGCCCCAAATATTTACCCATTAGAATAATGTATTCATTCATGTTTTCTCTGTGTAGTTTCATAGTGGCAGGTCTTACACTTAAATTGTCAGTCTGTTTTGAGTTCATATTCATATATGATGGGAGATGCCCACCTACTCTCATTCTTTTACATGTGAATATCAATTCTGCGAGCATCGTTTATTGAAAGGATTATTCTTTCTCTAATGCATGTTTTCAGCACTTTTGTTAAGCATCAGTTGACTAGAGACGCCTCAGTTCTCTTTCAGCTGTCGTTCCATTGATCTGTGTATCCATTTTTATGCCAGCCCGTGTTGTTTTATGGCTGTAGCACTGTAGGATATTTTGAAGTCTGGAATATAGTAACTTTTGTCTTACTGGTTTTATTCAGCTTTGCATTGAATACTTAGGTTTGCTTGTTTCTTTCTTTCTTTTTGTTCTATATAACTTTTAGGAGGCTTTTTTCCATTTATGTGAAAAATGCCATTAGTATTTTCGGTAAGGATTCCACTGAATCCATAGACTGTTTTAGGTAATGTGAATGTAAACAATATGATTCTTCTAATCATAGAATATGGAATGTGTTCTCTTTGTGTCCTTTTTATTTTATAAATGTTTTATAATTTTCATTTTAGAGATTTTTTTCTTCCTTTGTTAAATTTTTCCTAAGTATTCTGATTTATTTTTGTAGACAGTGTAAGCAACATTGGTTTCCTGATTTCGATTTTAGATAATATACTCTCTTCAGTATGTCATACTGATTTTCCATATTGATTTTATATGCTGCAAGTTTGCATTTATTCTATTCATGTTTGGTGGAGTTTGGAGTTTTCTATATGTAACATCATATCATTTTCAAGCAGTGATAATCTAACTTTTTCCTTTTTAATTTAGATGTCTTTTATATCTTTTTCCTGGCTGATTGTTCTGGCTGTTACTTCCAGTACTATATTGAATAAGAGAAAACAAAAGTTGTTTTGTTCCAGAACTTATACAGACAGCTTTAATCTTTATATTTTTTATCATCCGGAATGATGTTCTGGGCTTATTATTGTATTATGTTGGGGATATCTCTTTCATATCAGACTTTGTGTCATAAGGAGATGATAATTTATATCAAATTTTTTTTTTCCCTTTGTCCATTTGAAGTGATTCTACATAGATTTTACCTTTGCACTTTTGCTGTGTTGGAAATATTCTCACCTTTCTTTCTTTAGGTTTTAGTTGTTGTTAGTCTCTGTTTGCTGTACGTGATGATTACGTTCCTTGTGAGGAGTTGATCCACATCTCAATCTGTACCCTCTTCCCTTCCTCTCCCCTCCCTCCGTCTCTTAGTCCCTTTCCATTTTGCAAAAGTTCTGCTATGGCTTCTATCCAGAGGTGCCGCCAAAGCTTCATGTGCCCATAGATGGATTTTGGAGGAGGTGACTGGGTCTAGGGTGTGTGACTATGGATTGGAGCTGTGGTAGTTAAATCAGTCAAGGGGCTGGCTTAGCCTGGTTCTGGGCTGGATGGTGGGGAGCCCCACCTGAAAGTGGGTGGTGGGTGACACCACCTGAAGGGCTCAGAGCCTGGCTGGATAAAAGGGAAATGAAGGTTCATGGCTGTGCCTGTGATGCTCCCCGACTCCTTCCTGCCTCAGTATGAACTATTCTCTGTAATGCCCCTCTGCCTGCCTTGGAACCAGATGACGATGGACTGAAACCTCTACAAACTGTAAGCTAAAACAAACCTTTCCTCCTTGTTTGCTGTCAAATATTTCATCCCACCAATGAGACAGTAATTAAGACAGGAGATATCTCCCTATTTTCTATTATCTGTTTTCATTTTATTTTGCACTTTATTTATATTTTGGGTTTCTCATATTAGAGAACCATTTAAATCAAATATGTAAATATTTTATTGATATCACCTAACATGATTGTCTTGAGGAACTTCTGTTTCCCTACAAATGACTCAAGCTTATCCCTCTTTCTGGCATAGTGGCATTGCATTGTATATAAATGCCACATTTTCTGTATCTATTCATCTGTTGATGGACATCTTCTGAAAGTTTGATTTCACTGCATTGGAGTAGAGTTGGTTGAAATTAATCTTAGATAATCTAACTTTTGTTCACCCTGTACTGAAATATTTGTAAAATTTTCTGTGTTTGGGAAGTTTTTATTTTTTATTCTTTGAGTAAGCTTTATACTTGCTTTCCATTTACTTATAGCTCATAAAAATTTAATCATGAAATTATGTATTCTATTTTACCTGTATCTCATGAGAAGTTGACCCATCCTTCCTACTAAATGTATTCTATTCTTCTGTCCCAATGTAATATTTAAAATTATTTTTCACTTATAAAAGTAACACCATTATAAAAAGTATACTAGATATTAAACTTTTTAAGTGCAATTTATGGTAATGAAAATTCTATGGCTCATTGGTAACTTTCTTGGTTACTTTTCTCTCATTATTGGGACAAAATACCCAATACTCAAAATTAAGGAATGAAAGGTTTATTTAGCTTGCAGTTTTTGGAGCTTTCCATCATCAGCTAGCTGCAAGGCAGGGTGGCATGACACTAGAGCAACACTTCAAGGCAGCAGCCAGAGTAAAATCAGAAACAATCGCTTCTCCTCGCCACCCCCAACCACCACCACCAACTTCAGGGCTGGTGTAGCACTCACATCACTTCCATGAACTCCTCTTGCACAAGATAAAGATATTTACAAAGTAAAGATCCTGGATCCCTGTCAAGTCTCTTAGTAAAACTTCTAAACTTCTCAATTTAACACAGTGTATCAACCATAACAGTAACCATTGCTAGCACTTTGAGATCATTTATTTGGTGTTGAGTTCAGTAATCCTGGCAGCAAATTTCCAGTGATAGGAATCCAAAATATTTCCAATACTGTGGAATTGTTTAGCCTGAGCTCCTGCTCCATAGTTGCCTTTTGTATCTATTCACATTCCAAGCTTTTTCTTTTGACTGGTGGGTTACTGTGATAGTTAACTGATTGTGTCAAATTGACTAAGAAATGCCCAGTTGACTAAGAAATGCCCAAATAAGTTAGAACAGCATAGTTCTGGGTGTGGCTGAAGAAATTTAACGAAGGCAAAAGACCACTGAGCTTGTGAGTGGCACCAGTAGTCGTGGCCCTTGAATAGATTAAAGGGAAATGAAGAAGGAAGGGTAGCTCTGAGTCTGCAGAGGAGCTCCGGTCTTCACCTTCTGATTCTGCAGAGGAGCTCCGGTCTTCACCTTCACCTCGAACACCACTTTGCTAGCTCCCAGCACAGATTTTACAGCCTTGCATCACAGACCGTTTGGCCTCCTCACCTCCTGATACAGACTTGCACAGGACACTCCAGTGAGTTCCCAGCCTTTGACTGGACTCTTTGGCTCTCCAATGCGTAGACAAACCCCTTTTGCACCTGGTGCTGTGAGTGGCCCCTCTAAGGCAATCTTGTTAATTCTTATATATTTGTGTATCTTACATTAATCTGTTTCTTTAGTAAGCACCAATGGATGCTTATCATTACCATCCTACCAACAATCCTGCTGTTGAGAATAAGAATCCTTTTTGCTCATGATTTTGCTTTTGAGGATTTCAGTTACCTATAATCCAAAATATTAGATGTAGAATACCAAAAATAAGTAATTTATATTTAAATTGTATACCATTCTGAGTAACCTAATGAAATCTTTTTTTTAGATTTTATTTAAAGAGGAGAAAAAAACAAAAAAGAAGGGTAGAAACAATACAGAATTTCAAAAAAATATACAGTAAGAAATCACGAGTTGATATATTATATTATATTATATTATATTATATTATATTATATTATATATTGTCTTCTTGAATTTAGTTGTTCAAGTCACAAAATTAAGGCATACAAAGTGGACATTCAAACAGTGAGGCTGAAAACAGTTCTGTTCACTGATCCAACAAAAACTTAGCTACATGGTTATCAATCCTACACACTTAAATATATATGCAGTTATATCCTTTAGAGCACTTGCTTTTCCTCCTTGTGCTTTTTAAGTCCATAATCTGTTTAGTTATATCATGTTTCAGGTTGCTCAGTACCTTACTGATCTGTTTTGTTGTTGTCATTTACTTTTTAAAATTTTTTCATATTTTTAATTAATTAATTAATTAATTAAATTTTATTTTGAAGGTAGTAAAATACAGCAGAACAAGACAGCACAAAGCCAGCTGAGGCAGTGCAGTGAAATTGGTACAGAACCTCACTGCAGGTTACCAGGATAACAGCACTAGGTACAGTAGTATATCTGTTTTTCTTCACAATAGTTGTTCCTTCAATCAGGTAGAGCAATATTGAAGGAAATACTGAAATTATAAAAAAAAAAGAATATTGAATAGAGCAATACCGTGGATCAGAACAGAGCAAAACAGAGATAAAAATATTTGCCTTCAAAGAGATGGCAGTAGAAAACCCCCCTTATTTGCTATATTGCATATAGTCAAATTTGCAAGAGATGCTCAGATCTCTGGCTCTCACTTGCTGGGGGGTGGGGTATGAGATGGATGCTTGATTCTTAGCCCGTGGGCCAGTAGGCTCACAGCTGCCCAGCAGAGCGGTGTGCTGGCTGCCTGTTTTCCCAGCGCCCCAAGTTCCAACATGGTGCAGATCTCAGGAAAAGCTAATATGGTTCTCGCCCTGGGGAGGCCGCAGCTTGAGAGGTCACAGCCACTTACCAGAGCGGCGTGCTGGCTTCCTAATGAAATCTTGTGCTCATCTGCTGTATCCTATCAGGGATGTGAGTTATGCCTTTGTCCAAAGTATCCATGCATTATACACTGTGTATCCATTAATCAACTAGCATCGATCTCAATTATCTGACTTGCTCTCATAGAACTGTAGTATTGTTATGCTTGAATTCAAGTGAGCTTTATTTTACATAAGAATGACCTTAAAGCATTATAATAGTATTGCTGGCAATTCAGATAGAGAAGATGTGAAATGTTTCTTTTAAGTGAAAAGGTACAAATACAAATTATTTTGAGAAAGGGATATTATATTCATATAAATTTTATTATAGTGTTTTGATATCATTCTATACTTTTGGTTATTGTTATTAATCTCTCACTGTGCTCCTCTGCAGTATAATTTATAAATTATACTTTCTCAGAGGTATTTATATATCAGTAAAATTATAGTGTAAATAGGATTCAGTACTTGGTTTCTGGCATCCACCGGAGTCTTGGAACAAATTCCCCACATATAGGGAGGGAGGGAGCTACCATGTCCTTTGTTGTGCTCAATGGTAACATATAACTTACATGCAACAATAAGCATTCTGACACACTGTATTCAGCTCAGTAAGCCTTATGGCTCTCTGTAAATGATTTTTCTGAAGTTCACACCAGGCTTTGTTCTTTATCATCTGCCCTTTGAGTATAATAATACCTACCTAATATGAAGGTTTGAAATTTAAGTCAATACAATACACCCACCACAGTGCTGGTACATTCATATGGTATAGTATAGACAAGTATTTGCTGTTACTATTAATCATTTTCTACGCTGTCATTTTTCCACTGTATGGGAAAATGGAAGGAAATGCGTCCAGTACTACTGGTCTAAGCACAAATGGAACCCATGATATTCTGTATATACAGTTCTATGACACTATGGCCTCATTCCTAGACATCTGTGTGCTCGCTAGCTTCAGTTACAGTATACAGCCCTACGGTCAGGAAATTTACGTCACCATCTTGGTCTTTGCTCCCCTCTCTGGGAGTGTCCTGTTGAAGGAGTGTCCTGTTCAAGGATCATGAACTGATGGGTCCCTTGGCCATGATCCAATTGGAGACTAATTTGAAAGACCTTTTTTTAGAACTTACATCTAAAAGGAACAGAAAAGATATAGATAGATATAAAAGATATATAAATATTGATGCTATAGATATATCTATAGTTTTTTCATTCTCATTATAAATATGTATATTGAAATGATTGTATGATGATTCCTGCTTTGGTGATTTTTTTTAAAATCTATCCTATGTATTACCTTTGTTGATTTCTATTCTTCTAATCACATTTCCCAGGCCTTCAAATCTTATAAATATACAAATGTTCTTTTGATATTTTACTTAAAAATCCTATAAAATGTAACTTCTATACTCTTCTATGGCAATGCAGTAAAAAGACATTCAAAAGAATCACTAATAATCTCCTTTTCCTAAATCAAGCATTATCTTTTGCCCTTATTTTTCCTGAGTGTTTTGAAATGTTCAAAAGTATTAATTTCCCCTTCTGATAAAATATTCTAATCTCAATTTCTGTGACTTACATACTTCTCTTCAGATCCTTTCTTAACCTTCTGAACTTTTGTTTTTACTCTTGCCTTTTTTCCTTAAGTATTTGTGTTGTCTTGTTTATAGAATGAATATTTGTGACCACTCCAAATTCATATACTGAAAATTAATCCCTAGTGTAATGGCATTCAGAGACAGGAAAGGAGAGGTGATAGGACATGAGGGAGGGGACCTGAGGAATGAGATGAGTACCTTCATCAAAGAGGCCCTACAATGTTTTCTCAGTCCCTCTACCACTTGAGAACACAGCAGAAACACCCACAATGAGTAGGGAAGCAGGTACTGATGAGATAGGAAACCTGCCAGCACCTTGATATTAACCCTCAGAAGCAAGAGATGTAAATTTCTATTGTTTTCATTCCACTCAGTCAGTGGTGTTTTTGTTATAACAGTCTACACAGACTACTGTGTAATTCTTCCATATGGAGCCTACATCTCAGTGTGGATGTTATTGCCGGGTTTGCACTATGCAGGGCTAGATTTTGGTATCAGGTGCTTTGTAAAAGACCCTAACAGAATCCCACCTGGGTTCCAGGTGTGTTTCTAACAATATACTAACAATACAGTGTGGCACGCAAACATAATATGCTGAGAAAGGTAATCATGTTTTCCCCTTTCACAACCTATCTTGTGGATAATCCCTGCCATTCTTCTCTACTTTATGCCTCAAATAACTATCTTGTTCAGCTTCTTATCTAACTGCTAAAAATTCTAAATCTTTCCTATGCTGAATCTCTAATAACAATATCTAGTTGAGCTTTTGTTACTTCTTGCCTCGTCTATCCTGAGTATCTTTCTAAAGTGCAAATCCATTCCTCCCTTGTGTCTCCAGTACTATACGATAAAGTCAAAACCCTTTTTTTCTTACTAGAAAAAAAAAAATAAAAGCCTTGCCAACTTTTGGTATTTCTGTCCACTCTTGCCCTCAGAGCTCCCAAGCCCAGTATTCTGGCTGTCAGACCATCACAATTCTCAAATTCCTGTATATAAAAATCCATTGTCCCATAGTCTTCTTGAACAACTTTGGATCTTCTAGGATCCAGGGACATATTCTCTGTTTCGTCACACTGCTTCTATGCGTGTGTTCAGTATAATATTTATTACTTGGCATTGCAAGACTATGATTATATTTTTTTCTTATCATTTGAATGTTTGTTTCATGTGTTTTATTTATTATTAGATTCCCTGCAATTAATAAATCAAGATATAGGAATTTTTTAAAATTTCCTGTATATTCTAGCCCCTGAAATGGGCTAGAATTGACCTTTAAGTATCTGTATTCATTTTTAGTGAAATTTTATGTCCTGTGTGTAGAGGCAATAGATTGATGAAAATATTTATAGAGGTTGATAAAACCGAGACACAAGCATTCAATGCCACTGAAATTTCTAAAGGAACACTCTCCTTCCCAATTCTTTGCATAAACTGCTTCAACTATTCCACAACTGCTGAGAAATCAACTTTTAGTTTAAAAGCCCCATTTATAGTAATTTTAAAAACCTCCTACTCTCTTTTTTTTCAATGTGTAGAAGAGGAGAAAAAAGCCAAACTTGAAAGCTGACTTATTTTAGAATTTTACTTCTTCTAAAAATGTGGCTCCTTAGATAAAGGAGAAGAGTGATTATAAGAGTTAAATAAAGAATGAAGTACTTTATCATCGCTGTGGATAGAGTTCTTAGCACAGTACCTGCATGCATGATTGTTAACCCTACTCTTCCTGGCTTCCTCTCCCCTGTAGCTTCCTCCCCTCAGAAGAGTGTAGAATATGTCGGGATCTCTCTCTGGCTTCAGCCTTCATGATTCATGAAATAAGTACTTTTAGAAAAGAGGAAAGCTACCTGGTAATCTTTTAGAGGTTGGTTTTCCTCTGTTTGAAGGACGGGAGAATTCTAGCTCGACAGAGCACACCAGTAAAGGTTAAAGTTGTTCAGCTGATTTGTTTAAAGGACAATATGTAGCCTTTGAAAGAAACCAGGCTTCACGAGCCGGACTATGTGGCAGATATGCATAGACTTTTATTGTCCACTTCATATGTGCTACAGTTTTCCATTATAAAGTTGTCTGACTGCCTGAAAAATAAATACACCATAAAATGTGCCATCTGTATGTGCTCCTAAGTCTGTGTATATGTATGTGTTTTTATGTATACATGAATATGCAGGTGCTGGTCTGCATGTGTAAATTAGAGCAACTGAAAATAACATAGTCAGTGACTTAATCATTTAAACAAAGGTTGTGACTCTTGGGCCTAATTGTCTAAAGGAGGAAAATATATACGATCATTTCCCATGCCGCAAGGAGAGGGGTTTTCATAGGTTACTTCTTGGGGAACAAGATAGAAAAACCATAAAACCAGAAATTTAAGATGTAGTGCTAGATGAGATGTAGTGATATAAGGCAATTAGGGCTGAGTGAAGGTCTTTTGGGCCCTGAATCTTGTTCATCTTTGGAAGATCCTTTTTTTAAAAAAAATCATATCAAATTTCAAATATGAAATAAAAAATGAAGAGTACTGAAATTTAAACCTTATCATCTTTACTATAAATATAACTATACATCCCCAAACCTGGATATCTCTTAGAAAGAAAAGAAAAAGCTGATAAGAAAATCATTTGTAAGAGCTGTAGAGCATCATTCCAATCTTATGAACAATGGAAATCACTGGCCAGGCAAGAACAGAATGTTTGTATTTGTACAATATTTGGTATTTCTCTTCCAGAAATCAAGAAAGTTTAAAATGAGGTATTATAAACCCCTAAATTGCCTAACAATACTGTCTCCATTCTTTCACAATAATCCCATAAGATTTATGTTATGGTTTGTGTCTAGACATACCCCAAAGCCTCACGTGGTCAGGAGTTTTGGAGGTGGCTGAATCTAGAGTGTGTGGCTGATTCACAGAGCAGTGCTGGGATTAAGGGCCTGGAAATAAGGGTGGGTGATTGCTGCATTAGTCCACTGGCTGTATTGGTACCACCCTAATCTTGGTAGAATGGATACATAATAAGGGACAGAAAGAGGCCTCTCTCTGTCTCTCTCTCTCTCTCATCATTGCTTTTTCTATCTTCTGCTGCCATGAACTGTGGCCCCAGTGCCAACCTACCCTGCCTTGCAGCCAGCTGATTGAAACCTCTACATACTGTGGACTAAATAAACCTTTCCTTCCTTAACTTTGGTGGTAGGGTATTTTGCTCAGCAACAATAAAAAAGTAACTAAGATAATTTAGCAGCCAGAAACTGTCAGGCTTGTCTCACCCCAACATGCTCTATTTCTTTCGGAGACTATACATCCTAAGAGCCCAGTGAAGCCACCACTATTGTACAGTTTCAGTGTCTGCTCCAGGTATTACTGTCCAAAGGAAAGAAAGCATGGTAGAAAGGAGGTGGCTCAGCAGATCACTTTTCCATTCCTGAGATGAAATACCCACAATTGGAAGGAGACATTTATTTTGCTCATAGTTTCATTCCATAGTTAAATGGCGCCAAGGTAGAAACAGCAGGACAGAAGGACTTGCTCCAGAAAAACTGTTCAACCATGGCAGTCAAGAGACAATGAAGGGGTGGGCTGGAAGTTTAGTTCAGTGGCCTAAGTGCCTGCTTGGCAAGCACAAGGTCATGAGTTCAATTCCCAGTACCGAGAGAGAGAGAGAGAGAGAGAGAGAGAGAGAGAGAGAATGAAGGGAGGATGTATCTTGCCAAGGTCATGCTGTACTCTGGGTGACTAGCCACCTCCAGAGGCCACCTCTGAATGTGAGACTTCTGGGAGACATTTTGTCTTAGTTCAAGGGCACTATGATTAAGGGTGTAAGTGCTACCTACTCTGAGTAGCCTGGATGAGATAAAAGAGCAGAAAGATGCTGTTAAAGTTCCTTGCTTGCTTGCTTTTGCAGCCTTCTGCTTGTCATGAATTAGTTCTCTTCTGCCATATCCCTGTGCCCAACCACCCTGCCTTTGAGCCAGCTGATTATAGACTAAACCTCTACAAATTTTGAGCTACATAAAACCTTCTCCCATTAAATTTGGGTGACAGGTATTTTGTCTCAGCAATGAAAAAAAGTAAGCAAGACACCCAGGATGGTAAACATTAAATCTTGTAGCTCCACATCCAGTGCTCACAGCCAGTTCTGGGAAGAAATGAGCTCCAAAATATTTGGGATGCTGTCCCCCTTATTATAATATAATGATCAAATTATGAAATGATGGAAGCACCCAAAAAAACCTGCCTTCTATTCTCAGGAGAGAATTAGAGTATTTCCATTTGTACCTGTATATAGGAGAGTGGTAAGATGTTAGCTGATCTTGTCTTTGTATGTGGAGACTAAGTATGGTTTAAGGAAATGTGTCCAGTCATCAAACTGACAAACAGTAGATTTTGATAGCTGGTTGTATCAATTTAAGAAAGAAATCCTCAATTAAGTTGGATTAGCACAGTTCTGAGGGTATCTGAAGGGATTTCCTGAAGACAGAACTGGTGTGAGTGACACCAACCAATAGGGTGGTGACTTGAATGGAGTAAAAGGAAAAAGAAGAAGGAGGGATCACTTCTGTTTCTTCAAAGGAGCTCCAGTCTTCACCTTCACTTTGAATGTTATCTTCTAGCTTTCAGGGCAGACCCTTCAGGCTCCTGATATGGACTCACATGGGACCTACACTGACCTCTAGGTCTTAAATCTTTAACTGGATCCTGTAGATCTCCAGTGCATTTTCATTTGAGGAGACAGCTCCTGGGCACCCTGGTCAAGAAGGACTACCTAGGAGATTGGATCTATGGGATTCTTTTCACCATGCTCAGGCACTCAGGGGGTACAGCAGCCATGATCTAAGAGGATCTGGCTACTTCTGGAGCTAGGGAAGACCTCAATGCTGGCTTTACAGAGCTATGCCAGATGAAAGAGTTACAGGTTCTTGGAGAGCTCCACCCAGATTTCAGGTGGTGGCCTTGGAGACCAGGCAGCATACCCCTAAGAATGTAGTGCATGAAGCTGTAAGAGTGCTGTGGAGGTCTTAGGAAACTGGAGATATGATAAACATGGAACATCTGATGAGGAGGAAAGCCTCAGGCAGTGAACGGAGCTATCCCAAGTGACAGCTCATGAGGGATGCAACCAGTAATGTATAGGTATATTCTTCCTTTCCTCCATTGTACATAATAGTCCAATTTGCCCTCGGCAGTCTGGGTCAGCCAACCTTGACAACAGCACAACATCTTTTTTTTTAGTTTGTTTACTCAGGTACAAGAGGATGCCACAATGACCAGAACAAAATCTTAGCTTCCAGTTCAATGGAGTCATTGTTATGTTTCCTGGTACAAATCTCTCATCTTCTCTAGAACTCAGACTTCTAAGCCAGTAGGCCGTAAGATTATAGGAACAAGAAGCAAAACTCTTGACCAATGGATTATTACAGACAATGCTCAGTGGTACCATTCCCACTTCCACCCCTTGAATCCTGGACTGGTGAATCCTAGACCGGGGAGACATACTGCAGTATAGTAGACGCTGTTTCGGAGTGTAGACAGCATTTTGAAGAAACCTGCGTCTGCCCTGCCAGCTGTTGCCACCTGGCTGGAGCTGTAACTCAGCTTCAAAAGGCCATTCCACTTTCCTGTCAGTCCAGCTGCTTCTGAACAGTGAGGAACATGGTAGACCAGTGAATTCCATGAGCATGACCCCGTTGCCACGCTTGGGCTGCAAAAGACATTTTCCTCTATCAGAGGAAATGGTTTGTGGGATTTTATGATGGTCAATAAGGCATTTTGCAAGTCCATGGATGGTAGTTTTGGCAGAAGCATTATGTGCTGGGAAGGCAAGTTCATGCCCAGAACTATACTAATTCAATTCAGTTGGGTATTTCTTCCTCAAATTGACACAATCAGTTAGCTATCACAATTGTTATTGTATTTGTTGGCTTTGAATAACATAGATTTATTCCCTGCTTTGGTTGTTTCTCAATTATATTTTCTCTTTCTATATTTCTTGATTCATAAAATTGTCAATGTCATTTCTCTGTTGTGTGATTTTATGAGTTCACACCATTTAAAATGAAATTATTTCTACTAGAATATATTTTAATGATGGGTTGTAAAATATGGCTTATTTTATTGAAATACTATTTGAGGGAATTTTTACCTTTCACTTCTCACTTAGGACGGTCTAGGACTGTCCTAAAATGTCTGTATGTTTTTTATCCTTCCATTTCTAAGTTACTTTCCACATAATTCCAAGATGTGGTAGAATTTCCCTAATTTTAGTTTTCCTTTCCTTCTATAAATTGCAGGCAATATTCTTTATCTTCAGTACTAGTTTTTCTTCAAAAAGACTTGCTTACACCCTTATTTCATGGTGTCAGAGCCCAATACCAGATAAGAACCTCAAGGAACTATTTCCACTAATGAAGCCTGTGCTTCCCAGTGCAGTTAATTTCACCCTTGTGGACACACAGAGTGCATGTCCTTTGCTATCAGGATACTGTAACATAGATACTGAAGAGAAGATTTTTTTCCCCCATAGTGGATGGGTGTCCTGGATCCCATCACTATGGATTTTTCTCAGCTTTCTTCCTTCCTCTTTCTTCCTTCCTCCCCAAAACAAACAAATATATATATATATATATATATATATATATATATATAAATCCACATATCTTCATGATCTAAATGTTGAACATATCAAATATAAAAAGAAATGCTCCACCGTATAGTGAAGGCAATAAATAACAAACTCAATAAATAACAAGCCCATAGCCGATACTGTACTAATTGAAGAAAAACTGGAATTTGTTAATAAGATCTGGAAAAGGAAAAATATGCCCACTTCAACCACTTTTTTATTCAGTGCAGTGCTGAAAGTCATAGGCATAGAAACAAGGCAAGAGAAAAAAATGAAGGACATTAAATTTGGGAAGGAAGAGGTCAAATTTTCACTGTTTGAGCATGACCTGATGTTATATATCAAAACCCCAAAGACTCCACCAAAAAAGTTCTAACTAATTATTCACAGGTGTGGATTACTAAAGCAATACAGAAAAATTAGTAACATATCTACATGCCAAAGTAAATTGTATGAGGTAGAAAACAAGGAAACAATTGTATATACAATATCTACTACAGATAATAAAGTACTTAGGAATAAGCTTAACCAAACTTAATCAAAGAGGTAAAAATGAAGACAAAGTCAATGAAAGACATCCATGTTGGTAGACTGAAACAATCAGCATTTTTAAACTGCTTATACTATCCAAAGTAATCTAAAGATTCAATATAACTTCTTATCATAACCAGTAATGTTCTTCAAATACTTAGAATGAAATTCTAAACCTTCTATGGAAGAATAACATAAATAAAGAAAGCTCAAATAGCCAGAAATATCTTGGTCAAAATGAACAATGTAAGAGACATTATACTCTCTGATTTCAAAATATGCTGCAAAGCTATAATTATAAAAATGGCATAGTATTAGCATAAAAACAAGCACAAAGATAAATGGAATACATTAGAGGTTTGAAGTAAACTAATATATTTGTAGCTAACATATGTGTGAGGAAGTTACCTAAAATCATACGTTAGAGAAAGTACAATATTTTCAGGAAATGAGTGGAGAAAATTAAATATTCACATGTAGAAGAATGAAAATAGACCAAGGTCTCTTACTAGCTCTAAAAATCAAGTTAACATGGCTTGGACTTTATGTAAGATTTGAAACCATGAAACTACTGTAAAAACATGTAAAGGAAGTGCTTTTGGACATTGGAATGCCCAAGAATTTTTACTAAGACCTCAAAAGCACAGGAAACAAAAGCCAAAACAAACAAATGAGATTATATTAAGAAAAATTATCCAACTGAGTCAACAGAGTCAACAGAGTTAAGAGACAACCTACAAAATAGGATAAAATATGTGCAAATTGTATATCTAGTAAAGATTATTATTTTTATCATGTAGAAACATATTTGTCCATCAACTTTTTTCCATAGGATATAATGTCCTCGAGGAAAGAGACCTACTCTTTTATCATATTCTGATGAAAATGTCACAGCAACTAATGTTATAGTACAGTTAATAAACTTATAAAAAATAAACTTGCTCATTGAGTCAGTAAATACATACATTTTCTGTAGATGTAAAAATGCCTTTAGATAATTTGTGAGACTGCCTCCTCAGGATAAAAAAGTTAAAAACTTTGACTTGGGAATAAGAATAATTTGTTCTTAATCCCTCCTTTGATATTATTAGCTACATAACTTGAATAAACTCCTACTTTCTTCAAGACTTGTTACCATCATGTGCAAAATCGGTTTAAATCCTGTGTCTTGGTCACTTTTGTTGCTGAGGCAAAATAGCTGATGCCCAAAATGAAGGAAGGAAAGGTTTATTTAGCTTACAGTTTTTGGAGGTTTTCAGTCTGTACTCAGCTGGCTCCAAGGCAGGGTGATGTGGCTAAAGGGCAGCTGTGAGCAATAAGAGCAAAAGGAAAACGCATGCCTCCTTCCCTCCTTACGTTGTATGCTGGCTCCCTGCCCCTGGCTGAGTGCAGCAGTCACACTGCCAATCCCAGTGTTAGACAACGAGCTAATCACAAATGCTAGACTCAGACGCCTCCATGACTGCATGAGGTTTGGGGGTGGCATCCAAACGAAACCATAACACCCTGTAAGCACAGTTTCCATGAGAATTAGGAAAAAATGCATATGAAACACCAGAACTTGGAATTTATTAGGTATTCTGTAAAATTAACTACCATGTTATTTTTTTTATAGATACTTGGATTTTCTGTGGTCTTTAAGAAATCTATTATTCCTACATTACTAACAATGGTATATTAATGAGAATTTTTGAATATTTTGCTCTGGTAATTAATTTGGCTTGAGCTCAAATATTTATAATGTATTTCTCTAGGACATCATCTGTTTCCATAAACATAGATTGTGTGGAATCTAATGCTTGCACAACTTTAAGACCAAAAGAAAAATGTCTATTTCTTTATAATTTTCCACATTGCCCATGCCACTTAATGCTATATACACAATTGACAATTGATGAATGTTAACAACCATAGCTGCTCCAATTTCAGTCTCACATAAGTTATAAGTTTCCAAAGCTGAAAATGAGAAAAAAAAGACAGAGGAAAGTATTTTCTGTACTGGAAATGAGCTGGCCAACTATGAAAAATAGTTAAAACAGGTAAACAATGTGAAGTAAATTGTATCAATTCAAGTGTGAAAAAGGAGCACTTGAATAAAAAAAATAACTTGTATTATTTGCTTTTAATCTTAACTATATAGCTAGGTAGATTTATCACAGGCGCATTTTTCAGATGACCTTGTTCTGCTTAAATTTGTAAAAGTATAGAAATTTTAATTTTTATAAAGTCACAGCAGTACATTTTTCATACAGTTTTTAAAAAATAACAATCTAATTGCTAAGAGTAAATCTGTGAAACTTGGATAATAGTCTGTTTCTGATCAATTGCTTTCTCCCCATTGTGTGCAAAATAAGATCATTTAGAGGGGTGTCATTTATCTTGAGTGTTTGTCATAATTGGCCAAATATCCACAAAGGCATTAACCTAGAATTCGAAGTGATTTCCAAATGAACATGTGAAAATATATTTATTTATAATAGAAAATTAACATCATGGTGGTAGATAAGTTTAAGATTTTTCTCAATTTTAATGATGTGTGAGTGTTTTCTATGAATAAATATTGAGTTGTTTGAAAATTGCACAAAAATAGAGAAAGAAAAAGATGGAAATCTGGAGCTAGCCCTCATGAATGACTAAATCTAAGATTAGGGGCTAATACAATATGTTACATCTTTCATTACATATATTCTGCTCCTTGCTTAGTAAATATGTGTATCCATGAAAGGTTCTGTTTTATTTCTTTCTGGCGTCTTGATTTATTTCCAACTCTGCATGTCATCATCAAACCAGTACAGTAGTGTTTCTTAGCAGAGGGATGTTTGTAGAATCAAATGAATGACTAAAAGTTATACTTTAAGGGTGGATCTTAGTTTGACTTTTAATGTTTAAACACTTTCAAATCCTGTGTGGAATAAGATAAGGCAAGTCCTGCAGATCACAGCTTTCATGGGGCCTCCTCTGCAAAGCATGTGATGGACAGAAGCAGCGGGAAAGTTGCTCTGCAGACGTAAAGGATATGATTTGGAAAGTAACGCACACATTATTCCTTCACTTCCTTTTCTCTTTGTCTCTGAACTTGGAAGACTAACCACCTCTAACTGCTGGAGAGTAATAGCACAGTATATAGAATGAAGGGTTCGAACCCTGGTCCACTACTTGCTGAATGTAATGTCCAGCCTTGGCAGATGACCTCTCTGAAGGGTATGTTCAGACTGTGGAAGAGATGTCTGAGTTCAAGTCAGTGGATACAATGCTACTTAATGCACATCTTTGGATATTTATAAATTGGCTATTGCATTTCTTATAGACTGTTGGATGATTCAAGTGAGATAATGTGCATTGAATATTTTACTAGGGTAAAATTGCCTTAATAAATAGTTAGTGTTTAATAAATGATAGGTATGTAGTTGCAAAGGGGCAGTAGTTATCATCACCTTCCTAGAAGACACTTAGATTTCTTCTTAAAAGAAACACATACTTGTTCATTGAGATTCACTTGCCCAATTACAAAGAGTGCTTTTAGATGTATACTCTTTACAAGGTGATCCAGTCATAAAAGTACTATCATCCATACACATGATGTTACTAGATTTATGAAGCTCAAGATTTCTATTTATATAAAGGTAATAAAAGGATGATCTCTGTTTAGTCTATTGAAATCATAGAATGGAAGCTATTGAACCAATACAACATAATTTTCACATACCCACATTAATAATCCCATAATCACCTACAATCACCTAAAATCTCCAACTCTACATGACCCCCAAAACATCTTTTGTATTTCATTGTAGGATCTTGTATGAAAACATGGATCATGAGTTCTCTCTCTCTCTGTTTCTCTCTCTCATCTATCTGTCTCTTGTCTCTGTCTCTGTTTTCTCTCTCCTTTTTTGTACAGAATATAAGCTTTCAATACGGTCTTTACCATCCTTGTAAAGCACTGGGAAGTCATTTCTTGGAAGTCATTCAGAACTAAGCCTTTCACCACTTGTATTTAGTTGACATGATGGTGTCAATTTTTAATTTAGTTTAAATAATCTTGTCAAGAAAATGATGCAATGGCAATTTCCTTTTCTGATATTACTGAAACTTATTAGATCTTCCCTTAGATGACAACACTTTCTACTTCCCATGATAGTTAATTATGAATGACTTAACATACCTTTAATATATAAGCCATCTGATTATCAAAAAGTATAATACTCTACACGTACCACAAGTACTTTACATATAAAGTATCATATGTATGACATAGAACAAATACTCAAGAAAGATTTGGTAAGTTGAATTATCCCGTAGAGACCCTCAAATTGTGCTTCCCTAGAGGGTCTTCCCTACTCAAACACCTCCCTTTCAGTTTCTTGATTTTTTTTCATAGAATCTTATTATTTCCTCAAAAGCTTTTTACAGTATTAACTAATGAATTATTGTGATAATTATTGTGCTAATTTAGTTAATATTCCTTCTCTGAATAGATTCTTCTAAAAAAATAACTACTTCCTATATCACCACTATTTGTGTAGCTAGTACAGTATATGTGTGCATGCAAAAATTATTTTACAAATAGCTAAAATTGCTGGATTAATCACTGCTTCTTTTCACATTTAGAGATAGTAGATTTTTAGTCTTCTTTACTCTTTAAAGCCTGTTCATTTATTTATGTATACATCTCATAATGTGTTAAACCTCTATGTACCCAAGGACACACTTTAGCGTGCATTTTAGTCAGTGGAATTATTTTCCCATCTCTCCCACCCAATTTTGATTTCCTTCATAAAGGAATATTCTGAAACTCAGTAGTACACTAAAATATTTTATGTAATATTGATTTCTGGATTTGTTTGTTTGTTTTTTCATCACTTTTTTTTTTTTGTACTAGGGATTGAGCTCACAACCTCATGCTTGCCAGACAGGCACCTGTGCTGCTGAGCTAAATTCCCAGTCCAGTACTCACATTGTGATCATTTGCTTGTTCATTAGCACATCAATTTGTGAAGAATTTGCTTTGGAAATTTAGTTTGGAGAGGGTTAGATAAGGGAATGATTTGGATACTTACTTGTCTTTGTTATATCCTGTTTTCTACTCTTTCAGGTATTCAAGCAAGGTATCCAGAGAACAATGCCCAAGAATCTCCTGAGTTTTCCTAATGACAAACTCAGATTAAATTTAAAAGCTAGTAAATGCAACCATAAGAAATACTCGATTAACATTTTTATGTCTGTTGATGCAATTCTGACATAATACCCCAAATCTAAGAAACTTTATTTAGAATGTTCTAATACTTTACTTTAGCTGTGTAAAGATATATTACATAATAAATTATTCTGAATCCCACTGTAGTTTATATATATATTATTAATATATATATTAATAATATATATACAAATTATAATTATGGAATTATAATAAAATATAGAATATAAACCAGAGAAAAAACCTGGTATAGTAATTACATTACCTTCAATGACATTTTTCCTCCCCCAACCAACAATGGGAGAACAGGATCTTTTTCACAATATTTACTGAGAAGAGTCAAAACAAGAAATGTATCTGCTAAAGAAATCTGAGTTATTCCAAAAGTTTCTTTATGGTTGTTATTTTTCTGCATAAGGCAAATAATTGGCTTGGTTCTGAAGCAATCATGTTGTAATTAGTCAATAAAGACAGTAAACAAAGGTCCCTCCCTCCTTCCAATAGTTCACTCCTCCGCAAGGTGATTTGCAGAGATAGTTTAATGGGTACCTTCACCAGATTTATAGTTTCCATTTGAATCTGTCATCCCCTTGACTGGACATGGTTTTGATAGGTGTACTGGAATAGAGCTACAAGGAGGAACATATTAGCTCATAATAATACTTTATTTCTCTGAAGATTTTGAAATAGTTACTTCATTTGCAGAAAACAAAAAATTATCATCTTTGTGTTTCTTTGTTTTACAAAATAATGTGCTGGGTTTTGTTTGATTTTGTTCCTTCCTGAAAGCTGACATAAATTATTCTGAAGAGCTATACAGTTTCATGATCTTCAAGTTTGCAAGATAGGGGAATAATATTCTTTAATATATGATATTTCTCTTTCCTTTATTAAAAATATATAATTTGACTCTTTTCTGCATAGTAAGGGAGAATACTTGTGTGTGCATGTGTATGTTCACAAAGTAAAAGATCTTTGTTTTGTGAACAAAAGCTTCACTTCTATATACAAATTCCTGTTGTATTTCACTCATTTTCCTGGTGTGTCATGCATTTCTGTGTTCTGAAATAAATCACAGAAGAATCTCTCATGCTAGGAAAGCATACTCTTGAGAAAGACATCTGTTTTATTCATACATTTTTGACATCTAAGCCTTTTAACTCTAGCCACAGTATAATGAAGTACTTTGGGGACATTAGAAGCTAACCATATTTGGATGGAATTAAACAGGAATTTATCCTACATAAAATGCTACCTCTTTGTATTTGATAACTACAGTACAATATATTGTATTAAAAGTAGTGAAGCAGTCTTTAAAGATGAGTTTGGGGACTGTTCTATACAGGAAAATATATTGTTCAGCAACCAAAAAAACCCCATCTTTTTTGAATAATTTTACTTATTTATCCATTCAGAAAACTTTACTGAATAGTACATGAAAGGGACACTGCCAGGCACTAAAAATACAACAGTAAACAAGATAGTACATGGTACTGGCCTTGAAGGAAATTTGAGAATAGTTATAGGAAAAAATGGGTACACTGGTAATTATAACAGAGTGATAAAATCTGTAGTCAGACTTAAATACTGAGTCCTACAGGAGTGCTTGATGGTAGTGGGTGGTAGCATGAAAACCAGCTGTTAGAGATTCTGGAAAAGTTTCTGTAAAAATTAAGGCATAGCTGAGTTAACCACTTAAAATTAGGGGTGGTATGGAAAGAGTATTCCAGGCAGAAGCAAAAGCAGGAGCAGTTTCCTAAAGGAGAGAGAGAACAAGGTGAATTCAAACAATCAGAATTCATTTAAATGAAAACTTGAGAGGCATTATCAAAATATGGCACATTATCTTGAGAGCAGTTGAGAGATAATTTAGGGGTTTTGAGGAGGAGAATGGTTGACTTAGAAAGATCATTCTGTCTCTAATGTGTAAAATGCATCGAAAAAAGTAAGACTGGAGACAAGAAATACATTAGGAAATTGTTAAAATGATCCAGGAAGAAGATGGTGAGGCCTGAAGTTAGGTAATGGTACTGGACATGAAATGGTCAACAGGTCAAGAGACATTAAAATTTCAGTTTTCAATGTGTATGTCCTCCTGTTTAGGTAGTATGCATTTGTCCAGATATTTTGTTTGTAATTGTGCTCTCAGAGAATATCTGGACATTTGGATTCTTTGGGAATTTTGATGTTAAAAAGTGATGCTTTGCAAGAAATTTTATGAATAACTATTGATAAGCTGTAATGGTTAAGCTTAATTGGAAACTTAACCATTATAATAGATTGAGAGTGACCCAGAGATTAGAAGAGCTGACTTGTGGATGTACCTCAGTCATGGATGTGTGACATTAGAAGGCCCCTTTCCTGTTGCTCTATCCATGTGCTCTACCTAACAGCTAACGAACAGGGAAGCATTGCCATACCGTGTTCTTCCATTACAACATTTTAAACTCGGAGCTAGCTTACTGTGGACTGAAACCATGAGAAAAGTGAACCATTTCCTCTTTGCAGTCCGTGAGTGTCCAGTATTTGTTCAAAGCAGCAGAAAAACTGACTCATATAAAAAATTAGCACCAGAGAAGCATGGTCATTGTTGTTTTATGCCTGACCATATGGCTCAGAAGTCTTTAAAATAGGTTTGTGGAAGGAGTTTGGAAATATTTGCAGATGGGGGCTGGACATGTTTTAGAATGCTGTAAGTAGATCCTATGGTCATTCTGGTAGAACCTCAGAAGGTGGGAATGCTGATAAAAATTCAAACTATAAAGGTAAAATTTATGAAATTTCAGATTGGAATAATTCTATAGGGAATTGGAATTGAGGCCGTCCGTTCATGTTAAATTCTGGCAAGGAATTTTTCCTCATTTTGCCCATGTTTTGAGATTTTATGGGAGGTTGGATTTAAATTGATGGACTAATTCATTTGGTAGAGGAAATGTCAAGGCAACTCAGTAATGTCAGGCTGTAGTATTCATACTAACTGATTTTAACCAAAATTATGAAAATCAGAAGCAAAGTAGAGCAAACATTTTTAAAAATATAATATTTTTGTCTCAAAAAGAACCTTGTGTAAAATTGAGCCAATGGAAGTGTGGTTGCTAAAAAGATTACACCTTTATACCTTTGAGTCTGTATTAAGTACAGTCTTGTTAACTCCTAAAATGTACTTGACACATGTTTTATTTGTTTTGTTCAAAGTATTTGATATCTTTTTAATTGTGCTAATCTTTACTGAGAAGTCATATTCAAACAAATAAAAACTCCTATAAGTAGAATTCTAGGGGTATAATTTATACATACATACAGTTTAGGTACATATTGCTGTCATTATTCAGAAGCTATTAAATAAATTTACATTCTCATTAACAACATATGATAGTTTAAATTGTGCCAGAGGTAACACTCTAGGTTTCATTGGTCTTCTTAATTTTACCTTCTCTGGTATTTGTCTAGTGACATGTCATTACAATTTTAATTTGTATTTATCACTAACATTATGCTTAGGGTCTCTTTTAAATACAAATTATCTGAATTATTTTACATCACAATGAGAAATTTTATTTAATGTTGAATTTCACCCATTTAAATTTATTGGGATTATTGAAATATCTGTATATTTCTCCCATCTAATTTTATGTTTTGTGGGTAAACCATAATAAAAAAAGAGTTATGGTATCAATGTTAGTCTTGTGTAGTGAAGAACTGACTTTACCGGAACAAAATTCTAACTTTCATCCTGGCTTCCGGGAGGTAATCTCCAAACCTCTGGAATTTTCCAAGTAATTTGAGTGTCTTTGTTGTGGTTGGTCTGTTAGCCCTGTATCTGATGGTTGTGCTAAGGAGGTGATAGGGATGGGGAATGGAGAGAGTATGCTAATGAACTGGTTAAGTTTGGGTCCCAACATTGATTTTGGTACCAAATAAACCCCTGCAGAGGAAGGGATTTCAACCAATCCTGTTATATGATTGAACCCTTATAAATATATTTTGAGCACTGAAGCTTCTCAGACTTGAATATTGTACCCTAGAAAGATGGTGAAAGCTTTGTGTTATGCAAATCTGGAAGGGCTGCAATTACAAAGCTTTCAAAAACCTATGGATTTTTTTCACTGAATGCAACTCATTGTATTTATATCCTTTAGCCATAATAAAGCTATAAGTTGCAGATATATCACTTTTGTTCAGTGAGTCCTTCATTTTCTGGTAAATTATGGAAATTAAGAGTGGTTATAGGAACCTATGAATTTATAGCTGGCAAGTCAGAAGAAAGAGTGGACCTGGAAAATTCTGAGCCTTCACCTATAAAGTTCAACCTAATTTGATTAGGGTTTTTTATTTGTTTGGTTGTTCTTTTTTTTTTTTTTTTCTTTTGGTGTTTTGAGACAGAGTCTCACTATGTAGTTTGGGTTAGCCTTGAACTCCCTGTGTAGCTGAGGCTGGCCTTAAACTCACTCTCCCTGCCTCAGCCTCCTGAGTGTTGGAATTACAGGCCAGAGCTTCCATGCCTGTACTATTAAATCATATAGAAGTTAGGATGAAAAACATTATTAAAATGATGACAGTAGCTGGGCATAGTGGCACATGTCTGTAACCCCAGTACTCAGGAGGCTGAGGCAGGAGAATCACTACAAGGTCAAGACAAGCCTGGGCTACATAGTGAGCTCAAGTCCAGCCTGAACTGCATAGTGAGACCCTGTCTCAAAATGACAAAAATAATAATGACAATAATATAATTATAAAATAATACATTTCTCAGAAAATATAAACAGTCTAGTAAAATAGATTTAAAATAAAGCAAGATTTTCTGGGATAAGAAAAAAAATTAATTTATCTTTATAGTGAGGATGTTAATGTTTTGAGTAATTGACTTGCCAGGCAAAGAAATATGTTATAATGATATAGAAGAGAGTACAAGTAATAGAGTATCATGGTTTATGTCAGTGGGCCCCCCAAGTCTCATGCAATCATGGACACAACTGAATCTAGCCTTTGCAATTGGTTGTACTTGGATTGCAGGTGTGAGTGCTATACCCACCCAAGGGTGGAGTCAACATACATTGCAACAATGGGAAGAAAGTGTCTCTCTCTCTTGCTGGTTTGTGGCTTGCTGTTTGCAGCCAGCCATGAATGGTGGCCCCGCCCAGCCAGCCTGCCTTGCATCCAGCTGAGCATAGACAGAAACCTCCAAGAATTATAAGAAATAAACCTTTGCTTCCCTAATTGTGAGCATCAGATATTTTGTCTCAACAACCAAAGAGAAAAGTAACTAAAGCCATAGATTTAACAATTAGCAAGTTTGATTTCTTTGCTGAACACCTAATAACCAGGAAATGCAGATTCCTAAACCAACATGAAACATTACAATGTTGCCTATGTGCTCTCCATAATGAATGGGACTTTCAGTAAATTTCAAAGAAAATGGAGTTAAACACATCTGTGAAAGAGAGATGGTGCTTTTTGTTTACAGAATATACATTTTTGCTTGCATTCCATTTCATGTTAGAACCATCTGGCACATACACTGAATCCTTAAGGCAATAAAGCCCGTTTCCAACAGAGATGACTGCAGAATCTGTGGCAGGTCAGGTATTTGTTAAATTTTGGCTCCGGTGGCCTGTCAGTTCACAATTTGGGGAATTATCTCTCTCTGGATGTGACTGTATTCATATGCCAGTGTGCGCATGTGATTCACTACTCCACACAGATCCTACTCTCTGCTCCAGCTCTGCAGTGTCTTCCCCAGACCACCCAGCGACTTTCTAGGAGGCTGTTGTGCAGTTCTGTCCATCATTAATCTTCAGGGTGTCTCATCTGTGATGTCAAACAGAAAAATGAATCCCAATATGCACAAATGCATAATATTAGCATATAGCTGGAGGGTATTGTTCTTAATTGTCTTTCTTTCACAGAGATAGAATTTGTTTCACAACCACTTCAGTTTATCTTGCAGTGATTCAAAGTATCTTAATTGCAAGATAAAGTCCATTTAAAGACCAAAAGATGAAAAATGATTCTAGGACCATGATAGCAATATTGAGAACTTTCCTCCTTTTTTTAATTCTATTTTTATTTTTTGTTTCATGACAATTATTTTCTTTCTTACCTATGCAATACTATGTATTAGACCAGTGCTTCTCACATAATATAAATACAAATCACTCAGTGATCTTGTTACAACTCAGAGTCTTTTTAAATGGATCTGGATTGAGATCTGAAATTCTGCATTTCTCCTAAGTTCTCAAATATTCTGAGTATAATTGGCTGGTAGACTAAGCTTTGTGATAAAAACTCTATATTATACTGGACTATAATAGTAGATGTAGTATGGATATGTACAGTACTGTAACTTATACTATCTTAATCAACATTATATACTAGTTAGATTTGTTCAGTTAACCCAGAGTCAGTTAAAAACAGTTTAGTGTCTAAAAATGTTTTTGTGACAATATGAGACAGCATTATATTTAAACATGGTAGCCTTAATAAATAAATTATGTATATAAAGCATAAACATTTGTTGTTAGGCCTGTTATTTGACAGTACCATCTTTTCAACAAGTGTTGTTTACATATTGTGTAGAAGAAAGAAGTGTGATTTGTTTCAATTCGAGTTTGCAGTGTGCACCAGTAGATGGCAGTACATATTCAATCTATGGAGGGGGTTTGTGTAATTAAAACAGAATAGGCCCCTAACATTAAGGAAGGGAGATTTCTAAAGTGCTCCCCAAATCCCTAGAGAGTCCTAGAACGCTCATCTGCAAAGCACCTTTGTTTAATACCGGTTCTAAATATCTCCTTTTACTCAGGTTGAATGTTAATAAATATCTTCATTGCAGAGAATCCGAAAACCATGTTCTGTAAGGTCAAACTGACAAATTTGCAGTTATACTATATTTGAGAGTTTGTTTACATCTGTATGTTGTGTATGTATGATGAGAAGATCAATTTTCTTAATGTGAGTATCAAATAAAAATATGGGATTAGATAGGGAGTGTTAGGCAGTGTTGCTATACAGGGAAGGAAGTGCTGCAGTCATAGGGGAATGGAGATTATTGCTATAGACCGTGAGACCTGCAGCATCCAGAGATTCAGAAAGATAGTTTTTCCTTTTATAAAGAGAAGTAAACAAGACTATGAAGAGTCCAGGTGTGAGGAAGCAGGATGAGAGTGTGAACAGTTCTACCCTTCAACCAGCCTGTTCTCCCACTGGCTGTTCAGGGGTGCTACCCATCTCATGTTGAAGGTGGTTCAAAGTTTAAGGGCTCATGGAGAAGAGAGAAATTTAACCAAAGTTAGCTTCATAAGGACTTTGTTCTAGTGGATCAGTGAGGGAAGGCAGTAAAGTCAATTATTAATGAGGTGCAGAATAGGAATTTGGAGGATTTTTGTCTGTCCTTGTCATAGGTAATCAAAGGAAGTTTTCCTGAGTTATAAGTAAGTTATATGGGGACAGTATTTCCTGGTAGTAACCTATTTCCTGGAACACAAAAGATGGGGAATTTCTTTAACATCGTTATTTTCCAGTTGTGGTAAAATTCAATGGTGTCCTAGATTTTTGAAAAAAGCAAAACTTAAAGAATGGAAGATGATTTTTATAGTGATTATTATATTTATTCTATAAATATCTATGGGATTTCAAGCAGTGGGTACAAATGGGATGCCATCTTAAAGAGTCTCCCTGTTATAGGTAAAAGCAAAAAAGCTGTGTAAGGTCTTACTGCAAATCCAGTGGAGAGCATGCACTCATTACTGAACTAATTTCAGAAACAGATTTGATTCTGACCTAAATAATTTAGGCATTAAACCAAAGTAAATGCTTAATAAATGATTGTTGAATAAATCAATGAATATGTGTTGTATATTAAAAATAGTACCAGATGTATTAGTAGAATACAATATTCTCCTCTTACCTGCATAGGATATGTTTCAAGATTTTCTAGGCTGTCTGAACTATGGATAGTACCAAACCCGATATGTACTAAAATGTCTTCCTGTTCATATATACCAATGATTATATATATATATATATATATATATATATATGTCACAAGGCTCTTTTAGATTGAGACAATTTTCCAAGTAAAGATATCTGTGAGATAAAACACTAGGGCTTAACATCTTCATGTAGCCAAATCATGGTGGAATAAATGCTCTGTTCCTGGATCACAGCTGGGTGCTGAAAGACACTGAAACGTTTACTCCCTGAAGAACTTGCTGATGTATTTCCCACAATCCCATTCTGAGCACAGGGAGAGTGAGAAGGGGAGGACTAACTACCCATGGAGGGAAGACTTCTTCAGGAAGCCTTGGGAAGGTGAGTCAGAGAGGACAAGACGTTCTCCAGATACTTTGTTTCTGCAAAGTGAAGCTGGTGTAGCCAGAGCAACAAATCATTGCTTAAGATCCATAAAATCTTCAGCTCATTCCTGTAGCACATTTGAATAAAAAAAAAAACCATTTCTGACATTCTTGTAGGGTTTGTGAAAACTTCATTATATCACTAAGGTCAAGCCTGCAATTTTAAGATTAACTGCCACTAGAAGCTGAATTGTATAATGATTGTGGAAGTACTAGACTCGGAGTCACAGGTTCTGTGTATTCTCATTGATTAATTTGCCATGAATTTGTATAACTTTGGGAATTTCATCCTCTCGCTTATTTGTAAATCATGTATTGTGCACCTACTATGACCGATCATGAGAAGTCAAAGGTGATTACCATAAAATCCCATCCTCACACGTCTGGGGGGTAGAGAGCTGGAAATGCATGTGAGGAGTCATAGTGGGAATAATGATAGTGGGAAAGGCAAGAGAAGAACAGGAGAGGTGCACACAGGATACAGGAAGTACAGAGGAAGAAGTTCAATTTACTAGAAGAAATAGCAACAGAAGCAACACATGAAAATATGTGAAGGCTGGATGAAGTGGCACACATCTGCAACCCCAGCTCTTAGGAGGCTGAGGCAGAGGGAGCAACATGAGTTCAAGGCCAGTCTGGGCTGCATAGTGAATAGGTAAATTTGCTCTTTATTAAAATACTCAGCTGTACATATGTTATGACCATGGTTAAAAAAGAGCAGGCTTTTTCTTTCATATAGATAAAATAAGATGCTTCTATTAAATAAATTAGTAGTTTATTTTATAAACTATTAATTCCTAATGCCCTTGTAAGGGGCATAAGTGTGTGTGTGTGTGTGTGTCAGTGTCCTAATAGTCATTTCTCCAAAACAATTGGAAGATTTAGGAGTTACACTGGTACCTCATACTGTCTCGGTGACCTTGGGGAATATACAGGATGTGCCAATGGCTTTCTAGGAGCTGTCTGATGCACTCATAAGCCTTGATTTTTCTACTCGAAGCCTAATGATGGATATAAAGCTAGAGCTATCCAACAGGGGGATCCTACTTCACACGGCAGCCACAACCCAGGGGTGACTGAGGCTCAGGTGGCACGTGGTCTCCTCCATGCCGCTGGAGAGGGGGGTGTGCTGTGTGAACCTGCCTAGCAGGTTTAAGCTGAAGTCAGTCTTTCTGTGGGTCTGTAGACCAAGGAGTGAGTGCTGGCAAATCCAACAAGTCCAGGAGCAAGAAAGGGGACTAAGTGGAGAGAGAGAAAACCCTGTGAAGCTAATCAATGGGCTGGATGTCAATACAAATGGCAAGGGAAAGGTCCTGAATAATCTTAAGCAAAAGGAATCATAGTAAGATTTGTGCTTTGTGAAACATTCTCCATTAAATGTATGGAAGATAAATCAAAATAAAAAGTGTGTGGAAACCCAGCGCAGACATAACCAGAATTTTACTACTGTCTCTTGGGCTGCAGCTGGTCGGGGGGAGGCAGAAGTTACCCCAGAATATTGATGGAAAGAGGGCGTGATGCTGGCCACGATGACCTGAACTATCTTGTTGTCTGCACAATGATGAGACGTTAGGACATAAACCAGTAACACTGGAATCATTGATGGAATGCAGAAGGAAAAGAACAATTGTTATAAAGTTACAGATTTTTGGAATGAATGAATTCTCATGACTTCAACTGGAAAAAATAATATTAAGGTGATTAGTTTTACCTAGCTGTAGCTTAACTTCTTTATTATTCAAATGAAGACGCCTCTAAGTGTCAGGTCCAAAAATTTATGATTTGATGATTCTAAAACATTTAGTAAAAGAAAATAAGTTGCTATAAAATTATTATTGATAGAAACGATGGCTTCCAATGTCAGCAGTATATGCAAGAAGGCCCAGTCAGGTTGCATAAAGAGAGATGGTTATTTATAGGTCCTTCTTTGATCATTTCTTTTTTAATGCAATTTTGTGTCTTGCCCATTTTTTGCCTGTAAAGAGCATTACAGAGTTTATACATGTGCTTAGCTTATGAAAGACTGATGAACTACTGTTGTCTCATCCCTCATTGTCTTTAGAGCTTCCTCATATTCTCCTATTTTAAATAAAAATCATTAGGGGAAAACTTTTGTTTTGATTTTCATTTGGCTTCAGTCTTCTTTGCATTAGCTTTGAGTTCTTTAGCTCCTCTTAAAATGCTAACAGTTCTCTTTGTCTTGTTGTCATGTGAAGATGCAAAGCTTTTCTCCCTAATCACAAAATGTATAAATGCCCAGTACTCCATTTGAAACAACAAAACAATCAGAAAATAAAATACTAGCTTAGGAATTACATTTATCAGTAACTTCAGTTAGAAAAGCAGGAGATATTTTATTATTTTTTTAAAGAATAAGAATATTTGGATAAATGAAGCAGTGTAATGTATATCTGGTTGAGAAGCCTGAATTTTGTTAAAAGTGTTAATTTGTCTAAACTTCTATTACAGGTTTAGTGAAGCTAATGTCTCACTTCAATTTATATTTTAACCTCAATTAAACCATTTAAAAGTCTTTTATAACCATTCTCAGAAATGATCAACAAAAACAATTAAAATTTTAAAAATGAAATTTGTGTTACAATAACTGGACAGCATGTCACTAGACAAAGCTGTGAGGTGACTTAGGTTGGATTCTCTGGATGCAGAATGCCTGATGGACATCCATTGTGCAAATGATTTAGAAACAATCGTCTCAGGAGAAAACTAGAAGGTGGGGAGAGACAGTGGAACTGAGAAAAAGAAGACACTAGGCAAAGATGTATAGCAGTTTACTTTGTGTATTTTTAATGCGGCAACATCACCCCAAAGGGGGTGAAAATTTAGAAATGAAATGACATTGTAATTTTTTCTACCCTTGCAAGGATCTCAGCGTACAAACAGATAAGATGGTCTGTGTGTGATTGCAAAATTTCATGGGGGTAGATTAAGGAGGAAACTTTAAGGTACCAACAATGAAAAACAGGTCTGAGAAATACTTTTTTATGAAGTTTAGTTAAAACCTGATCTTGGGAAGAGCTCCAAGTATAAATTGCATTCTGTATTCGGTCTTTATACAAGGAAGTCACATCTCATCCACTCTTGGATTTGGGTCACGGTTGCAGGGAAAGGGCAGTCCCATGACACTTCTTAGTCAGTCAGCTCCTGTCACTGAAGAGCCACCTTGAGCATAGCAGGGTGGCTCCTGTCATCCATTGGCACTCATAACAAATGAGGGATGTGCACATTAGATAGTATCTACTGTGGATGGAAGAAATTTAAAAGAGGACATCAGAAAATGGAAAGACATCCCCTGTGCTTGGATAGGCACAATCAATTTGGTGAAAGTGGTCATGTTTCCAAAACTGTTACACAGATTTAATGCAATCCCAATCAAAATACCTATAGCACACTTTATAGAATTACAACTAACAATCCAGAAATTCATATAGAACCAGAAGAGGCCTAGATTAGAAAAACAAAAAATCTGGGCAACAAGGGCAAGGTAGGGGCATCACAATTCTCAACTTGAAGCTACACTAAAAAGTTACTCTGCCAAAAGCAACATGGTACTGGCAAAGATACAGACCCAAGGATCAATGGAACAGAATAGAAGATTTAGAAACAACTCCAAGCACACTCAGCTATCTTGTCTTTGACAAAGGGGTCAAATACCTTCGTTGGAAAAAGATAGGCTCTTTAACAAATGGTGCTTGGAAAACTGGCTTTCTACAAGTCAAAGACAGAGCCTAAACCCATACCTCCCACTGTGCGTTAAACTAAAATCAAAATGGATCAAAGATCTAAAACAGAAACAATCTGCTGGAAGACAGAGTACATAAAACTCCTGAAGACATAGGTGTAAGCAAAGACTTTATAAATAAAACCCTAATCACACAGTAAACACTGTGAGGAATCAACAACTGGAATCATACCCAATTAAAAAGCTTCTGCACATCTGAAAGAGGGAAGAGATAACTTAAATAATAAGAAAAATATCTTTACTACTACTCAAAGTACTAATATCTAGAATATATAAAGAATTTTTTAAAACTCAAAGCACCCACATTGAAAGACCCAATCCAAAAGTAGATATCTGAAATTAATAGATGCTTCTCAGATGAAGAAGTACAAATAGCAAATAAATATATGTAAAAACATTCAACTGCACTGGTCATTTGAGCAGTGCAAACTAAAACAACATTGAGATTTCATATCTCTCCAGAAAGAATGACTTTCACAAAGAAATCAACCAATATCAAATGCTGGCAAGCCTGTAGGGGAAAGGTAACCTTCTTCATGCTTGATGAGAACATAAATTGGTACAACCAAATCCTCAATAAACTAAAACTAGTGGTTCCATTTGGCTCCTTCTAAGTATCTTCCCAGAAGAGTTACCAGCATCATACCACAGTGATACATGTTTACCCATGTTTATAGCAGCACAATTTATAAGAGCTAAATTGTGGAAACAGCTCACATGCCCATCAACAGATGAATGGAAATAGAATGTGGTAGTTATATACAGTGCAGTACTACTCTGAAATAAAGAAGGATAAACTGATGTACTTTTAGGTAAATAGATGCTTCTCAAGACCATAATTTTAAGTGACACAAGTCAGACACACAAGTTCAAGTATCATCTTGTTTTTCTTGTGTGAGAGCCACAAAGGGCATGTGAGAAGAAAAACATGATATATGAGGAAGTAGGAAGAATGTGTTCAAACAGGGAGGGACACCAGAGTGAGTGAGGAGGAGGAGAAAAATGGGAAAAGGGATTTGAGAAAAGAATGGAAGGGAAAAGTGGATGTGAAACTTTTGTAAATAGGGAAGAAGGGTTGAAGGGAAGGGAATGGAAATAAAAAAGAATTAATTCATGTTATGTAGCAGTACAAATTGCTTGTGATAAATGAGATTATTATGTATGGCAAATATAAACTAATAAAATAGGATAATATAATTTGTAAGAAAACATGTAGAATTCAATAATGTATTTGAACAAAGAAGGGAATTCTCAAGGTTACTGGATTATATTATCATAGAAGTGAGTGTTCTTCTAGACTGATGAGAAAGAGTGAAAAAAACTGGAAGTTATTATTTTCAACGGGCAACAAAAATACTGAAGAATCTCTTTTTAAAAAGCTGAGAAATCATATACACAATTTGGGACAAATCTTGAAGCACTATTAAAGAACAGCAAAGAATATCTAGAAAAAAAGGAATTCCTCAGTACTGTGATTTATTCATTCCCTGAAGGGTTTCAGGACCACAAGGAACTGGGGACAGGGTAACTGCACAGGGTGACCTCAAACATAGACCCAGCTGCTTAGGAGGCTGAGGGAAGAGATTCACTGCCCAAGAATCGGAGGCAGGCATAGGTAAAATCTGATCTCTAATTAAAAAAAAATGTTAGCTGTACAACTATTTGAATAATAAAACACTAAGAAATAGCTAAGGAGCCCCTCAGTAAAAATTTAAAAATAAATGTGAACAAGGCCACATTATGAAATATGAAAAATAGTGAGCTATATGTATACTGGTGCTGTGGTGAGATATCTACTGTATGCTAAATGAAAACATAAAGAATGAATTTGCATAAGAAAGTAGCTTTAGAATCAGATAATGAGCAGAAGATGGAAGAACTGTGAGAAGCAAGATGGAAAACAATCTAGATTGCTTGAAATCGATGGGCAAAAATGTGGCCATTAAAGAATGTTGGTGAGGGCTCAGAAAGCCAAGCACAACACGTATAGCACAGGCTTGCTCTCCGTCTCCTCCTTTTCCTCCTCCTCCTTTCCCGTTTCTGTCTTCTTGCAGTTTTGAGGCCCTGACTGATTCTCCCCTTTTTAAGAGCTGATTAAGGCAGCACTCCAAGCACTTCTCTGGTCAGCGCTTATGTTGTCAGTCACTGTGCATCTTTCCTCATCACTTTCAAGCCAGGTATCAGACAGCTAGAGCAAACCTGAGGTGCAGGAGCCTGAGGAATTAATCCAGTTAGTCCGTCCACAGAGAGCCCATGAAACCTGATGCTTCATCTCCAGTGATAAACACTTTTCCCTAAGCTCTACCTGTCTACTAGCCTCTATGTGTATAGACCTGCAGCCTTCTGTTCTTAGGAGATACAAACAACACAAAGTCCTGCCTCTCATCATCTGAGTATCAGTGTATCTTACACGAATCCTTAAATCTCATAAAACAATGTATGATTAGAAACTGTAGCAGGCACATTTGTATTTAGATACCATAGAAAGCTTCCTATATGGTGTTTTATACTTATAGGCAACAAACTTGGATGCATAATGGAGATTTCCAAAGTGTTAATTTGACTCTTGATTTCTCCTGCTGCTTGTAGTCACATATGAGAGGCAGAGGTTACTCAAGGCAACAGCTGTTAAACAAAAGGGAGTCAGGACTTGATGATTTTGAAAAGTCTCAACTTACCCAGATTGTAAAAGATGCCAAAATTAGGAGGTTCGCTATCAGAAGAGTATGCTCAGAAGAAAAGTCAAGGGCCTATCTGGATGATATCTGAGAAGTTCTTGAGAAAGTTTTAAAAATATAATGGAGTTGGGCTTGTTGGACTTTTAAGGTACTTGAGAGCTGTGACTCCTTTATTTTCCTTATTTTCCTCATTGTAAAAAGTATTTTTTTCCCAATAATTTTTATATGATGCCTTTATATTTTGGAAACAGCTAGCTTATTCTCTAGGAATTGGTAAGATGTGAACTTGAATATTTAGCTGAGGAGTCCTCCAGACAAAGTATTGAAGATGTAACTTGGCTTTTTCTTGCTCTTTATAGAAAAAAATGCTTATAGAAAGTAAAGTGATGAGGAAATTTGAAGCTTCTACAGTTCACAGAGGGAGAAGCAGCCTTGTATGACAGCATCTAGAAATTCAAAGAGGCAGGACAGAGTTTCCTGAAGAACAACCTGGCAATATATATCTCAACTTTAGCCCACTGAGACTGATTTTGGACTTCTGACCTCCAGAACTGAAAGAGAATTCATTTGTATAATTTATAGCAATACATTTTGGTGGTTTGTTTCAATGCTAATAGGAAATAAATTTACTTACCAGAATACTAGTTATGTGAAAATGTATTTATTTGGTGCTTCATGTATTCAAATGTTAGGCTAAATATTTTGCATGAAAATCCTTATTGGAATCTAATGAGAACTTTACTTTTTATTTCTATATTTCTGTATGTCAGTATATTCATATCCTTGCTGTGTATGAAATTTTTTAATAAAAATAAATCTCAACTTTCTGCTAAATAACTTGTCAAAAGTCAAATACTCAGGATTTGACCAACATGACTTAAGGAGACTGAATATAATGTAACCATAAGGTAAAAATGTGATGGGGTATCAGATAATAAATTTAGGTTGTTTTAAATTACTGCACCTGTGATTTTTTGTTATATAAGAAAGTCAACTAATATACGGGGAAACTTAGGTATAATAATCTCCTTTAAGAAAAAAATTACCAGGTTGTAGCTTGGCCTGGAGTATGAGTCTTATTCCATCTTTCACAGTTTAAGACATTTGTGGCTGAGGATGAGCTTGTATTCTGACAAAATTTCACTTTCCAAATCTTTTGTTTCCTTTTCCACTATCTCCATTCTGAAGGCCGAGAGTGTGTGGAGAGAATAACGGGAAACTACAATTGGGTAGCTCTGATTCAAGAATTGTGAAATGTTCTATCTTCTCTTTTTAACCTCAAAGATCAATGGGGAGGTAGATAGTTGAATTCCCATATCTTAGAGGAAGACACAAGCTCAGAGACATTGAATAATTTTTGCAAATGCACTGCAGGTGAGATCCCTCTACTTGCTGCTAACATTTAATGTGTTCTCTCTCTATAGAACAAATAGCAAATACCTGTCTGTAGATGATAAACTGCTAATGTCATTTATTTATCCATAGTCATTTTATAGTTTTTGAGAATTAAGTGACAAAGAAATTTTATGAACACATTAGAACAAATTGTATCCTTGTACCATTTTAAATCCCTAAACTTTATTGATTTATTCAGCTTTGCAGGATGGGAAATCTACTGTTGTCATACTTTAGTGATTCAAATTGCTTCCATTATGAAACTAAAATGTAATGTGAAATGACTTGGAGGATGAAAGGTGATTTCTTAACCCTCATTTCTTTTCCCAATCACATATTGAAGGTGATTTTGTTTATACTCTAAGAATATATATGCTTTTTTGGAGGTTAATTTTTAAGTAACTTAGGAAAATTTCAAAAATGTTATGAAGACGTATCAGTTAATATTTTATGGGGGCCCAGAGCCATAGAATCAATTGGTAAAGAAATTGTTAAATCTGTAATATGCTAATAATTGAATGACTTCTAATGAAGAAGTTGGAGAAAAATGTAACTATTAGATATAGCAACTGCTGTGTGTTGTTTAGGCACCTTAGTATTTTTTTTATAAATGCACATTTTCAAATACTCATTTTTTTTTCTGTAAATTGTATGGTAACTTTTTGAACTGTTTATGTGAAGTTAACAAATTTGACATTTTTGTAATCTGTTAAAACAAATCCTTTTTTATTATGTACCTTTTGTCTTGTAGTCATGCATCACTTTTCAGGAATTTATATTAATTATGATACTCATTTTCTATCTTTAGATTTCTTAATGAAAAACAGATTGAGATATTATATAAGCATCTTAATGCAGCCATCACTAAGACCCTAACTCACATGATTATCAATCTAGCAGTGTCTCCAGAAACTCTACCGGTGTTTGTCGATAGCCATAGAATTACCCTCGATTAACTGGCTGGGCTTAATGGAATCACAAGAGCTCTTCAAATCAGATCTTTCCCAGGTGGCAGCAGAAACAGAAGTTGGCGATTCATGCCATAGTTGGCTTGGACACGAAACAGTCACGTATCAAGAAAACTGAGGCCTCAATTTTAGCAGCTATAAGGAACTAGATTTTTCCAACTTGTCAAATAACGCAGGAAGTAGATTCTTCTCCGGAGTGTCCAGGTAGGAATTCAGCTCAGATTTGCCCTTGACTGTAGCCTTGTGAGACACTGAATCAATATTACAGCTCATTCTACTCAGACTTTTTTATCAATAGATCTGAGAAAAAAAATGGGAGTTATTCTAAGTTAATATATTTCTGACAATTTATTGAGGCATCAATAGAAATCTAATTAAGGAAATGTTGAAACGTATCCTCCTAGTATCAAGCCAAATCCAGATCAAAATTAGGGAAGTTTTAGGACTGAAAGGAAGTTGGAGAGAATATATAGTCAGGGTGATTGGTGGGCTGGTATAGCAGCCACGCCTTGTAAAACTCTGACTTCAGATTACTCACCTATAGAGGTCTGATCTCATGGTTTCTTTTCCTGTGATCTGACATTATGGCCACAATAAGGATACAGTAACAATGAAATGAAGTCTATCATCTATGCTGATGGCTCTGCCTAACATACGTGAACACTTGTCTCCCCTTCTCTTTGTCCCATTCACGAGACTTCTTACCCTCACCACGTGATTCTTCTTTTATTTTGTTTCAATACTCCATAAAAAGTCTTAAGTTAAAACAAACAAACTAATGACAATGACTAAATCAAGAGATGCCTTTTCTAAACTGAGTCATAAGCCATACTTTTTATCATCTTAAAGATACTCCATTTTAAAGATGAAAGTGCGATTAAGGTTGCATTTTAAAGATGAAGGTGACTCCAATAATCCTGACTTTCACAGCTGATCATGAGCTGCTGCAGCCAGGTCAGTAGACACAGAGGTAAAAGAAGAAAATTGGTGTGGTGGCCGGTGAGCAGAAAAGAAAAGTAAAAAGAGAGGAAGACAGACTTTTGATCAATTGTTATTTTCACAAACAGAGACAAAAGGCAACACTATTTCGCAGGTGCACAGGAGAGAAAAGCAGGATTGTGGTTATGGAGCTAAAAAGTGCAGTTGGGATCAAAGCTCATTTCCTCTTCCCATTCTTCCCCTCAAGCCTGAACTACAGTGTTCATCTTTAGTAAAGGCACTCTCAGCCCATCAAAAATGAAAATAAAAGAAAAAATGAGGTAAAATTAAAAATGGCAAAGCATGAAAGAATGTAACATACAGTAAATTTCTCAGGAGATTGACCCAGATAAACATTTTACTCAAGAGCATATAAATCATAAATTGTTTTCCTAATGTATAAGCTTGTTCTCAAAAGTTGCAACCAGAGGAATAAATGAATCAACTCCATATGGTAACAAATGATGACATATTAATGTCTAAGGTTATAAACTGCCTGATTACTAGCTTTTGATTTTGTTTTCTGTTCCATTTAAAATATTTTAAGAGCTTAATTCCCTCCATTAAAGGTTTACTTAAATACAACTCGGGAGTCAAGAGAGGAAGACTGGCAGAGTGCTAAGCAACAGAGAAAGTGCCTCTCAGAGACTCACCGTTCAGATACTGCAACTATAGCAGCAGCGTGAGGAAGGCAAGAAGGAGCAAGGTGGGTGCCCTGGACCCAGGAAGAATCTGAAGCATGAATTGAATGCTATGGAGGGAGTGAAGAGACAAACTTCAACAAAGAAGGAGGTAGCCAGTGGTGACTTCTCCCTGAGACGGGACTCATGGAATGGTTCAAACCCGAGGGTGCACAGTCATGGTGACGGTGATGACAGCTGGTGGCCCTGGAGGCCTCTGTGGAGAGACACAGCAGTGGAGTGCAGTAGCGGATGTGGAGGGGAACAGAGGATGTGAGACCTGCACTGACTGGCGGGGATGCAAGGGCCTCAGTCCTGCGCAGGAAGACAATAACTGGCCTGGAGTCATCTTGGAGATGGGCAGCCTGAAATCAGAACTCAGAACTGCAACTGGTTCCATCTGGTGGCTTCCAGCAGGATGAACGAGTGCTCTCCACCAGGAAGAATAGGCTTACTGAGACCACTGTCTACCCCATCATAATGCTACTGTCTCAGCAGGTTTTCTGCTGGTGAAAGCAAAGACAAAGCTGGACAAACCTAAAAGTAGACATTTTCTGCTTTTATTTCTTCTCTGTCTTCAGTCTCTCTCATGTTTTTTTTTTTGATTTCTTTTCTTTTCATTTCTCAATCATTGTCTGATTTTATTGGTATATGAGTGTGAACTTAATTTGTAGCATCTCTGAGATTCTGCTCTGTTCTTTTCATCCTTTCCTTCACTCTTTCCCTCCAGTCTACAATGCCAGTTTTCCAAAGTTAGCATAATCATCCTTGGGCCCCCAACCTTATTTTTAATCTCTTCCTCTTCTTCTTATTCTCTATTTTTTTGCTTAAACTATTTTAAATTTTAACCCCTGATGACAATTGACATATCATTGTATATTGCATATAATTTTCTGGTTTGCATTAGATTTTGTTATATAACCACAAATCTCGTTCATGTGGTTAAAACTGACAGATAAACGGTTAGCTCGGTTTCTCATTTGCTAGACTGTGTTTGATGCTACTGGTACCACTGTAGACAAAATTGACATAATTGTTCTAAACAGCTGCTGGTGCTAGTATTCCATGACCGAGACTAAGGGTCACTGAAAATTCTGTGTGGTACAGTGCCAAAGAACCAGGACTGGGCCAAACAAACAACTTTCCATCTCCAACAAACTAAAGAGGTGAGATC
Source organism: Hydrochoerus hydrochaeris (assembly GCA_004027455.1). Lineage (NCBI taxonomy): Eukaryota > Metazoa > Chordata > Mammalia > Rodentia > Hydrochaeridae > Hydrochoerus > Hydrochoerus hydrochaeris. The sequence continues at coordinate 163,243 of PVLA01000781.1, forward strand.
TTCCAACAGACTCAAAATCCAAAAACCAGCTACCCCTGGAAAATACCTCAGAAAAGTAGTCATCATCTATGGATCCTAAATACTAGCAAAAAAGTGACCCTCCCTAGATAATTTATAAGCATCGCCCCAGGAATTAAACTAAACAAGAAAGGAAGGAAAGAAAAGAGAATGAGAAGAAATTTAACCAGAATGTAGCCCCAGACATCCAGTTTACCAAAAGCAGATTCAGGGGGCAATGAAGTGAGACAATCCAAAAGCCCCCACCAGGCCTCTCTGGAGTGGTAACAACAAAACAATTGAATGAGGTTCTGGAAAAAATGAAATCAGAAATAACCTCTCAGATAACTACAGAGATGGTGCCCAAAATAAGGGTCATGCTTAGGATGCTAGAGCAGATAGAGACAAAAAAAAAAAAAAGAGAGAGAGAAGAGAAGCTTAAGAAAACTATTGAAGCTCTGCATAGGTAAGAAATGGAATCTATAAAGCACATTTAAGCAGATATCCAGGAGAATAACAATTTTATTGAAAGTATTCAAAATAAATTAGGCCAGTGTGAGTTTAAGACCTCAGATACTAAAGTCAGGCTTGAAATTAGCAACCAAGAAAAGAAAGATTTATCAAAAGTAGCAAGTGACCATGAGATATCAATTCAGCATCTGCTAGATGAGACAAAGAAGGATAACTTAAGATGGATTAGTGTCAATTAAAAAGCAAGAGATACCACAAATGACATCAAGAAAATGTTCACAAACATCATGGCAGAAAATTTCCTGAGTAGAGAAAAGAGAATTTGACATACAAATAAGTGAGGCATATAGAACGCTAATTAGACATGAGAAAAACAAATCTATAGCCAGACATATCATAGTCAATATTCCAAAAATTCAACTAGGAATAGAGTTTTAAAAGCTGTTAGGAAAAAAGAAACGAATCACCTATAAAGGAAAGCCCATCAGAATCACAGCTGACTTCTTAACACAAAGTCTCAAGTCAAGGAGAACTTGGAATGAAGTATTCTAAGCTCTAAAGGAAAATGGCTTTCAACACACATTGATGTACCCCATAAACTATCTTTCAAAACTGATGGAGAAATAAAGTGCTTCCAATAACTGAGAAAATTTGTAGCCACCAAACCAGCCCTCAGAAATGCTCTGAAGGATATTCTAAAAAGAGATAAGAGCAAAAGAGCTCCATGAACCCCAACAGAAGGAATCCACCAGGCAAGGCAAACAATTAGATAGAAAGGGGAAAAAAAGGAGAGCCAACAACAGGAAAAAGTCATGACAAGTGTAAGTCAATACATATCAATTATAACCATTAATGTTAATGGCTTTAATTCACCAATTGAAAGACACAGGATGGAAGAATGGATCAAGAAGCAATATCCAACAGCATGCTGCAAACAAGAAACACATTTAATTCAAAAAGAAATTCATAGACTGAAAGTCAAAGCTTGGAAAACAATCCTCCATGTGACAGGAACCCAGAAAAAAGCAGGGGTAGCTATTCTATATGCAGACAAAGTGAATTTCCACGTATATAAAAACTGATTAAGAGAGTAAAGAGGTAACAATCTAAGAGGAGGAGATAACAATCATAAATATATATGCAACAAATACCAGTGTACTCAACTATATAAAACAAATACTAACAGACATGAAAAATCACTTACCACCTAACAGAATTGTATTGGGAGATCTCAATACCTCAGCATCACAAAGAGACAGATCAATTACACAAAAACCAGTAATGAATACTAGAGCCAAACCAACTTTTGAACAAAAGGACTTAGTAGATGTCTGTAGAGTATTTCACCCCACAGCATCAGAATACACAGTCTTCTTAGTGACACATGGGACGTTCTCCAAAACAGACCACATACTGGATCATAGAACATGCTTAAGTAAATGCAAAGTAACTGAAAGTATCTGATGCTTACTGTCATACTGTCTTGCTGCATTGAAATTGGAAATAGACAAAAGAAATCAGAAGAACTTCATAAACACATGGAAATTAAATAACAACCATTGGGTAACAGGTGGAATTAAAGGAGAAATTAGACAATTTTTACAGTTGAATGATAACAACAATACAACATACCATGATTATTGGGACACAATAAAAGCAGTCCTACAAGGGAAATGTATAGTAGTAAATGCCTACATAAGGAAAACAGAGCCAACGTATATAAACAACTTAATGGTGAACCTCAAACTTCTAGAAAAAGAAGAGCAGATCAAGCCAAAAGCTCACATGACAAAGGAAATTATGAAGATCAGAGAAAAAATTAATGCATTGGAGACTAGGAAACAATATGAAGAATCAATGAATTGAAGAGTTGGTTCTTTGGAAGATTAAATAAAATTGACAAAGCTTTATCTGACCTTATCAAAAAAAAGGAAATAAAAGATTCAAATCCACATAATTAAGAATGAAAAGGGTGAAATCACAACAGACCCTGTAGAAATCCAGAAGATCATCTATACCTACTTTGAAAACTTGTATTTTAATAAGATGGAAAATATAGAAGAAATGGACAGATTCCTAAATACATGTGAATTATCAACACTGAATTAAGAATATGTAAACATCCTAAATAAATGAAAATCCATCAGTGTAATCAATGATGTAATTGAAAATTTATCAACAAAGAAAAGCCCAGGCCCTGATGCATTCATCGCTGAATTCTGAAAAAACTTAGAGAAGATGTAACAAACTACTTCTCAAACTCTTTAATGAAATTTAAAGGAAAGCAATACTCCCAAATTCATTTCTGGAAGCAAGCATTACCCTGATATGAAAACCAGAGAAGGACCCAATTAAGAGAGAGTTACAAGCCAATTTCCCTAATGGACACAGATGCAAACATCCTCAAAAAGTACTGGCAAACAGAATATTGCAAATCATCAAAAAGATGATATACCATGATCAGGTGGAATTCATCCCAGAGATGCAGGGATGGTTCAATGTGCATAAATGTAATACACCATATTAACAGAGCAAAGAGCTAATATCATATGATGATCTCACTAGATGCAGAAAGACCTTTTGACAAAATCCAGCACCCAATCATGATAAAAACCCTACAAAAAATTGGAATAGATGGTCTTTATCTTAATCTGATAAAAGACATCTATGATAAACCAACAGCCACCATTATACTAAATGAACAAAAACTGAAAATTTTCACTCTAAAATCAGGAATAAAACAAGGATGTCCAATATTAATACTTTTATTCAATATAGTCCTGGAAACTTTAGCCTGAGCAATTAGACAAGAGAGAAAATTACAAGGAATAAAGATAGGAAAGGAGGAAGTTAAACTACTATTATTTGCAGAAGACAGGATGCTCTACATAGAAGACCCCATAAATTGCACTAAAAAGCTGGAGTAGATTTAATAAGCAAATTCAGTAGCATAACTGGATACAAAGTCTTCACTCAGAAATCAATAGCATTCCTGTACATTAATATCAAACTCACCGAGAGAGAAATCAGGGAAACAAAACTTTTCACAGTAGCAGCCACTGAAATGAAATATCTAGGAATCAATCTAAGAAAGGATGTAGAAAGACTTCTACATTAAAAACTACAGTACTGTGAAAAAGGAGATTGAAGAAGATATTAGAAAATGGAGAGATATCATATGCTCTTGGGTAGGAAGACCAATATAGTGAAAATGGCTTTACTTCCAAAACTGTTATATAGATTCAATTCAAATCTCAATCAAAAGAGCAATAGCATAACTCACAGAATTAGAGAAAACAATCCTAAAATTCATCTGGAATCAGAAGAGACCTAGAGTAGCAAAGGCAATCCTGGGCAACAAAGACAAGACAGGGGGTATCACAACCCCCGACTTGAGATTATACTATAAAGCTACTTTGGAAAAACAAAACAAAACAAAACAAAACAAAACAAAACAAAACATGGTTCTGGAAAAACATACAAACAAACACCAATGGAGCTGATTAGAAGTTGTAGAAACAACTCCATACACGCTGAGCCACCTTATCTTTGACAAAAGTGCTAAACACATTCACTGGAAGAAAGACAGCCTCTTTAATAAATGAGGCTAGAAAAGCTGACCCTGCACATGCAGAAGATTAAACTCATCCCAGTGTCTTTCAGCATGCACTAAACTAAATTTGGAATGGATCAAAGTTCTAAATATTAAAACAGAAACAATAGATCTGCTGGAAAATAGAGTAGGTAAAAATCTTAAAGTCATTGGTGTAGGCAAATACTTTATGAACAAACCCCGATTGCACAGGAACTATCACAAAGAATCAAAACCTGGGATCTCATCTCATTAAAAAGCTTTTGCACAACAGGAGAAACCAACAAAGTGAAGAAACAACCCACAACGTGGGAAAAAATGTTTGCCAGCTGTTCCTCAAAGGATAACTATTGAGAACATACAAAGAACTTAAAAAAATCAGTCCTCCCAGATTTAAAGACCCAATCAAAAAATAGGCAGCTTGATGAATACACACTTCTCAGGTAAAGAAATACAAACAATAAATAAATATATATAAAAAGGTCCAACATCACTAGTCATTCAAGAGATGCAAATTAAAACAACACTGAGATTCCCTTTCACCCCAGAAAGAATGGCTATTGTCAAGAAATCAATCAATTACAAATGCTGGAGCAGATGTGGGGAAATAGGAACTCTTCTGCGCTGTTGGTGGGAGTAGAGACTGGTGCAACCACTGTGGAAATCATTGTGGAGATTCCTCAAACAATGTAAGATTAGAGGTCCCATTTGGCCCAGCTGTTCCCCTTCTGTGTGTCTTCCCAGAAGAATTAAAACATCTTACCACAGTGATATATGTGCACTTATAGTTATAGCAGCACAGTTTATAATAGCTAGATTTTAGACACAATCTAAATGTCCATCAACTGAAGAATAGATAAAAAAGAGGTGGTATTTGTATACAATGTAGTATTCCACAGCCATAAAGAAGGATAAACTTAAGACTTTTATGAGTAACTTGATGCACCTTGAGACCATGCTTCTAAGTGAAATAAATCAGACATGCATGTGTAGACATCATATTGTCTCACTAATGTGAAAAGCTGAAAGTAACCATATATAAAAGATAGTTAAGGTGTATTACTGACTTCTCCAAGCTCATTGAAGAGAAAAGTTTCTGCTAGTATTGTTTGAATGATTAAGTACACATGACCTGTACTCTGAGTAACTGATTTGAAGATAATAATACATGATGCGCGTATCATTGTTACCCTCTAAGTATCATATTTGGACATTTTTTATTTGCTTTTCTCTGTAAAATTTAAAAAAATCGAGTACAGAGTTGTTTACCATGAAAAATAGAAAAAGAAATACAACTCATTAAATGCTAAAGTCCTCATAAAATTTCTTTTCTACTTTCATTCTGAAATGTTAACTAAAATTCAAGGAATACAAACCAAATAAAATTAAGCTTTTTATTTTCAAGTGTCTTGGTAGTTGACAGGTTGGGAGTTCAAGTACTTTGATTTTCCTCTCCAACAATAATATGATGAGCCAATTTTTAAAATATTTTTCCTTCTTGTTTTGTTTTTGAGAAAATTTGGCTCTCTCTAATTTTAAGCTGAACCCATTAAGAATTGAAAAGAGCTTGAGGCTTAGGAAAGTTTAACTTTTTCATATTTTTGATTCATAGGAACGTGGGAAAATGCCAAGATGAAGGAGCAAAGCACAATCTCAGGCCTCCAGCTCGCACAGAGCAAGTTCAGGAGACACAGACATAGTAGAAATTAGAGATCACACACCTGAAATTTCTGGAAGGATAACAACCTAAGTAAAGTAGCAACTTAATTCTTGTATTGTTTGGTTAATTTTATATGTCTATGGCCAATGTTCTGGACTGCTATTTTGAAGATAATAAGAGGTATTACTCCAGCCATTGTTAATTTCCTACTATGTTGTTTTGAAGTCCTTGTATCATTGTTTTGTTTTGTTTGGTCTTATGTTTAATGCAGTTTTTTAAAAAAAATCACATGAGACTTAGTTTTGAGGTAGTAGAGTTAGAAGATTAAAAAATAACTTTATGATTGCATTAGACCTAGCAATGGATGTTTGTTTAAAGGCCCTTGAAGAATACTAGTTTAGTTGGTTTGTGTGCTGCCAAAATTATGAAGTTCGAACCTTTCCATATCATTAGGTTAAAATGAAGTCATTAAAGTGTGCCCTGTTCCATGTACCCATGACATCATATACAGGGGAAATTGGAACCCAGACACAGATATAGAATTAGGAGACCAGGGGGAATACCATCTGTAAACCAAGCAATTCCTTTCCCGAGGGGAACAGAACACAAGATAAAAGAATGGAGCAGACTCACACTCACAACCCTCAAAAGACGCCAACCCGGCTGCCCCTTAATTTTAACCAACCAGCCCAGGAACTGTGAGAGAGTGATGTTTTGTAGTTTAAGTCACTCAGTTGGAGGGACCTTGTTAGGAAAACCTGTGAAGATAATACGAGGCCCCAGGCAACCTGAGTCCAGTAAGATAGTCTGTCACCCCTTCCACCCTCCTTTGGGAACTGTGGCACGGGCTCCCCCTGTGTGCCGGGGGTCACACAGGTGGCGGACCTCTTGCAGCATCTGTAGCAGGAGTGAGCTTCATTATTCATACTCAAGGGGGACTCACTGTGAAATACCTGAATCCCGGGCCTGCTTTTCCTCTGTTCTGTCAAAACCACAGGTTTCTCCCATTCTCAAAGCCTAGGGTGTGATCTAAGGGTACCACTCGAGGGTAATTCTCTTAGAATTCTTTCCATCACAAACACAAATTATTATTATTACTTGTTTTCTTACTTTTGTGATGTTAGGAGTCCTGACAAGGACCTTGTGCCTATTGTACAAGTGTGCTCCACTAATCTACACCCCAATCTCTAAGTACAAAATTATTAACTGAATTCAGGCTAAAATGAATGACATATGGCCACAAGATGGAATATCTGTAGTTACATAAAAATATAAAGATGTTCCCTTTAGATTTTCATGCTGAAAAACACCATATTAAATAAGATGAAAAAAATCTAAGACCATAAAAACATATAATCTATTTGTCTCTATGTAAGACTTGGATAAAATAAGTGTTTAAAGTCATTTATTTGATTGCATTTGCACAAAAAATATTGAAAGGATATTCAATCTGATAGATAACTGGGATTTTGGTAACTCTAGTAGCCAATGGGAGGAGGAAGAGTGGGTTGGAGTAAGAGCTCTCAATGTTTACTGTTTATATTTTTAACAACTCAATCATATTCTATTAAACTTTGAGTTTGAGAAAGCTTAAATGAGGCAAATTATTATGTGTACCCACTTCTACCTGCTGAGTGTGGAGTAAAACTTTTCTTCGAAAATATCAGGCAGTACAGAAAAAATAGTTAAAAGTCAAATCCAAAATGGACTACAATTCAAGTAGGAGAAATGTCATAATAAACAGATAAGCAAACCATTTCGTGGGTTTTAAAGGGGAAAGTGACTCCATCCAGGGCCTGCATAACCTAGTTCTGCAGTTGGATATATCCCCCTGCCCAGAGAAGCTGCATGCCAGAAAGGTTGGATCGTTGTCTATTGATCCATGTAATTCAAACTTTCTCATTTAAAGCACTAGGAGATGCATTATGTCCCTCAAATTTCATTAGACATCATTGGATCATTGATTTCCACATATTGATTCAAAAACGACATATAGTTTGCATCTTATGAAAAAATAACTTCTTGTAAACCATTAGTCTGTGCAAAAGTCAGAAAATTGGATGAGCTTGCTTCATTTTTGTCTGGGTTGCTACACTAAGAGCTGTGGGTGAAATATGAAAAGACGTGCTTATCAGATAATTAGACCATCTGATTCTTTTTCTGCTTTACACCTTGCTCTTGTTTTTGACTATCATTGCTATTATCTGATTTTTTTCTTTAGTCATTTGAAAGTATCATTCTTATTTTGAGAACCAGTAAAATATGTCTCCTGAATTTTCCTCTGGTTCACAGCCACATTTCATTGAAAACTACTCAAATATCAGCACCACACGGGGACTTCTCTGAAACAAGCCTTCCCATGTCCCCAACACCATCTGTCCTTATGGTTTTGTGTGTGTGTGTGTGTGTGTGTGTGTGTGTGTGTTTTAGTACTTACCTTTGAAACTGTGACCTGTATGTATTTACTTGTTTGCTGTCTCCCCCATTACAATGCACATGCAAACCTGGTTCTCTTTGAAGTTGTATCCAACATGATTAGAACAGTATTTGTCTTCATAGGCATCCAAAAATGGTGTGTTGATTGCATGCATAACATGCTAACTGAAGAATAAACTCTGCTTTCCGTGATCAAATGTTCTGTGCTAATTTTCACTCTCCTTTCCCTCAAGAATGTTATGAAACAAATCATTGTGCTTTTGTTTCTTTTCCACAAAGCTGTTCCTTCCTGGAATTGGCCTGAGACCAGATCAGTAGGATACTTACTGGAGTAAAGTGCCAGTTTCTCTTCCTTAAAGTGTGGTATTATAAATATTTGACCTCTGACCCCATTCCCAGCACAAAGCTTCTATGCACCTTGCAATTTACTGCCTCTTTTGTGCTAATGAGGTGACTTTTGGGGAGTGGTCAAGTAGCTTCACAGCCAGGTCATGGGGAGCATGGGGGTAAATCTTCTGCAATTCAGCCACATGATTAAATGGTCAGGACATTCTTTTCCTTCTCCATCTCTGCGGATAGGAGAGGGGTAGAGATTGAGCTCATTACCAATGACCCATGATCTAATTAGTCATGATTAAGTAATGTAACCTACATCTATTATTAACAGTGGGATCACAGAGCTTCTGGGGCTGGTGAAAACATCAGTGTGTGTCCAGAGAGGGCATGAAGTTCTTCATTCTTTCCTCTGTACCTTGCCCTCTGCCTTTCTGCCACATGACAACTTCTGAATTGTGTCCTTTATAATAAATCAATGTGAGTTCTCTACATTGTTTTAGTAAGCTATTGAATTTGAAGAAGAGGTTATGGAGACCCCCTACTTCACAGTTGGCTGCACAGGAATCTGGGTAATCTGGGCACCATATTAATGTAGCCACCTGGAGGGGAATTTTGTCTTTGCTAACTCTGATGAGTGTTAGAATTGAACTGAGTTGGTGAAATGAGGTGTTAGAGGGCTTGAGAATTGGTTGCTGTTGGAAAATACACAAACTTGGTGTTCAGAAAAGCTACACACGGAGGCAACTCCAGGTTCAGTGAGTTCTGATAGAGGATTCCCTGGGTTACCTCTAAAGCACCCTTCCTTTCTTCATTTTACCATTTTGGGTGTGTGGTACTTGGCATTGAACTCAGAACCTCACACTTTCCAGGCAGGTGCTGTGCTACTGAGCTAAATCCCCATTCCACCCCTTTCTTTCTTAAGAGCGTAACTTCTATTTTAATTCCTCAGAACTCAACCTGGGCTTCTTAAATAATTGGACTGGGGAGGCATGAAGGGATGAAAGTGGAGTAAGTTCTGGGCTTTTGATAACACTTTCAGATGAACCTTATAAATATAAATATAAGATACATAAGCATACCATATTATTATATTTTAGTCTTAATAGTAGAAAGCTTATCTTATTTCATATAAATTGATAACTATTCTAATGCAATATGTAAAATTATATTTTTTCCAGTACCAGGGATTGAACTAAGGGCCTCCACATGGAGCTACATCCACAGTCTTTCTTTATTTTTTATTTATAGATAGGGTCTTGCTGAGTCATTAAGTGACCCAGGCTGTGTCCAAACTTGTGATTTTTCTATCTCAGCCTCCCAGAGTGCTGAGATTTCAGGCATGCATTTCCATGTCTGTCTTAGAGTGAGTTTATTTTTAATGAAGGACACCAAAAACTTGAATGAAAATACTCACTATTAACAGTTTCCGAGAGGCTCCAGCAGACAATGTAATAAAGATTATAATATAAGAATACTTACTATGTGCTAAGCATTGCGTAAGGTGGCTTACATATGTTCAAGGTTGATGTTCATAGAAACTCTGTGAGGTTGGCGTCGTAATTGAAATATACAGATGTGATTCTCATTGCTCAGGAGTTCACAAAAGCTATGCAATTTTCCTAAGGTTGCAGAACTGACAGCGGTCAGAACAAGGACTCTGGAATGTGTCTCTTTCGCTATATCCATTCTGCGTACCTGTGAGTGCCAAAGGCAAAGATCAGATGGACCCCTGACATTGTTGGTAGACTTCACACATCACCTGAATGGGTGACTACGTATTTCATGACTGTGCTCCTGCTTCATTGGGAGTCACTAGGAGACTGAAGGAATTACTCTGCCTTGCGTTTCATGGGAAAAAAATATGAGAAGCACCTGTAACCATCTCTCTTCTCATTTTACTTGATTTTAACACTTGACAGAGTAGATCATTTTCTCCTTGAAAGTTTTTCTTCTTGTGGCTTCTGTGATTTTAAATTCTGTGGGCTTTTAACTTCTCTGGGCACTTACGTCTGATTTCCCCTTTGTTCTCTGTAATGCCTTTGCTAAACCTCTCAATATTAGTGTTACATGGAGCATATTTCTGGAAATATTTTTATTATTTTTAAAACTGTCTTCTTTTCCCTTCAATAATGTCATCCAATTGTATGTCTTTAAAATTAACATCTGGTTGTGATTATTTTCACCTCAATTATTATTACTTTCTTCCTTATTTTCTCTCCAATCTAACTCTATGTGGCTTATTTGTTTGGAATAAATATCTCAATCATTTGGAGTTTAAGACAGAGTTCTGGATCCTCCATACCAACATACTTGCTCCTACCTAAGTAAATGCCATTGTCATTTAGTGGCTCAAATCAAAAGCATAGGAGTCAATTTCTCTTCCTCTCTTTTCTTCACATCCAATGTCACTCATAAAATGTCACTAAGTTCTAGACTTTTCTTTCAAAATGCCCTATGATTGTCCATCTTTTTCACTTCCAATACTTCTCTCCAGTCTCATGGTAACATCTCAATTGGTTTCCCCAATGATTTCAGTGTTCCCATTTCATTTCTCTCCCTTTACCTGTGTCTCTTATAAATCATTGTCTATGCAGTGTATATACAAGAAAATTTCAAATCACATTCTGTTAGGTCCTTGAAAATTTTCAATCACACAATTAGTCCTAGAATATAAGTTGATGTCTTACCTTTACCATTCTGTGTGACCAATCAATCCTCACTTTTTCTAGCTTTTCACTTTAGCCTTGCCTGTATTCATTACCTACCACCTTGAACTAGCTATTGTAGTATTTCTTCTTGGAATGCTGCCCCAAAATTTTTAATGGTGGGGACTGCCTTCCCCCCACTCCTGATATGTAAACCAATATGTATTGGTTTACATATTTCTTCCTCATAAAAATAACTTTTGATAATTCAACCTATAATTCTATGTTTTTATCCAACTCTTATTTTTATCAGAGCAGTGCTATTTTTTCATTTTTCATTATTCATTTATTTTTGGTGTCTATAGTGGAATGTAACCTCCATAACAAGGTAGATCAAGTTTGTCCCTTGGTATGTTTATAGTATATTTACAGTGCTTAGAACAGGCCTTGGAAAATAGTATCTTTTAAACAAGTATTCATTGAATTAATAAATGAATGACTAGATGAATTATAATTATTCACGTATGTTGCAAAGTCTCAGAACTACTTGAAATATGTGAAAGAATAACTTGAAATAATTAAAAGTTAAAATTATACCTTTAAAAGTGAACCTCATTACTTTCAAGTAACCTAATCTAGGTTAGAAAAGAATTTACATAGAAAATCTTCTGAATAACCTGCTTTAAGAAACAGAAGACAACGAGTTACAATTATACTATTGATTACTTTTATGTAGAAAAATGATTCTAAGAACTGTAACTAATTCTCTTAAATCAGATAAATATTTCCTCTTCAATACTTTTTTATACTGTTCTTTGCCTTTGAAAACGTGACTTTTTTATATCTGAAATTCAAAAGGTAAATTTCATCCCAGTCTATGACTGAATAATTATGCATCTTTAATTAGGAGAGTTCGAGGGAATGTGATTCAGGTAATGGAACTGAAATTGTAAAATATTTGCTGTATAAAAATTATTCTCTGAGAGTCATAGTATGCTTCTCTGAAATTATATTATATTAATCATGGATGATAAAAATAGGTTTTTAAGAAAGTGAGCATCACTTGATATAGAAATGTGACAAATTTTTAAAATCGAGAAAATATCTAGATAGAAACATATTTTGGTATCAGCCAGGCATTTTCAAAATTTATGTTGGTGAAACAGTAGTTCTCCCATCTCTTCAAACAACTAAAATCCTCCCAGATTATCTTCCTCCCTGAAATCTTTCTGCAAATGTGCACTGATCACCAATAATGTGCCATGTGCTCTGTGTGATGTTATACACATAGTAATGAGTCACACTGTCGCTAAGTTTAAACAATGTATGCTAGAACTGAGACAGGAGGAGAAGTACAGAGGGAACAACTGGCCCAGTGACAGGTAGATACAGTCTCAGCAAAGTCCCCTAACAGGGGCTTCTAGCTTGAGGGGAAAGTGAAGGCTTAGATATTTTTCAAGAGGAAATGACATCTGTTTTAAAATAGAAAGGCTAGAGAATAAATGATGTCTTATAGAAAATACAGAAAGGAAAAATATTCTTTGATTCAAAGCTCAAAGACTTGGAATCTAGAAGAGGACAGGGTGGAACTTTTGGGAAACTCAAGCAGGTTATTGTGGCTGCAGTTGTAACATGGGTGATGTGCTGGGACAGAGGAAGCCAGGACTCTGAGCAGAGATCAGATTGTCAGGACACCAAAGTGTAGCACAGAGTGGAGAGATAGCAGCTACCTGTGGAGGTAAGAGTTCCAGTCCTGGTTCTGCAGTCTGTCAACCAAGAAGTTTTGCAGTTTATATAACAAGCTGCAAAATGAAGTTGTCACCACCATAATGCTAGAAACTATCAATAGAAACATGTCTTAAAATTTCAAGAGGGCAATCATAAAAGTGATGCATTTTAACTATTTGATAATAACTTTAACATATATTAATTTTCCAATATTTGAGTAAAATTTTAAAAATTTCTGTTTAAGTCTGCAGATTGGACTTCCTTGTGACCTTGTGTAAACCATTATCTATCATCTCTGATGTTCCATCTCAGCAATGAGTAAGAACTTAGACATTTGTTAAATAATATACCATTGCAGCATTTCCCAATGTTTACTATGGTTTCTAAAGGTTTATAGTGGATACATGTTCTTATAATGCAATAGAAATTAAGGGTGTTTTTTTTCATCTATTATACTTCCTGTCTGACAGTACTTACTGTTTATAGAAAACATCTTAATTTCCTTAGGAATTGCTGTCCTATTCATTTAAAAATCTTATAAGATATTTAAATAGATTACATAATTTCAAAACAATCAGTCCTGAACTTAGATACAAAGAACAAACTCAGCTGCTTTTTGGTATAATTAAATTTAAATTTTGTTGTAGGAATTAACATTCTTAATACTCTAGCACTGAAGAGCAGTTTAAAAGTTATAAGTGCTCATTGTATGACAACAGCAGTGCTCATTAAGTTTCAACAAAGGGATGGGCCGTGTCAAATTAATCTGCTGTGTCCCTTAGGTGGGAGATATTAAAGATGATTCCTTGTAATTGCATTTATTTTATAAAGTTTATAAAAAGGTTTAGTGAGATCATATGAAAACAACCAAGTGTCCAGTAAGCAGGATGCATAGTAAATTTTAAAGACATGTATTGTTTTTAATTTCTGTTTATTATTGTTTATTCCCTAATAGAATAAGTTTAGTAATTTTCTTTGGTAGTTCTAAGTCAGTAATTGTTCATGCTCTGCCTTTGTGGAAATTAGCAATACCACCTGATTTCAGAAGGTGTAGTCTTTTAGGACTGTGACTTATGAGAGGGCCATGCTTTTGCATGAACTAAAAAAAAAATTTCTTTATCACGGAAGCAGTGTTGGCATGTGGCTTGAGGGCTGGCTGTTTACCCTTTTTGTCCTGTTAGCTAAGTGCCTTTGTGTAGTAAACAACACGCAGAACCTTGCATTAGCAGGTCTGAATCACCATCCGTATTGTGCTGAAATGAGAACATGAGCCTTGCAGACTTTACCTGCTGAAGTCATAACTAGCCTCTCCTAGTTCCAGGAGTGGGGGAATCCTGGCTTCGCTCAGATGATCAAATCTAGTGTCCTATTTTCATTTCTGCAAATCTAGTGCATGGACTTCCATTAATAGATCAACTGGGAGGACATAGTGGGAAACAGGCTATTTTCTATTTCTGCCTCAGTTGGAAGGGGTAGGGATTAAGTGTATATGAGGAAAGACTCATCCATATGTGTGATGTTTCCCTTTCAAACAGGGTGGCAGAAGAAAAGAAAATGTGAACTAAACATCAGTTCCCCATATTGCTCTTACTTGGGTAGGGAATTTCAAAGCTTCGTCCTACACTGCCTGTTGCATGAGTTTACATGTTAGCCATTGCAAAATTTACTTCAACTACTCATTCAAGTGGTTGCTTTCATATATTACAAATTTTATGAAGAAAAAAAGCATTTAATTTCCTACAAATTAAATTTTGAAAATCAACCTTTCTCCGTCTTGGACTTCTGACAGATGGTATTCAATGCACATTTATCAAATATCGATAGCATTTTATGATTTGTAAACAATATACAGCTAATATAACAGGTGAGGTGAGTTCTTGCTGTGCTTAAATGTTTTTTTCCCATAGACTAGGAGTGTAAACAAATCTCCTTTAGTGGAAGACAGGCCTTTCTTTTGTGACACCTTCTGCTGAAAATGTTTTGTTTCAGACTGAATTCTGTTCACTGGGACTTACTCATGGTCAGGATATGTGAAGATCAGGCAGTTGTTTATTGTGCAAAATTATCAAGAAATTAAAGGGCTTTAAACCAGATGAAGTCCTGGTTAAAGGCTGAGCTTTGTTAACTTAGTGCCTTGCCACTGACAGAGGAAAGTCTTTAGATTAAGATGGGAAAGGCCAATAACAAATGGAAACTGACATGGAATTGGCTGATCAATGCAGGGCTACTGAGACTACTGACATGGTTGGTAAAAACAGGAGGAATTTAACTTTAAGCGGGAGTTAAAAGAAAATGTTTGTTATTTTAATTTTTAAGAGCCAAGACAATTTTCTGTACCCTCCAGTCTTCACCTTTATCTTAGCGTGTTCCAATTCTTCCTTTCTCAAAGTGTCTCATCTGCTTATGCAGAAGTGAAAATATCTCCGTCCTGTGTTCTCTCTCCAAAGGTTCTTATGTTTTCTAGCATAATTAGATTGACTTGTATACATGTTAGTTTTTCCACTCAGTTGTAAGATTCTTGAAAGTAGGAACCGTGCTTCTCAGCACTGTCTCACCTTTGGCTTCTGGGGATTTCCCACATAACAGTGAAACGTAAGTGAATGAATGAGCACACCTGCTGTGGAATATGCTCTTAGCTTTTAGACACTGATGCCCAAGAGCTATGCAGATGAGATGCTCAAGGACAAGTGTGTCAGATCTGACACCAAATTTTGGGAACCTTACATAATGTCACTGAAAGAAGACAGTGATAAACAGACCACAAGGTTGATGATTTAACAAAAATACAATGATAACTGAAACTCCTTAGACTGTGTGTCACTATGAAAGGACACAACTTGGGGTGGTTCTTTATGAAGGTTATAAAGGTATGTTAGCCTCTCACAGCAAAGAGAACCAAATGGGTCGATTGTAGGAAAGAACATAGAAATGTTCTATGCAGAGCAACTTTCATTTGTGGTGTCCTGAAATAAAGATTGACCTCACTTTATTAATGCTATTTTAAACAGACCCTATGCTTTATTACAATTTGAGAGGAGACAACATGCCGAAGTCAGTTCAATAATTTCTGGTCAGAAATAATCATATACTTCACATGATAAAAGACTGTAATTCGGTCATGTATAATATCAACCCTGCTGATCAGATAATTACTTTTAGTATTGGGTCTTGAACCCAGGGCCCGACGCCACCAAACAGCACTCCAGCCCTGAGCTACCTCTCCAGCCCACTGGGTAACTTTTATCAGAGGACAAATAGATTCTCTCCAGGCTTTGTGGCAATGGATTTTTCTCTTGTCTATGGGAGTGGAATATGGTGGAAAGTCTTGTATAAATTTCAAATCAGTGAAATCTTGCCAATTGCATAAGCAGAAATAAATTAGTGTAAAAAAAGGTCCAGGGTGGGAAGTATGTTACTCAGGACACAGATTTATTCTAAAGGATCAAAACCCAGAAAGAAGGAGACCTAAATTGGCAGCTCCGCAGCAGCTATTATGTTGAAGTATTTTTCTTTTCTTTGAACAGATTCATAGCTTCTCATCTCCATTTCTCTTCTGAGCTTTGTTTGCTTTTTTCTTTTCTTTTAGCTTCTTTAGGAATATTTGCTTTCTTCTGACTTTTCCATGGCAGACTCAATGGTAAAGAGAAGGTGATGTTGGCAAAGTAGTCAAGTGTGTTAGTTGGGGAGGATGTAGATTTTCTGAGAGTGTTTTGGTTGCTTCTAGGGTTGCAGTGTCTTGGGCCACCAGAAAATCGGTAATGGTCAATTTCATCTTTGTTTTAAGGGAGACTTTCAGCACTAATTCCTTGTTCTTCAAAGCCATTCTTTTGGCTTCTAGTTTGGAAGAAGCAAGAGACTCTTTTTTGATTTCTGAGAAATATTGATGTAAATGTCACACATTTTTTGTTCTCCTGAAACATCTGAAAACAAATTTGAAAAATGTTAAACACTAATGATGCCATACAGGCAATCTTCTTTTATCAATAAAGAATGTTTTGCCTTTTTTGTCTGCAGTCTGCTTATTATTTCCTCAAAAATGTGAGCAAACTCCAGCCAAATGTGTAAGTGACTGTACAGGTAGACATGTGTCGTACAGATAGACATGTGTAGATACATTGACACTTAGGTGTGTGCATTTTTCACTTCCAAAATACATGATTATAGTTGATGTAGATCGAATAACACACAGAGAGTCACATTGCAAAGTTGTGATGATTATGACTATTTGAAGGAGAAGTGCTATTTAAAACCACATCTGTATTTCAGATATTAGGAGTGAGTGGTGTTACTCTTATAATGTCGTTGCTGCTGAAGGCTATATATGTTAGACACTGAATTTTGCCTGCTCCAAAAAGATATATTAAAGTAGCAATCCCTAGCTTCCCAAATTTAGCTGTATTTGGAAATACAGTTGTTGCACAGGAAAATTATTTGTGACAAAATCGTACTAATCTTACACAGCTGATGTCACACAGGCATGAATCCACCTGAGGAAAATGCCTTGTGACAATAGGTGCAGAAATTGAAGTCCCACAGCTGCAAGCCGTGCATTGACAAGGGTTACCAGGAAGCTGCCGGAAACCAGGAAGAAGCTGGGAGGGATTCTCCCTGCAGATTTCGGAGGGAGCGTGATTGTACCAACCTGGGTCTGGCTTCTAGACTCTAGACGTATGGGACAGTGAGCTTGTGTTGTTCTGCACTGCTAAGTTTGTGGTATTTTGTGCCTGGAGGACTAGCAAAAGAAAGCAATAGGTTGTGGAAAAGACCATAATCTTAGAGTCAATGCTGGCTCTGTGTAATCCTTTGTTAGATGCATATCTTGAAGGATGGTTTTGGCCATACTGCTTCTCCTAGTAGGCTGATGAGAATTTAGATCACAGATGGCAATCTGGGGAGATGAGGCCAGAAAACAAGCTGGGAAAATGAAAGACGTGAAATGCACCAGCAGCCTGTGAAGTGGTTGGGTCTGAGACTAGAAGCCAGAAAGATTGTGCTGCTGGCAATTTTACTTCAGTGGGTCTAACATAGGCGATCCTATAACAACGGGGCAGTTTGCTTTTGTGAGTTTATCCCCAAATTAATGCGGGTGTCCATGTTGGCACATGCAAACGTATGCAGTGCAGCACACCCAAGAAATGAGCTCTTGAAAGACATGGTCTCAGCTTGAGGTCCATGAACAAGATGAATCTTTGTCTTCTTACTTCAACCTTCATATTGTAAATGTGGAAGCGTGATACATAGGCAGCGTCCTATCTTTTTGTAGCTGCTGCTGTTTGCTAGTGATTTGGTTTTTCAAAATGTCCCCCAAGCATGCTGCTACGATGCTGATCTGTGTTTGGAAGCATAAAAAGGCCGTGCTGTGACTTACAGAGAAAATATGTAACTTAGATAAGTGTAAGTCAATCATTAGATGCTGAGTGGAATTTTAATGAGTGAACTGTACATTCAGTAAGGTATCATTAAGCACACCCACAACAAGATTGTATATTAACGGGTGATAAAATGTTGTGACTGGTGGCTTATAGGGACCTTGTCATTTTCATCCCACTGATTCAGCATGGCTAATGTTTTGTTACCCAGATATTAATGAACATGACTCTTGTGACTATCAAAAATCAACTGGGTATGATTTCCATTTATTTTCTTGGTGGTGGGATGGTGTAGTCTCTTCACCATCAATTTCAAAACGTTAGCAGGAATTCACTGCAGACTGATACCTGTGATTCCCCCCCCCCCGTGGAGAAGGAGGGTGACAGTAAGGCAAAACATTTTGGTTTTTGTCAGATGTCAGAGCTACGGTAAGAAAAGGCTTTCAAGAAACCAGACAGAGGAGGAAAGGAAACATTCCGAGCTAAGTGTGAACACATAAGGGCCCCATTAGCTCACAGGTATTTAAAAGATGTTGAATATGGATTGGAGATAATCGTCATGATGTGGTAGGTGGCTTGGATTTCAGCTCACAGGCAAGATGTGTTTGTTCCCTCTACCTTGCTCTTAAATATGAAACTGGTTTGAGTTTTAAGGTGGATTCATCTTGAAAACTTAACCCAGATGTCAATTATGTTAATCCCCCCCCCTTTTTTTACCTGACCTACTATAATTTGGAGTGCAGGCACCTCGTCCTCATCAGTGTCATAATAGGTACACACCTTGCAACACTGCTTTGTACCTAAGTCTGAACCATCAGATAGAATATTAGTATCTGGAGGCAACAAGTATGACAATTCATCAATCAGCCAAGTAGTAGACACAAGGAAGGAATTGTGCTTCGAGTCTTTATTTAAATGATTCGTGAAACTGTTTGCTGTGAAGAAAATACTTCTAGCAATGAAGATCTGAGATTCTCCAATCAAGAAGACCTGGATTTGATTTCTAAGCTATTTAAAGTCAGATAAGTCCCAGTCTCTATTTCATCATCAATAAATTGTCATCACTAGTACTCACCTTATAAGGTAATAAATATTAAAGAAAACTTATACATGATTCCCCTGGCATAGCAGCGTTTTAGTTAACAAGGAAATAACGTGATGGTAGAAGCCCTTGCTATTCACAGATGCACAGAGAAGGGTATTGGTGTTAAAATGACTTTTGCTAATTGCAAAGAGAAATGTGAATATGATCTGGGAAATAGTGTCTTACAGAGAATAAATTCTATATAAAATGTAAAGCGTCCTTGGAAACAGTCTGATAAATGCTTTCAATAAGTACATACTTCCTTTGCCCCTGAATACAATTCCTTCTCTTGATATCCTAAGGAATATCACTGACTTACAGGCTTCATAAAAGTTTCAATATTTTGTTTTTAATTTTAAAGAGGAATAAATAAACCAATAAAAACCACTGATACAATGTCTACTGTTCAATCTAGAAAGAGACAGCAGAGAAATCAGAGCACAGTCCCATTAGAAAGGCATGGCAAGTTTAGAATTCTTGTTCCAACATTTGAAATAAATGTACAAATTGCAACTTGTTGTCCTTTTGTTCCTTGCTTCCTTTCTTCATTTATTCATTCATCTACAAAACATCTTAGAGTTTTCATTCTTCATTCATTCATCTGCAAAACATCTTAAGAGTGTTTGTAACTATTCTAAAAACTGAAAGTACAGGTGCAAACAAACTGGCAAAGTCCCTGTATCCCTAGAACTTCCATTCTAGTGGAACAGTCTAGGGAGAAACACATAAAGAATATGAATAAGCTGGGAGTGGCGAGTAGGGATGAATGTGGCGAGGATCAAAGAAAATCTCTCCACAAAGACAAATTTTGAACTAGGAACTAAGAGGTGACAAGACAGCCCTAAGGAGATCTGCAAGCAGGAGCAACCTAGGGAGTGGAATCAGAAGGTTACTGATTTGGAAGAGAACCAACCTCATGTGTTCCAGGAGCAAAGGTCTATATGGCTAACATGCAGTGGCCAAGGAGGACAGTGTAGAAACTGAACTCGAATAGTCAAGTAGAGTAAGACAACTTTTAGGCTGAGTGTTATTATACTCTAATCATAACCAGATGCCTTTGAAAGAGAGAAAGTATAGAATGGTATTAAAAATGATCTGGTTTTGTTTCCTACAGAATAGGCTGTGGAAAAAAAAATGATGAGGAAACATGGAATGAGAAAATACTTGGGAAATTATTGCAGAAATCCAAGAAAGACAATGGCAACTTGTGTTGGAAGCACAGCAAGAGAATCGCATGTTCTATGTATCATTTATATTAAATATAAAGCTAAAGAATTGTCTAATGCATTGAATTATTGCACGGAGAGAAATCATAGTGTAGTAAAGAATGTGGTCATGAAGAGAGACTGCTTTGCAATATTGTCAGAAGTAGCATGTAAGACTCTAACAGCTAATGGCCTTGTGTCCTCTGACTCCCATGAAATCAGCTAAAATTGACTAAAGTCAGGGTCACAAAAGCAACAACAGAAGTCGTTTCTCAGATCATAGGCTGCATTACTTGAATCCAAATGTACCCTTGCAACTTTTCACCACATAGAACACAAGCTGTGTTAATGAGTAACATTCAGTTTGACCCCAAGTGATCTCGAATAACTGCAGAGTTTTGGTGTTACTTAGCTATATGTGGGGCATCTAACTCTATAGATAAGAAACCACAGAATCTATACATGATTTGCTAGAAATGTATGATTCTAGAAGCTCTTCTTCAAGCAATTTTTGCTGGTTGGATCCACTTGTAAATTAACCTTCTCACATGCTAATTATTGCTACAGGATGGAAGTACTTTCTTTCGCCTCAGTAGTGTTCCAGAATCTCAGTAGTATTAATGACCTTTGCGACTGAGATCAGCTGGGGTGAATGGACCCCTAACAATGCTGGCAGATGACAACTATTTTTTGAATGTTCCAAATGCTCAGTCAAAACATCTGCACTTAGTTTTAATGGCAAGATGAGAAGTTTTCTTAGAGGGCCTGAGTTATCGTTTTTCCTTTTAGTTACTTCTTTGTGTCATCATCTCCTTGTTTTCCTCCTCCTTCTCCTCCTTCTTTCTTTTCCTCTTCTCTTCTTCCATTCTAATCTTTTTGTTCTTGCTAGAACTTTCTCTTTGTTATTGTGCTAGATGGGTCAGTTGTGTTCTTTGACTGTGCTTTACATGATCACACATCCTGCTGGACTGTTCCTTTCCTAAAGAGCAAAGAATGTGCTTCTATTCATGTATATGCTGGTGACTTACACACTCTATAGCTCTCAGGCTTTGAGACAAGCTATTGAGATTGGTGACCTTCACCTTCACCCATACCTGGTCAGTTGGGATTTGGCTTCATGAGTCATGATGGTGGGGTTGAACAGAACAGGGATAAGTGGACTGATAAGATGACTGTAGTGCTGGTAGTGGAGAGTCACCTTAAATTTGTTAGCCCTAAAATGTGTGTCACTGATTATTTGATGAGCATATCTTCCAGAAATACCACATGTGCATTATTAATCCTCTACAGTTGTGTTATCCAAAGCAAGCAGTATATTCCTCCAGGTATCCTCTGTAAGAAAGTATTCCATAATCAGGGTTTTGGTGATATGATGGGTGAAATGAATTTCTTTATTGTGTAAATTACCAAAGCTTTCAATAACAACATAGTTCTTCAATTTCCAAGTTTCTAAAATTCTCATATGGAAGCCAACCATGAAATCCCTTCAAAAATATCTCTAAGGGCAAATACTCTACTCCACAGTATTCTACAATTATCTATATTCTCATGTCTTCTGGGAGAACTAACTCTGAGAGCCCTGGAATAAAATAAGATTGAGGTCAATAGAGGTAACTTAGGCAGCTGATTACTGTCTTCATTGTACATAAGCTCTACACATTCAAAAACTGAAGTATTTCCCTAGGGTCACATTCTGATATTTAAGCCAAATTTTATAAGAAATTTAACAAGGAGGGATTCCTTCAGATGGAAAACTTTGACCCTTAGTTAGGACAAGGTTTATGAGCCACTGATAAATGCCCAGGCTTTGAACCCTGGTTCCTTCTGATTTCATCTCTGCTATTTTCCATCAGCTGAAAACGTGGCTTAATTTCATTAGGCTGTTTGCATAGCTGATAAATCTGTAATGGGGTTAGTAAAAAAATATCCTCTCTTTAAGATATGCTGAGAATTAAGCTGCAACATCACAAGAGATTGTCCAGAAGCAAAAGCTGAACATTTGACCATGTCTTCCTTTTGCACTGTTCGTGCCCTCCAGGTCTTGGCTTATTCCCATCCCCATTTATTGCAAGGAGCTGCAAAAGTTCTTTTGCCTGAGGGCCAGCAGATAAAACACAGGAACAGAGGCAAATATATAGTACCACCATGTAAAGGAAGTAAAGGTAACTAATAGTATTATTGAATTTTCTACCTGAACTCTTTGTAGAATAAAGCCCAAGGCAGAGGGAAGTATAGTCATAAGGGATAAAGCTGTCATGGAATTGGTTGCAATGATTGCTTACTCTTTGAACCAGCATCAGTCTCTGACTCAAGGGGCCTACTGGATCTTGGAAGGTCCCATGACTTTCCTCTGGCCGTCCATGCACACAAAACTCTCTAGTCATACACTTTATTTCCTTTTATGCCAGACATTATAAGGTTCTCTTGAGGCAGTTGTGTTTAGTCCTATAGGGTACAGTGGGAAAGGCTTCTGTATTCTAGAAATCTCTAGCAATTGTGAGTTACCAGAGAAAGCATTTTCAAAAAAAAATTTATAAAATTACCCAACATTATGAAGTCCTCTGCATTTGTTAGAATTCTAAGAGTTGGGAATACAGAGGATCCAGACAGCAATTAATGTTATTGTCTTCACTTAGAATTCAAATAGACTGTTTAAATGTGTACAATAGACTGTCTTTGTTCAAAAACTCACTAAAGAAAACAGGACATCAAAATGCCAAGGAAATAAGGTAAATTCACTAGTTTCACATGATTCATCCAAGACACTCTGGGCTCCTTATTTGCTTGGGTTCTGAGCTTGAATATAGTTGCTACCTAAAACAAAATGTTACTTTCCCCATTAAATTGTATTTAATCATCAACTGTTAAAAATATAGTAGACATTTCTTGGATTATGTAGCTCATGCTGATTATACTTCTTGATTACATGGACCTGGCTTACTGACCATAATTTATCAATTCCACGTCACCCATGGAGCTGTGTCAACGAAATGCAATATTCTAGAAAAATGGACATGACTTCTTGTCATCGTGATCTCTGAAGAACCTGTCTGTTTCCTCCTTTTCCTTAATCTTAGTTACTGAGTACTTCTGTTTATTGTATTATCTTATTGTTTAGAAAATGAGAATGTAGAACATTGTCTTACTAAACTCTGTAACCTTAAATCAGTTCACTATTTCATTTAACATCAAGCACAATTTTAATGGTATTTCCCTTCCATCGAAGGCTGTCCAGAATACTCCTTAGGCTGCTTCTAATGTCTTTCTTATTACACTGGCAACTTAATGTTTTCTCAATCTGTTGTTTATGAGCCTAGGATGCCCTTCAAACTTGCTGACTGGTCAATCTTTTTGGTCTAGCCCATGTTCTCCACATGATTTTGCTCAATACTATGACTTTTCAACTTTTGGTTGCCTCCTTGGGATCAGTTACTCTTGCTCTGGGAGCGTTGGTTGGAGCAGTGAGTGGAACCCACATGAGAGCAACCATTCCTTTAAGTAGTGCCCTTATCCTATGCTTTCTTTACCCAAATTATGATAAAAAGAAGATATTTAATAAAATTTAATAATTTGAGCATGTTGGAATATTTTCAGATAAACCTTGGTTTTAACTTCCTACTAATCACATTTTAACTTGCTCAGAAACACAGCTACTATGGAATTTCTGATCTTAATACCTTTTTTCCACCATAGCTGGTCTATAACCATGCTCCTTTTAATAGCAAACGATTCAAAACTATATTAATCTCTTAATTATTTTAATGTTATTGTGGAAAAAGTTCAAGTCTTAGTTTCATAGTTCAAAGTTTTAGAAAACCTTGACCTTTTAAGATTAATCATGAATGAGATGATAGCTCAGTTGGTTTCAAAGATTGGAAGAACTTTTAACTATTTTGGGTCAGGAAAAAATGGATACTAGTAAATTTTATTACATCCATTCCTTAGATAGATTTCTGGAAATTAAAACAATTGAGGACATGACCCGAATTTGTAAATGTGGATAGATATTTCATAGGCAAAACCACCAGTGCAAAAGTAAAAGAGTAAGAAAAGACTTCTTAGAGAGAAATACAACCTCACTGGTATTTACAGTTGCAGTTTGGGAAGGAATGTTTTTAATGAGTCAGTTAAAAATCTTAAAATATTTGTTAATAGAAAACTTGATAAAATATACAAACTTAAATTAGCCTTAATTTAACAATGTAATGTAGTTTCAATTTGTGGTCAAGAGAGATCCTCTATCATCTTTCAGTCTTGCACAGTGAGAAGTCAGAGCCCAAATGGCCACCATTCTTTTAGGGTAGATTCTAGAGTGAGAGTGATGTGGAACACAGTGGCAGCTGATTTGGGGCATAAATGTACTGGTTAAAAGTCCAAAGTTAGCATTTGCTGCTTTGACCACTGAAACCTGAGAGCAGTTTCTTATTGCTGCATAGACTGTACTGATACTGCAAGATTTTGCATGGAAATGAGATATTTATTCTAAATAACTGAAGTCTAAATTACTTTATAAGGAGGTCTCGTTAAATAATAACATTTTAGTAAAAAAAAGGCACTGGTTGTAAATATAATGGAACTTATTCATTCCTTTTTAGTTTTAGAGTCATGGGATAAACTGGTTACTAGCAGGGATCTGAAGTTGCTTTTCCCATCGACATAAGGTGGGAAGATTAGTTCAGAAAGCGCTTCGTATTGAAAGTGAATATTGCAATTTTCTATATTGGCTGCATGTCCCTATTCTATAACTTCACCTTGAGCATGAATTAAATCACAAGTGGAGAGACATCAGCCCACTAAGAAAATTTCCAAGGACTCCCTTCCTTGCACCTTTAGCAAAAGGCTTTTAAAAAGTATTTTCACCTTCAATTCCTCAATATTCTCTTCATAATTCATTTTTTTGTTGATACCTATTTGTTTTGTTGGATGACAGAGCATGAAGGGAACCTTTTATTGAGCTCAATGGCACTTTGATCAAAGTAATATCTAATTTGGATGCTTTGGGGCTGGACATTTTCTAGGAAATGGAAAGATGCTAGAGCTCTCAGTTGTAAAGTTTAATCAACAAGGGTTTAATGGAGAACAGATCAGACCTTAAAATTTAAATATTTGGACCTAAGTATTAGCATCTTGCTAGCCTGTTTATTATCTGCACAGAAAAACAGGGTTGAGGAGCTTGTAATTTCCCACTGTACTGAATTTACCACTACATTCCCTGCTGGAACCCAAGGTCTCTGCATTCCTCCTCTTTGTTGTCATAATGTTTGATTAAACTGGCCTGAGTGGAAGAATTAGTTGAAAAACATGTGTAATGGTTGACACAAGGTGTCAGCTTGAGAAGTTTAGAAGTTGCAGCAACTCAGCAGGGGACCCGGGTCCTCTCTTTGTAAGCATCCTCAGCCTGTGCAAGAGGAAGGAGGGGAGAAGGTGTGAGTGCTACGCCCACCCTGGGTGGGTGGCGGCCTGTTTACAAGCACTAGGGGTGGATTGGTATCAAAAGAAGCTAACTGCACACTTAGTAAATTCAAATAGGAACAATGTATTTTAAAAAAGAAAATTATCACAAACAGATTAAAATCAGAAAGTTGCTTTAAAAATACCAAGTTTTTGGAATATCCTTAGGGTAGTACACATTAGGAAAATCTATGCTAAACATTGTATTTATAAAACTAAATTAGACATTCAAATATTTTTATGCTTCGATTTTGTAACCTGAACAACTATTTCTAAGAGGGCAATATGTAATTTATTAACTAGTGATTTCTTAGTGTTAATATTTTTTTGAAATTCTGTATTATTCCTACACTTTTTTCTGTTTTGTCTTTTTTTTTCTTTAAATATAAAAAAAACTATGTGAAAAGATAAGGTCTTTTGTAACAAGTTATCATCTGTAGTATTGTCTATAAAGTAATGTAATATATTTGCTTCATAATCTACTAATAATTTATAAAAGACTAGAAAGAACCATAAAAGAATACCATGCAGGCTGTCAACATTGTAATTACTTGCAAATAGAAAGCAATATTGTTGAATATGTAACCAGCCCTGGTAAATTCTTTGATCAAGGTTTAATTTTACTTCTGGAAAATGAAAGTGCTCAATTATTCAAATTTGTTCTAGGCACTTTAATATTTTTTAGCTAAGTTATTCCTGCAGATGGGTCTGGAATCAGTGAGATTAGCAGCATCAGAAGTTTACTGTATAAATTGAGTAAGTTTATTGTGAATAACAGGAAACCAGCTTTCACCTCAGGAAATTATGTATGAATCAGTATATTGGTGCGTGGGTGGTTTGCTTCAAGATAATACTAAATGCTAATTGTGTGAGAAGGCTGTAAGAGTTGAGGAAAGATTGACATGAGATTCCACAACTACAGAAAGTCCATACTTATTTATAACACACTTATAAATACAGTGATTCACTAGGTTCTCAGAACTGAGCATCATAATTAACATATATTTTCAATATATAAATGTGGAAAATCAGGCTTAGAAAAGTTGACCACACCCCAACTCTCATTCAGGTTTCTGATTCCCTTTCCCGGGTCTTTGAATGATATGCTGTCTTTAGTAGATGGTCATTATTTCATGAATAAAGAACACTCTAGAATATCCTTCCTAAGACATAAAATTATGATGTAGGTCAGGGATTTAGCTCAGTGGTGTAAGTGCCTGCCTGGCAAGCTCAAGGTTGTGAGTTCGATCTCTGGTACAAAAAATAAAATAAAATAAAATGTTTAACAGTAAAATGAGGTATAAATATAGATATTTACTAAATTCCTGGCACACACGTGGCTGTCAATAGATATGAAACTGAGGGAAAGAATAAAGTTCCCAATTAATAAAGATCAATGCATAATAAACAATTTGAAGGAAAAGAATAATCACTAAGGCAAAGTCATTAGAAATACCTTAAAATAGTAGTAAGAAACATAGAAATGATAAAGAAAGGTGTACAAAATTTGAATGTACATGAGTAGACACTACTCCAGGCAGAATCTGGTGTGAATCAGGACTCAGGGATGTCATTTTGATCCAGAAGATGACTGGTAGAGAGTCTCAAAAGTAGCAGATAGTTTATGCACCGGAGTAACAAAGGTAGAAATAAGAAGTGCAAATGGATAGAAGAGTCAGGGTTACACTGAAAAAGTAATATGAGACTGTATTGTGAAGAATTTTAAAATTTAATTTAACACAGTAAATATGATGAATTTTGAAAGACAATTTTTAATTTTGCTCCAGTTTTGAGGTGTGAAACTGAGTTCCTAGAATTAAACCTGTGCATATTAGATTTTAAACTAAGTATGTTCAGATTATGCTCAAGAAACACTGATCTCTTTTTAAAGCAAAATATGTTGAAGTTTAAATTCTGTTGGACAGAGTTCATTTGAAGTGTACAATGTGATGAAGTTTGAAAAAACTACCATCACTGTAAAGATGTAGAACATTTGCTTTGTACCTCCATTGCTCCAAGATAGACTCAATTCTTGTTCTGAGTTAGATGCTGATTTCACGTTGGTCACTTATCTTTTCCAAGCTTTAGTGAACTGTGTACCATTGCTACCTAATCCGAGACTATTGTGAGGGAAAAATAACGCAGTAGAAGTATAAATTATTTGAAAATTATTATGAGGTGCAATGCAAAGGTAAAGTCTTTATTATTCTGAGTTATACACAGCCACAAGAAGACTGGTAGAAATGTAGAATATAGGAGGAACTCAAAAGCAATTAGGACCAGGACACAATCAATAAAAAGGTTATGTTATGATGTTATTGAGAAGGTTCTAATTCTGGGGTCATAGAAAGTTGATATGAGATATGCAGTTGGACTGTATTTACTGAAGGACTGTAGGCTTTCTTTGGGTTTCTTACATTCTGTTTTCTTATGGCATAAGATTCAAGTCATGCCTCAGCAAAATCCCAAATTATCTCAGGTCAGGAATCCTTGAGGCTACTCAAAATAGGTAACAGCAAGTGTCTCATTCATGGATGCAAAGAATCACCATGAACCAACACTAATGTGTTTTTCCTTTTTGTTCAGGAGTTTTATAAAGCATAGCTTGATCATTTTATTCATGTGATTAAATGTTTGAATGGCCCCATTTGATGTAGATTAAACCAAAGTTCCATAGTACAATGGAAATCTGTCTGCTTTTCTTCATATCCCTCCTCATCTTGCTCTACCTAGTCTTGATAGGGTGCGTTTTTTATCCATTTTGAAGATTTATTTTTATCTTTTTTATTTTATTAGTGCATTGCAGTACACACTGATCACACCCTCTCTGGGGAGTTGGTACACATGCATGACAAATATTCATTCCTTTTTCATCTCCTTCTTCTTTGCTCCTGCCCTTTTCAGTCTACTGAGGGCATTGTGACGCTTACTTTAGCTCCATGCTGCCGGGAAAACATTAATAGTAGCAATGTCACTCTTCACGGAGCCTACCCTGCCACAATTCACAGATCAATAGTTTATCCCTCAGACTGATCAAAGATATGTAATGTCTTAGTTCAGGGTGTTATAACAATGTATGCTAGTCTAAGCAGCTTAACAAAAAGTTATTTCTTGCATTTCTGGAAGCTGGAAATCTAAGATTAGCATACCAGAAAAGTTGAATTCTAGTGAAGGGTCTCTTCTAAGTGGTAGACTGCTCACCTCTTGCAACCTCAAAAAGACAGTAAGCGAGTTCTCGGATTCCTTTTTTTCTAAGAGCAATAGTCCCATTCACGAGGGTTCTAACCTCCAGACCTAATTAATTCCCAAATATTCCACCTTTAAATATCATTGCTTTTGGGATTAGAATTCAGCCTATGAATTTGTTCAGACACAAACATTTTGTTCATAGCATAGAGGCTTTGGAAATTAAAAACGTGACCTTGAATCTTCCCTCAGTCCTTCTTTGTCTGTGTTCTCTCTGCTAATGAATCTCAATATGCTCACTTTTCTAATTATTAAAAATGAAAATGAAAATGACAGTATTAACTGCCTGGGGTTCTTTTGAAGATTAAGTGAGGTAGCCAAGTACTTAAGAGGAAGAATTCTGGCCAAGGTTATTGGTCTTATTCTAACTCCACTATGTATGAGCTCTACAGTATTGGCAATGCTTCTCTCTCTCTCTCTCTCTCTCTCTCTCTCTCCCCTCTCTCTCCCTCCCTCCCTCCCTTCTCTTTCTTTCTTTCTTTCTTTCTTTCTTTCTTTCTTTCTTTCTTTCTTTCTTCCTTCCTTCCTTCCTTCCTTCCTCCCTCCCTCCCTCCCTCCCTCCCTCTCTCTCTCTCTCTCTCTCTCTCTCTCTCTCTCTTTCTTTCTTTCTTTCTTTCTTTCTTTCGACAGAGTTTCACAATGCAGTCAAGGCTGGCCTCGAACTCACAATGATCCTCCTGCCTCAGGGTCTTGAATGCTGGAAATTACAGGCCTGCACCACCATACGCAGCTGGAAAAGTTTCTTATTTTCCTTTTGATTTGTTTCTTCCATGTGTAAAAGTGGCTGGATATGTTGTTAGAGTTCAGTAAATTGAAAGAAATGAAACAGTGGAATAGAATGGACCAGCACATATTGTTCAATAGATGTATTATCATCACTTGTACACTTAATTAACAATAACAGGAATAAAACATAGACAGTATAACATTTCTACTCTGCTCTCAACACTCAAGCACACTCAAGAACTCATTCTTGCTGTACAGAATTTAAATAAAGGACCGTTACTCTCAGGTGAACAGTGTAAGATATAAAAATCACATTTTCAGGACTCATTTTTGTTGTCTTGGAGAGAAAAAAGGTTTCTCTTTGGGGGCATGGAATTGTCATGTCCTGAGGTGTCCTTGGAAATCTGGATCAGCAGACAAGAAAGAGCAGGAGTCAAGTGTCTGTCTTCACCCACACATCCTGGGTCTGGAATGACAAGAGAAGTGGTAGATAAGAAGCAGGGTGTTATGATTCCAGGGTAGCAGCCAGAATTAACAAGAAGGATTTTAGTAGCTTCTTAGTTTAGGAAACTTCGTGGTGACAGAGAACTACCTAAAAGGGTTCATAAAAGATGCCGTTTGTGAAGTACCATGTAAAAGTCTTATGCTACTCCATTACAGAAACCTTAAAGATAGAGCTGCAACATTGTTCTGAATTTTGGAGTCAGATAATTATTTTTTCAGAACAGGAAGTATGCAGTCTGAGCCATGTTGAATGCTAGAAAAAACTTACTAGTTTTTCTCGTAAAGAGAAATGGTAACAATGTTAAGAAATAGTAACAGTCATGATGATTGATGGTCATATTGCCTTTGTTGCTAATCTGTGAAATTCCATGTGGCTTCCTATGTATCTCTGTGCATTTTATCCCCTCTGCCTACCATGCCTTCCTACTTTAACTCATGTATTCATACATTTTCAACTTGTCCTTTAAGATCTATCTGTAATACCTTCGGCTCCTTGGAATTTGATAGGTAACCCTTTGCCCCACACACATTTTTATGAATTCTTCACTCGGAACACATTGCTAATAATTCACTACAGCTGCAAATATCAGCTTGCTCACCAGCCTGGCATATCTGTGGAGAGCACAGCCTCTATTTGGTCATCGCATTTGAAGTCAGCCTCTCACCTTTCTGCCGTATATATTGAGAGCTTCCACCGACAGCCTTAGATGAGAAAGTGCTGATCCCTGGGAGAAATTGCTGAAGATTTTCAAAATTGTCTAGGGTTCCTTTCTGTGACAACATGTCTATTCTATGGATTACAGTGTGCACAGGAGGAACAAGTCCACAGTGTTGCTCTTGGTTTCATTCTTGGGTTGAAGGTAACTATTTTCAATAACAAAAGAAAACAATCATATCCCAGACCACGTAGCCAAAGAGCCCAGCTGAGTTGGAGTCAGCAGATTAATCTTAGCTCCTTGCCTGGATCATTTTAGATCTCAAAACCATCTCAGTCATCTCAAAGTCAGTTGAGAATTGTGGTCTCAGAGAAAGTACATGACATCTGGTTGGAGTGACTACACATTCTCTGTTGCCTGGAACAGTCCCAGTTTACACATGCTGGACAAGAGTGTATTCCAGAGTAATGTTTTCTGTAACTCTTCAATATGACATGATTTGAAAAACATTATGGTCGTCCTATTTTTCTATAGGACAGAAAAATCAGAATCAGTGACAAGAAAGATGAATTGCTCATCCTTATGTAACAGACTGCTTGACTGGAAGAGCCAGGGCTTCCTTCTGCTGTTGAATTCTCTACTACTTTGCCTTCTTCACTAGTAGAGAATCACAGTAACTACTCAGAATTCACTTTACTACTCAACTCTCCTCAAGGTCTTACCAACATGATTAGTGACTGAAGGTATGATGGTGTATTTTTTTTAATTAATGACATTTATTGGTACATTTTAGGTATACATAATGATCACATTCATCATATGGGATTTCTACTTGTACATGATTTATCTTGCTTTTTCTTTTTTTCTCTCATTCCCCTCCTTATTTTCGGTTTAACTGGCTTGAGAGACACTTAGATTTGTAAGATCCACTTCTGAGTCTGTCTGGGTGAGCCATGGGACACAGCTTCGGGGTGCTTTTCCCTCTGGTCTCCTCTCTTGTACTCTGCATCCTGACTGTTGTGGTGTGAGAAGCTTCCCTTCACCATGATGTTTCTGCCTGGGAGCCAGCTAACCACAGACTGAAACTGTGAGCGTAATAACCTCTTCTATTTTAAACTGCATATTTCAGGCATTTTGTCCCAGTTATGGAAAGCTGACAAATAGCATAGAATATTAGTCCCAGAGAAGTGAGATCACTATTGTGACATCTGATCCTGTGCTTCAGAGGCCTTTGGAACTAGTTTGCTGGAGGAGTGTGATGGTTAAGCTTCATTGTGTCAACTTGAATGGGTTGGAAGCCACCGGGGTATTGGTAATTTACATTTTGGGATGTTTCTGGGTGGGTGACAGATGTGTGAATTTGAGTACTATATGAACTATAATTAAACTGTAAGGTGAATATTTACTATAATAAAACACATGATGTCATTTATACCCTCAAGATAGTCCCCTTCACTCTGAATACATTTATGTCACTGTTCTTGGAAATGTGGATTTCTCTGTAATAAGTTTTTTAAAGAAACATAAACATTCGTATTATCTTTTGAAGACACTCTGGACCTGGACTCTTACTTTCTGGCTCTGTTTCCATTCTCTGTTTCCTGGACACCATAAACTAAACATCTCTGCTCTGCCACACCCTTCATGATGTTTTCACCTCAAATTCATTTGGCTCTGGAGTGAATTCTCCGAAGGAATGAGTCAAATTAAATTTCTTCTTTCACTAGTAGTTGAAGATGTAAAGCATTGTGTCCAGGAATGGGAAAGTTGACTAATACAGGGAGTTTGAAAAAAGTTTGGAGATGTGGGGAGTAGAAGATTTAGAGTGTTTTAAGTAAAGCATAACAAGTAATTCTGGTTCATCCTCAAAAAATCAGAATGTTGTTAAGAATAGGGACAGTAAAGATTGCACTCATAAAGTCTCAGATGGGAGCATAGACTCTTGGGAATTAGACCAGAGTTTGTGCATGTTACATTCTGCAGAGAATTTATCTATATTTTGTTTACATCCTAAATTTTTTTTTTGTGAATCTGTGTTTAAAAGCAACAAACTAGTTGATCTTGTAGAAAAAAATTTCAAGATTATCCAATATCTAGGCTGTTTCATAGGTACTGCTGGTTGCTTTTAGTCAGATTTATAGTAAAAATCAGAACCAAAAATCAGAACAAAACAAATTGGAAAATCTCAGTATGTCTGAGATAAAACCGTGTATAAATTTTGGGCTATAGAAATAATGGTTGCTGATGGAGTTAGCACCATTAAAAAGAAACTAAGTACTTTTGTTCTGAGTCAAGAAGATACTGTCTTAATCACATTCTTCTTCAGGGACACAATTCCCAGCATCCACAATTTAAAGGAAGAGAGGTTTATTTTGGCTCATGGTGACAGGCCATGGTGAACTAACTCCAGGGAAGAAGCTTGTGCATGGCAGAAGGGCCTAAATTTAATAAATCTGCTCATATCATGGTGGCCTCCAGAAGAGAGAGTAAATAGATGGGGTGGAGAGAAAAGAGAACTTTTCCAGGACACACCTCCAGTGACTTATCTCATCTTGCAAGGCTCCAAATCACTTAGCCCCTGAACTCACCAGTGGATGAATCCACTAATGAGTACAGCAAATCTATCGTCATTGCATCTTCTAAATACGTGACACTTTTGAAGGGACAGTTTGGATCTAAAACATAATAGATCCCTTGATAGCATCTCAGGAGTCAGCAAGATTGTACCCTCATGAGATCAAGAATATAAAAAGTTTAAACTCTTCTAAAATACTTCGGCTAGAGAAGGGAACCCAAAAGCATGCTCCTCTCTTAGGGCTGCCTAAAAAAAGCTTTCCAAGAATTCAGCTATCCAGACACACTGAGGTCACTGCAGTTTTTGTCCCAGGGAGGTCAGTTACTGCTCTTGCTGGTAGCAGACCATGGAGTTGTCCTTGTAATGTTAATTTTCCAAGCATGAACAATGTAAGAGTTGTGGGTGTCACAGATGGCTCCATTCAGATTTCAAAGGAAGGCTTGAGAAGCCAGATCATTTGTGACAGTGTTAAATTTCCTGAGAAGATGACACATGCTCTGGGAGAGTGAAGCTCCAGGTACAAGGGAGGTTTCAGAAAGTTGGAGATGCTAAGAACACCTAAGGAAAATGGCGTGTAGTGTGGAGATCCTACATGGGTTACAACCAGCCTTTGGAGCCAAGACTGCTCAAGCCATTTGGAACCTAAAGCACATTACAGTTTGTCCTGCTACTGGTTTGGCAGCTGCAAAATGAATGTTTACCCTCGAGACTTCAGCCTTGCTTTGATCAGTTCTTTTCTTTCTCAATATTCCTCCCTTCTGGGTTGGACTTTGTGCTATTTTATTTTGGGAGTTCACAACTTGTCTTTGATCTTTACAGTGACTTACAATGAACAGTTTGCCTTGAGACTTAGGGAGATTTTGGATTTAGAATTTTGTCTCATCCGCAGAGCTCCTTCATGCTTCCTTCTACCCCTCCCTAATTTTCCTCTGCCGTTGCTGTTCCCTCGACCTAGAAAAGTCTTTCTCTCGGTACGCATGTTTTCCCCTCCCAGCTCCTTCTGATCCTTATTCATATGTCACCTCTTCATAGAGCTGACTCATCCCATATATCTTACTCATATTCCCCTTTCAATCCAATAAATTACATCCTTACATATTTGTATTAGTTATTGTAATGATTTCCTTTAGAGTTAAAGGACCAAGTGGGCAAGAATACTAGTTTTCTCAAGGATGCATTTTCAATCTAGCACCTATGTACACATTTAATGAACAAATGGGGTAGATACAAACCTGAGACTAATGACTGAATAAGTCATTGCTCAAGGTCTATTTCATTCATAACTGTTTTTATTCAGTGTAGTCTGGAGAATTACAGCATTTTGTATGGACAAAGTTTTCTTGGAAGGTTATTTGGAATTTTGCATTGAGGTGGAAGTTGTTCAGCTGTTAAGGTATTAACATTCCCAAATATTGTTAGTTGTAATACCTGAGGAGTTCAGAATGGAAACATTTGAAAAGAAACTCAAGGTTTCTGTGGAAGTCATTAAGGATAAGAAACCCTTAAAGATACTTTATAACCTGAAATATACTTGACTATAAGACATATTAAGGGGCAGTTTCTATGGGTGTCTTTACTACAAAGTTTCTAAAACCGTTGTGAATAACTCTGTGCACTTTAATTTTCCTTTGGGTTTATATAATTTCTGGTTATAAAACTTTTACACCACTATAAAATATGACATGTATAACAGATTTATAGTTAACTTAGCATTAGTATAATTATTTTTAACATTATAAATTTTATCCTAATATACACAGGCACAGGTATACACACACACACACACACATATATGCATATGGCAAGACAAAAGGTAGAGGATAATTTAGCTTTAAATCAATACCTATTTTAGAGTCAAGCATGAGTATTAAAAGCCAAATTTCTAGGATCTGAATCATAATTTCTAATAGAATGTGTATCACCCAACCTAGATGAAAATGAATAGTAAGAAAGCAGGTGTACTTGTAAAACAGCAGATGAATCTGTTCAATATTGTCTAAGCTAGAAGAATAATTACCTATTAGTAACATGTTTTTGATGAAAGAAAGGTGAAGCACAGCAGATAGGACATCAAAATAAATATGTTCCAAAGTCTTGCAAAAGTTAACTGAAGAGATGAATAGGACTTCTGAGGACTGAGGCGCTGTGAAAATGTGAAATACAAAGCTTCATACTGAACAAGTACCACAGAGACATCATGGTGAGAGTTATATTTAGGATGTTATGTGTATTCAAGGATATTTTCACAGCTCTATGCTAATAGTTGTGTGGATAAATTTGTTATAGTTTACTCTTTGATCTGAACTACCAATATAATGGAAAGCAATCTTGCCATTATTATCAAGGATTATAAAATTGTCACCTCTTCTTGTCTGTCTTTAAGGAATCTTTGTGCTTGGGTCAGGAGAAAGGACAAAGTTTGTCCTCTGGGTTTTTTGTTTGTTTTCTTACTTTAATTACGTTTTTTTTTTTTTTTTCAGGTTGGCTCTGGGGATGGAACCCAGGAATTGCCTCTTGTATGCTGGGTGAGTGTTCTACCTTCGAGCTGCACCCCCAGGCCTTGCCTTCTTTTTTTGAAGGCACAAGAATGTAAGGATGATTGCTGATGTCTAAACCTGTGATGGTGAACCTTGAGTGCTTAGCACCCAGACTGCAACCACTAACCCATGTATTTATTGCAAAATTCCGACACCGCCCTTACCTGCGCTGTTGTCTGATGCTCAGCTGCTGGGGCGATGCTTGTGTGACTTGGCTCGTGTAGCCACAGAGAGCCCTCTCTGTGTGCCCACTGCAGCACGAGAGCCATAGGTTCACCAACACCGGTCTCCACTATAGCTTGCATGAGAGTATGAATAAGTGGAAACCTTTGCAGTATGTGGCATCACATGAGTCCCTTCCTGTCTTTTAGTTTTTACTGCGTTACTCCTTTGAAAAATCTAACCAGATTTTTCTCACATTTCAGGGATCTTTTTATATATCCTTTGTTATGCTTCAATTTCCTGGAATAAAATTCTGTCTCTTTTCTGTGCTCCCATAGCAACCTGCTTGTCCACCATGACTGTGTTCTATATTCTTGTCCATCTCTCCCAAAACTACAAATTTCTAGAACAGTGGTGATAAACCTATGGGACACTTGTTATTTATTTAATTAATTTAATATTAATGTGTGAATTTTTCTTTCTGAACTAAGACTGCAGTATTCAGGTTTAATTGCAGCATTGGAACTTTGTGATAAATAAATGAGTGTTGAGTTGCAGTTTGCACCTTTGTTCTCTAAAAGTTTCACTATTACTGTTCTAGAAGAGCCAGCTTGTTTGCTTGCGGATTCCTAGAGGAAGGCATAGTGTTCAAATTAGTGCAGAGAAAAGATTTACCCTCTTTTTCCTGAGTGTCTGGCATCAGAGTGCTTCCCAGGCATTATCTTACTTGATGGTCCCAATAACCTTAAGAAAACACTATTACTATCCTGTCCATTTTAAAGGTAAGAAAACTAACGTGTAATGATAGTGAGTGATTTGTCCAATGTCACACATAAACACAGGGACAAAATCAATACCAGTTTTCAAGAATTTCAAAAAAATTAAAAATTTCTTAACTATAGTGTTGTATTTAAATGTTTATTGAATGAATGACTCAATTCTGAGGGTAGGAAAGAACTTTAACCCTGAACCATGAGTCTTACTCCAGGTATTACTATATCCAGGGTTTTTCACTTCCCAAGAATGTAATAAGCTGAGGCACCTCGTGTGAATTTTGGGAGAGTACTTCATCATGGCAGCTCTTT
Source organism: Hydrochoerus hydrochaeris (assembly GCA_004027455.1). Taxonomy (NCBI): domain Eukaryota; kingdom Metazoa; phylum Chordata; class Mammalia; order Rodentia; family Hydrochaeridae; genus Hydrochoerus; species Hydrochoerus hydrochaeris. Next base: position 200,708 of record PVLA01000781.1, read on the forward strand.
ATCAGGTTTAGTTTTAATTCCACAATCTGGGATGTAGAATAGAGAAGAGGAGATCCCTGTAAGGATACTTGCTTCCAAGTATTCAGAAGAAAAATAATTTCCTTTAGGAATGAAGAAATTTATTCTAAAGCAAGCAAGTAAGCAAGCAAGAAGAAATTATTTCCACAGAATTTCAACTTTAGCTTCCAAACTCTTCTTCCTTAATGGATAAAAAAGAATGAAAGATAAAGCTGTATTTTATGTTTTCAGGTCTTATGTTTAATAAAACTCAAATGAAATTCTGCCAAATGGGTGAGTGGGAGTCAGATGTATAATTAACTCTCCTTCTGGAATATGTGCCACTCAGAGATCAAATGGATAGCATCAGATTTTCTTTCCAAATACGATCCTTGCCTCATGGAGAGCTATCAATAGTTTCTCACCATAGAAATTTAAAGGAATAGATTTTTTAAAAAGTAAACATTCCAACTAGCTTAAAAATGTAAGGACAAATTTAGAGAAAGAGAAAAATGAATAGAATATTGTAAATCATGCTTTGTCTCTCTCTATGGTGATTACATGCTAGGTTTCTTCTAGTCTTAGTAAAACATACAAGTCACTCCATGGGTTTTCTTTCTAAGACCTCTTCCTGTAATAATTTACACTAAAAGCAGATAGAGCTATGTGATGAGTGACATTTAGTATGAAAACACTAGATATTCAGTTTGCCCTTTTTATGACATCTAAGAAAAAATAGGAGGGCATTGGGAAATATGCACAGGCCGCACAGAGCTGATCCAACATTACCTTTAAATACCATGCCGTACAGATAGCTTGCTCCGTAAGAAAGAGGTAAATAACATTCCAATTAAGGGAAAAACGTTGCCCAAACACTTCCTCCTACTCCACAGCCCTGAACAGAATCTATTTTATAAGATTATATCTAATGTAATGATTACAAGTCATTAGCCATCATTAAGTAGCCATTCTCAAATCAATATGCTCAAAATGCAGTGTTTTGGATGCAATACACGCATGTGGCACTTTCTAGATAGAATTTTTTTTTTTTAAAAGAGGCAACTTCCTCGAGTGCCATGAACAACTCTTTCTCCTATCTAATCGACAGGTTGCAACTGATCTTTCCTAGTGCGGTTAACGAGCAGGCACAGGTCTCATGGGCACCATCCAGAAGAAAGTCGTTCTATTGTTTGAAATCATATTTGAGTGCTTGAAATTTTCTGTGTTCTCGTTTTCATACTTTAACAAAACACATAAGCACCACTCTTTTTCTAAATCTGATCAGTGATTTTTGTTGTTCACTGTTTAGCTAGGAAGTAAAACCTACTGGTAACATTGTACTTCGTGTAAAAATAGCCAGGATCAGCCAGTGGTGCTAATTTAAAGAAATGGTAAATGAATTCCCCCATGTGAAAGAGAAAACTCTTCAGTTTATGGTTCCTTAAGAGTGAGAATGAACACAGTTCTTATATTCCTGGGGTCAGGAAAACTTTATTGCTCCTCATTCAGTGAATGGTGTTACTCTATACTCATCCTATCACTGCACTAACATAAAAAGACCTTGGCTTCCCTTAGAGTTTTCAACTGGGAGAAAGGTTATTTCTCCTGCTTCATGACTAGTGCAGGATTGCTGCATGCTGAGTGCATTTGCTATAGTTCTCCCCACTGAGGTTTATAGTGGTTGAAGACCTCCAAGTACAGAATTTAAACCTCAATTTGCGCATGGAGGTGTTCAGATGTCTTCAGGTCAATGCATAAGGGAAGGGCCTCTACAATCTAGAGGTATGAGGGGGAGTTCCTGCATTTTGCCTGTAGATGAAGGTACAAAATTCAGGTAAATAATCAGAATACGGGATTGAGAATTCCTGTTGTAAATTTAATTTCTGTCAATAGCATGATTAGTCCAGACACTGAACTTTGCTTCCACTGCAAACATTCAGAATTTCTGATGAATTAAATACATGTTTTAAAATTATCTTTTCTGATTGTGCCTAACTATAACATTTCTATTTTCTTTGGTAAATGTAGCATCTATATGGAAATAAGTGTATGATAGTATCAGTGAAGTCATTGTTGAGATTTATGTAAAGCCAATAGAGAAATTTCAGAAATGTAGCTTATCTTTTGTAGGCAAAAGGTTATATATTTGGATGACATTTTAATATTAAGAATGATACAGCAGAAATAAAAGCAATAACAGGGATTATCAGGAGTTCAGTACACATATTAACTTCACACAGACCATGCTGCCCAGGCAATTTTGAAGAACTAGAATATTTGGCAAAATGTTTGGAGTGGTGACACAGTTGCAAAAAAGTTAATTCCTTTTGACTTCTGCCAGTTAGTATTAAACTTATGAGGCATGAAATCATCTAATTCTCGATAATAGGTTTTCTATAGAGTTCCCAGTAGAAAACATTTATGCTTGAAACATATGTGCCTAAATCTCACAAACCACAGGCACATTTATTTACAAAGATAAAGATAGTTTTCTTTCAGTGATTAGAAACAAAATAATTTTTCAGAAAGACAAGAGAAAATGGGCCATAAATTTGGCAATATTTTTTATGCAGGACCAACAAATCAACTGAGTTAAGGCGTGGGCTGTAATACATTTGCATATTTATATATCCAAACCTTTTAGTAGTTACTACTTCTCCCTGTTCTCTGTTTTACTCAAGTTTTCTTTATTTTTTTCCATTAGAGGGGCATGTTTTATTTTTGTCTTCGAATAGAGAGATACCAGATGCCTGATAGGATCAAACTAAGATGAAGAGTTATCCCATTTCATAATATGAAAGGATCAATTTTAACATATTGAGTTTCATGAAGAGCAGAGGAGATGAATGTCTATTGGACACTGAACTGTCACTAACTTATTTTCAATCTTATTTTCAGACTACTGTCATTTTCCTCTGGCTACATTCTAGGTTGAAATTATTTAGATTCAAGGAAAAGTATATCACTACATTTTAGACCATATCATGATCTTTTAAAATGTGCTGACCACCTACAGAAAACAGTAGACTCTAAATTTCATTTTAAAAAAGTTTTCCAAACACAGAATTTTCACCTCTTCTGGAAAGGTGGCTTATCTATGTTTGTGGATCTCCAATACTTTGAAGTCTCCACGCTGGTCATCAGCTTTCGTCAGAATGTCTATGTGATAATGATTGCTTATTATCTCAGACTTTGGAAGAAGTAAAACCGACTGCAGAAAATACAAGAAAGCACAAATAGCAAAACGAACAGCATAGAATCATGCAGAAATGCCTGATGTATGGGAGTCCAAATCTCTGTCTTTTTCTGTATGCACATGGATGTGATAGATATCTCCATACATACCTTTATGGACATACAACTAGACCTGTACTACAAGTAACATTTGAATTATTCATATTTTTCTTTTACATCCTGTGACAATGAAGTTTAACTGTCAGCTTTATTGGCTTGGGAAGCACCTAGGGGGTTCATAAAGCACTGTTTTGGGTATATGTAGATGGGTAATAGAGGTGTGATCTTCAGTACCTATGTGATCCCTGGTCCCTTTCACTCTGGCACTGTCATTGCTCTGTGTCCTGCCCAACATGAACTGAGAGTCTTTGTTCTGCCATGTCCTTTCACTGTGATGCTTTTACCTTACAGAAAGCTAACCATAGACTGAATCCTCTAAAATCATTAACCAAATAAAATTATCTCCTATAAACTCTAGACTATATATTTTATCCCAGCAATAGAAAAGCTGACTAATTTCTGTGACTCTACTTGAACATTCAGTTTAAAAGCCCTTGGAATCCATTTATGGGCAGGCTTTGGAAAGGCTTGGGAGATGTAGGATAGTGAAGCCCTACAGTGCTGTATACAAACATTGATGGGTAATTGTGGCTGGAACTTAGCAGACCGGCACACCAATAGGAATGTGGACAGTGAAGGTCAGAGCCAGTTTGGAATGAGTACTCTGCTGGGAAGTGGACTGCAGTTCATACATAGCAAATTGTGTTAAAAAAAAAAAGTCTACATATTTCTCATGTTTGGAGATTTGCCGAATGCTGAGAATATGGGTGATGGTCTACTGATCTGGTGGGGGAAATTTCAAACATGTGATTTGTGTTCTGCTGGCTACTGTTAGTCAGAATTATAGTGAGACTCAAGGGCCAACAGCAGACAAAGAAATTTGAAAAATTTAAAGTTTTACCCTAAAGGAAACATGTTTAAAGTGGGGGCAAAGGTAGGTGTGGTCACTGAAAAATTAATGCCACTGAAAAGAAAACAAGTACTTTACACAAGGCAAGAAGAGAGATGTCTTAAGGATATCCTAGAAATCAGTAAGACTCAAGCCATCACAAGCTCTGGTGTGCCAAATTATAATGGTTTTATTTGTGAAAAGATCCTGTGGAACACCACTAGAGGAGGACCTCATAAGGAATTGTTGTCCTGGGATTCATATGACTATGCTCAGCCACCCAGTTGCACAGAGACCACTGTAGTCACTGGATGTGTCCTCCTGATGGAACCCTGGTGTTGTCCATATTTAGCAACAAGCAGAATGCAGTAGTTGTGGGATCATGAAAGCTTCCATTCAGAATTCAGAAGACAATATGAGTTATGTCCCCTTGAGTACATAGTTTATGAAGCTCTGAAAATAATGCCAAAGATCCACTAAGGAACCCTGGAGATACTCAGAACATGGAACGTCTGCAGAGGAATGTTGTCAGCTTTGAGCGAAGGCAGGCTCCAAGAGAAGCCTATGGGCTGCAACCAATAGCGATAATGGAGTAGGGCTGCTGATGTCCTGTGGAACTTAACATCTCACCATTATGTAACCAGAATGCAGGACAGAGAGCTGTAAGACTTAATGCTTATTCTGCTGGATTTTGGTCCTATTTCTATCCACCAATTCCTCCCTTTTTGAATGGAACAGTTTACCTTATCCCTCTGTAGTTTGCCATCATGTAAAGTGTTTTGATTTCACAAAGTTGCACAGATAAGAGAGTTTGCCTTCCATCTCAGAAGAGATTTTACCTTGAACTTTTTAAAATATGCTGGAAATGTTGAGACTTAGGGGAGAGGAATTATACTTTGGGTTGTGTTCAGTATAGTTCTATCATCTCAGGCAGAATTATTATCTGATTATTATGCTTATTTGGAGATGGACTATGGTTAAGGAGATGTATTTGCCTGTCAAGTTGAAAAGGGGTATCATGTTATGGTATACTAAATTGTTAAATTGTTTGGTTTGGAAGTCTGGGTGTGTCTGGGAGGGTTTCTTGGTTATTTTCTAGTTTCTGGGAGAAAATAACCAATATCCACAAGGAAAGGAAAGGTTTATGTTCGCTCACAGTTTGTAGAAGTTTCAATCCATAGTGACTGGCTCCTAGGCAAGATGGCACAGCAGATGAGATTCACAGAAAAGAAGCAATTTGTGGTGTGGCAGGCAGGAGGGAACATCTTTCCTTCTACTTTCCCTTTTATCCTACCCAGGTTGTACTTCTATTTCTTGGTGCCACCCACACCAAGGATGGATCTTGCTTCTTCAGTAAATCCATTACCCATACCCAAAACTATGCCAAAAAATTCAGTATCACATACCCACAATCCAGTCACTCCTGAAAGTCTCACTTATGAGCATACAGACTTTTGGGGGGACATCTAGACATAAGCCAAAGCAGAGGATCATGGGTACTGTCCTACTACGTCTCATGAGTTGCCCATACTGGTTAAGGCATTACCTATATGGTCAGTTCAATTAAAACTAAAATTTCTTTAGACTCTTATTTCTTCTTGAATTCCTTTAGCTAATTGGTCAGTTGGCAATGTGCTTGAAACCAGTGAAGAGTTTCTGGACCACACCTATTCTCCAGAAAATTTGGTGATTTTCAACTTTATTTTAAAATTACTTTTATATTTTTCTCACTCTCTCATGACTCATTTATCCAAGGGCTGGCTGCTAATCATCAATGTAATAATGATACATGAGAGGTATCCAGTAAATGTTTGTTGAATAAATTGTGTCAGAAGACATCAGAGTTTATAAATAATATGGCCTGTTTAGAAATTTGCAGTATGACCCAGGATAAATTACTTGGCATTTATTTTCAGTTACCATGTCTATCAACTTGGAAAATGCAGTATTATTCATCTACACCAAAGAGATGTTGAAGGATTAACAAACAGCTTCATTAAAAACACAACTCAAGTGCAAGAGAAATGATAATGGATTATATTAGATTATAGAACTTGGCTCATTGTGTTATTACTATTCTTTTTGTCTATTGAAATCACATTGCCAAATGATGACCTTATTATAGCTCATTTGCCAGATGGCTAATTGTGATGAGGAAAAAAAAAAGATTTGCAGTTATTGTAGAAAGATTAACGGTTATTGTAGATATTGTCTTTTGATAGTAAAATGTTTTCCAGAATTAAAATGTGCACCTTTATTATGCTGCTTTCCACCTTGAGATTTCAGAACTTGAGTATTTCTGACTTTAGGAAATTTGTTCTCAAATGATGGGGAAAAAAGGTGATTCAAAAAAGTTCAGGGTCTAAGAAAATATTGTAGTTTAGTGCAATATATTTTTCCTTACAATATTGCACCAAATTTCATTCCAAGAAAAAGGGGGCCATGACCCACCAGTATCTCCCCCACTGTGTCATGTAATTGTACCTCTTGCTTAGCAAAGCTTTGGGCTCTGAGATGGAGGTAGTGTACATATACAGAAATCCCAATAAACTCTTTCTGTTATCAAATTTGTTACAGAAAACTATAAAAATTCAGGTACTATTTCATCATTATCACATGTGTAGTTTACTCTATTCTTTCAAATCCATGTCATCTCTTTATCTTCATCTAGAGGCAGAACTTTATTAAGACTTTTAAGGCAATCAGTGACATATGTTGCCTTCTAACCTCCACACAATCTGCTGTAATTCAAAACAAAGTATAAAATCATCAATCAGTTTAGGGCAGTCCAACACAGATCTGATATTTCTTATGTATAGTTTTTCACATTTTATAAAATATAAAATTTTCAAAAAATGATTTTGGTATTCTGCCTTGCTCATTCCCCATCTATTGAGTAATCCAGATGTGATGCAAAAGTTATCTGATTTGTCATCACCTGCTTGCTTCATTCCTAGTATTCTTTTTGTCATTTTGTCTCTCTAGAGTCAAATGTAAAGATAAAAATGGAAAATTGATTTTAAAATGTCTGATAAAGCTTATTTTAAAGGCATTGTTCACCTAGCAAAATATTTGTTACTGTAAGGAAAGTTACGAACAGAACAACTAAGCAAAAAGACAAAACAAATCAACTTAATAATTTGCATTATTTGAATCCATCCTGCATTTGTACGATATACTGCCTTTTGCATATTTTTACTTTCTGGAAATGTTGCTTATATTTCATGTTATTATTCATTTGATGGTCTCAGGCAAAATGCCCTGGAAATCATGTTATAACTTACAAATACTAAGGCTCCATGATGCTTATTTTTTATTCCTCTCACAGTTCAATGAATTAAAAAAAATAGTAGTTCGCATGTTGCAATTAATAGGATCTCACATTGATCTCATCTGTACCATATTGCAGTGTTTGTTACCAATCACCTTAACTGAAGAATGAATTGCTTAGTCACATATTTAATAATGAGTAGAATTGGCCTTCATAACCAGTTCTCTATTGTTATCAATCAGCTATTTACATAATCACAGGGGAAACCATATCATTATTCACTGTGAGACAGAGTAACAAACATCAAATTTAATTGCCCTACTAGGCACTAGAGTCATAATCTTTACACAACACTTAATGTTTTCATTACTTACTAATTCACTTATAATTATCCTATACTTGCAAAAGTTAAGCAGCTAGCAAACAGTAGATCTTTCAGTGCTATTTATACAGAGATAAACAAATAGATGTAAAATAAGCTAGAGTGAATATATTAACTCAAATGATTACATTGAATGTCAGTTGTTCCATCTTAGCTGTGCTAAAACTGGTGAAACAGCATTGAAGTAGTTACTTTTGTGGGTAAAGGCTTTGTATTCTTTCATTGAATTTGTTCATTTAATCTTTAATGGCTTTGTTGAGGTCTCTACTGCAGCTGACAATTTCTTTTCCTTGAAGCAGTGATTCAAGAACACACAAAATGACTGCAATATATAATATAATTCCTTCCTTTCTTCCTTCCTTCATTCATTCATCTCTTGTACTTTGTTAACTATGTAGTCTATGGAAATTCAGAGATGATTAATAGCAGAGGCTATTCCATCCAAGGTCCAGAGTCTTAGAGATGTCCAAATTCTGATTAGAGTACACACAAACTTTCTGAAATAGCTCTAGTGAAAGCAGAATGGAGATTTGGGATAATAGCCTAAATAGTGAGAAATTTTTTTAAAAAAAAATTTATTTTAAAAGCAATGCAGTTTTAAAGAAACTGTAATCTCAGGCTGGGAGTTTAGTTCAGTGGCACAAGCACTTGCCTGGCAAGTTTATGTGTACTCTGATCAGAATTGGAACATCTCTAAGACTCTGGACCTTGGATGGAAAAGCCTCTGCTATTAATTATCTTTCTATTTCCAAAGACTACATAGTTAACAAAGTACAAGAGATGAATGAATGAAGGAAGGAAGGAAGGAAGGAAGAAAGGAGTTATATTATATACTATAGCCTGGCAAGTGTAAGTTTGTCAGTTCCATCACCAGTACCAAAAAAAGAAAAAAAAAAAAAAGAAACTAATCTCAAACTGACAGTTAAAATATAAAACACAGGCATGTATGTATGATCAGTCTCCCTAGAAATGGCAGCCAGGGGCTTCTTGGGATCATCTTGAAAATCATTACTCTACTCTGCCTGTACGTATGTATGAAAATATTTCAGATTCTTAGTTTGATTGCTGAACTCTGTTTTTCAAAGCTCTACCCTGTGTGTGTACACCCAAGTACGCGGTTTAGGTTAGAATTGTGGTTTCCAGGCTTTAAGAACTACACTACACTTAAAGGACTGCAGAGAGAGATTAAAGCTGAAAAATATTAAAACCAAAGTGGGTAGGATTAAGGAAAGACATAGTGAAAAGGCTTCCCAGAAAAATGTTGATAAATTCATATATATATTTATGGAGTATTTTATGTGCAGGAATACAATGGTGACTAGAAGATGAACAATGTTCCTCCTGCCCCCTGAGACTTGGAATTTATTTATAATTTATTTATGGCTAAGAATCTTCTACAGTGTGTGACAGATATGCAGTGCTTTGGAACAGGCATGAGTTGCTTCTTATAAAATCTTACCTGATGGTTAACAGGCGCACGAATGATCTTTTGGTGAAAAATTATTGAGCTGTCCATTTTGTATGTGTGTATGTGTGCGTGCGCATGTGTGTGTGCTTTTATGTGATAATTTATATTTCATGAGCAAAAATTTAAAATTAAAAATAAAATACATATAATGGTACTCTGAGATTGGCCCTTTAGGCAAAAGGAATGCTAATCTTTGACAGAATTTAATAAAACTAGAAGGAAGTAAAGCTTGCACTGGACTGCGAAAGGAGAATGGGTCATTATTATTGAAACAGAAAGTTGAAACAACGGAAAGAACATTGCAGACAAAGCAGGGACCTATGCAGAGAGAGGAGGCTGGCTCAAGAGACCCAGTGATGCTCAGAGTTCCTGGAGCACAAACTATAAGTATCATGCAAGTAGAGACCTGAGGAGAATGGAGAGAAGTTTCCAGACCATGTTAATGCTAAAGCATCAGGGAGCTATTGAAAGGTTCCAGTGCTGGATGTTTTGGAGAGAGGTTGACATAATAAGATTTGCTTTTGAAACATTGAACTCTAATCACAGTGTGGAAAATGAAATGAAAGACCATAGAGCATCGTCCAGGGTCTCAGGAACTAAGTTATTAAATAAATCTAGGTGAACACTGGCAAATATCGGCCTGTGATAGAAACAGTGAAGGAGGTGAGAAATGGATAGATATGTGAGATTTTTGAGCAAGTTAATAATTTGGTGAGACCTAGTCTCAAAAAAAAATTTAAAAAGTGAAAAAGGGCTGGTGACGTATCCCAACCTGACGGCCTTGGATTCAATCCCCAGTAACACACGTATGCTCACACACGCACGTGAACACATACACACACCCTACATGAAAACTACTGAAATATTGTTTTATTGGCAAAATAATACCTTGTATATAATACAAATGGCTAAATTTATTATTTTTCAAAAAATTACATGCTAAAGTGAAGACTATAACCACACTGTTAATATCCAGATCATTAAGGAAAGCTAGTGGGACTAGGGCAGTGAGGGAAAGGCTTTTAGAATCTGAGTACCCAAATTGCAGCCCAAAACCCACTTCATCACAATATGCCAACGCTGTGATTAAACCTGAACACTGAGATTTTAAGTTTAGAAACAACTTGTACATAAATATCTTTTGTCTTGAAAGAAAAACATTAACAGAACTTTCAATAACAAACTTTTTTTTTTGGCAAGGTAAAATTTTGCATTTGGTGTGTTTTTGCACAACTAATGTGGTCTTTTGCTGTTGGACACATGCTGATAATTTGACAAACCTTGACTGGGACGATTTGGCTTGTGTGCCAACAGAAAGGGCTCCCATGCCCACTGTGGCACCCAGGCCACAGTGTCACCACCCCTTGGTATAGCCCAGTGGTAGGGTGGTGCTGGTGTATCATGCCCAATGCCTTGAGTTACATTCCCAAGCCAGGGAGCAGGAGTGTGGTTATGAAAGCACATGTACGTGTCCCTCCTGTTCGGTTCAAACTAGAACAAAGTTGCTCTACTTCTTAGGCTAAATCCAGCAAACCAACATCTCATCAGTGGATGCAGCGTAGTCACTAACCCCCAACTCGATTGTACATAAGTAGATATATTTTGCCATGTGACTTACAATCATTAAAATACATGTAACCTTGAACATTCTCGTTTTTTGATTTCCACCACCCTTTTGCATTTCCACCCTGTCACTAAAACATACCTCCCTACTTTTTAATACACAAGAGTAGACTTAATCACTTGCTCTTTGTGTTGCCTAATAATCAGCCCCACTTCCTCAATATCTACTAAAGTTTTATTTGCAAATGTGCTACCTTTGTGTCTCAGTGAGCTCAGTAGTTGTCTGGGAATCAACTACTTTACAGTCTCCTCTGAATAATTGAATTCTCTCATTCCGTAGAGCTGGAATGATCCATTTCTGATCCCCTTTGGCCCAGTTATTACTAGTTCCTTCATCTACCTCATAGAGTGATCAATATATAATATAAGACTGTTAAAAAGTTAGACATGGTATACCATGTAAATGTTCCATAATCCTACAATTTGGTAATTATAATTCCTGAATACCTAGAGACATATACCATCCATACAAATGTAAAAAACGATGCCTAGAAATTTCACTTGAACTCATTATCCAGCTAAAATCAAGTCAGTGAAAGTTTTACTGGATTCTAACTCTTAACTGTAGGTTTTTCAACACAATATTCTCTTGACCATTTACATAAAAGGGCTTTTATTTGTTGCCTAAAGTAAAAGGAATCAGATTAAAGTAGTTAGGTTAAGGTAATTTAACACTGCAAATTTATTCAAACAGGAACAAAATCCTGCTGGTTTGATACTCACGTCTCACACTACTTTTTGAATTGAAGTTAGCTATTTGTTCTTCAGATGTACTTTATGAAGCACTGAACAACTTATTGAACTCTAAATCTTCCTTTTAAGTTATTCCCTAATCATTATTCACTATATAGAGAAGTAAGGCAAGGTTAAGTGATGCAAAAGTAAGGCTGTGAGAAATGGATTGTTCAAAAGAAGCAGAGCTACATTTTGTGTTTTATGTGAGGGATATCTGAAGAATATTCCTCAAAAAATAAAATCTGAACTAGAAATATAGTGAGTTACTGAGCACTTTTATTCTAAATCCTCTAATATTTCTCCCCACAACTACTTAAAAGCTATTTTTACCACTTTAACACCTTTGTTAATCTACTTTTCTTTATCATTATCAGAGCAGTGTTAGTTATTTTGGTCAAATTGAAAAATGTTCTCTTTACCCTCTGTGCCTCCTAGTATTCCTAGTTTGTTTAGAACATTGCTGAGATTGTTCAACTGCTTCAATATTCCAGTTGTCATAAATATGTTTTGAGAAATACTTTCTGCTTTGGGTGACTACATACAGCATGACTGATCAAGGCAAAGATTTGCTTCGAGTAAGAGCTGGGGAATGTAACTCATCCTTTTTTTCCAGTACTGCATACTATCAGAAAGCTCCATGGCAATCCATGGTTTATTATTGGGTTCCCTCGGTTATATGATCCTTTGCGGTCTAGGTGATCACTCCCACATGGCAGTTTAATATCCACAGTGCTTTGTGAAGATGATCCAAATTAGTATTTCAATTTAAGAACTTTTGTTATTGTTATTGCATATTTACTATCTTTAACTGTTTTAGGAATGTTTCGCTATTCCTTTTTGATTTCCACCACCCTTTTGCATTTCCACCCTGTCACTAAAACATACCTCCCTACTTTTTAATACACAAGAGTAGACTTAATCACTTCACTATTCCTTCAGCAAAAACACCCTTGAAAGATGAACATTACATGCTTGTTTAAACTCTGTTTAGATGCTGCTATGTCTATATACAGGGTCCACCAAAAACTATATATAGACTTCAGGAAAAGAAATATAGTATGATATATTTTTAACAGATCCTATTACTCTCAAACAAGGGACCCTAGAAGATGTCATAAATCCTAGAAAATCTACTGTAGTGCCAGCTCTGAGAGAAGAAACTGAAAATTCATGTGCAGCAATCTCAATGACCAGGATTACTCAAGCAGCAGTTTGACACACTAATAAATGTCTGGAAGCTCATGACCATCTCTGTGAGCACCTCTTTCAACTGTAGAAACCAGAGACAATGTGTGTTCATCTCATGATGTCTGAATACATTTAATATTGAAATATTTATGCAAGTTTTTCTGTTCCTGAAGTATGTATACATTTTTTGGTGGATTCTGTATTTTTAATTCAGAGAACAACATCAAATTATAAGACTACAGAGTTCTAAATACTGCCTCATTTATTTTTGGGCATCATTTATTTTATACTTTTGGAATGATATTAAAGGGTGGCCATTCTGTCCTGGTAATTTTAAGAATCATTTACTTCTTTTTAAAAATTCACTCATTCATAAAAATGTGAAATTTGTTTTTATATTTTGCATAAGATCCATATCAGGTATGAACATTGTTATATTTCTGAATTTTATTTTTACTCTTCCTGTCTTCTCTATTACTGTATCTAATTATGTGTGTATTGTTATTTTATATATATATATATATGATCTAAATTTCTAATAAAAATTCCTATTGAGTATTTAACTCTGGCGTCTATCTTTGTTCTTCTTGATTAAAAAGCAAATGAATCAGTCCTTTAAAGATTACATAATTTGTAAACAGCATGTACAATAAGCTAGAATAAACAGCAGGAGACATTATAATGGACCTCTAGATTTCCCAAATTTGGTTTTATTTTTATTTTTTGTTAACTTGGACAGAATTTGAAACTATTATGTTCAAAAGGGGTAGGCAACAAAGTCATTACTATCATTAATAATACTAAGTTTTATTTAAACAGTTCACTTCCAGATAAGATTATTACTGAATGTTTTGACTCTCCCAGCTCCAACTCTTGGTTAGAGCCTTGTGCTTCTGCTTCAGTGGGATGGACGCAGCATCAGTTAACATTTTGTTCTGTTCTCTGAACCCTCTTGTCTTATCTAACATTTGAATGCAAATAGCAAAATCAATGACCACTTTGCTCTTCATTTGCCCACTAGCCGCAGAGGGGAAAGAAAGCAGGCACGTGCAGATGGAGTATTTGTAGCAACAAGACTCTCGCGTTCTCCAAAGATGAATTTTAGGAAAGGGAGTCAGATTTTGACTTACATGTTCCAATTTTAGTTCCCACATTGAAGCCTGCCTGCCTCATCTCTCAGGAGTACTTTTATTTTTGCCTGTCTTTTTAATGAAAGGTTCATGGAAAAAGACACTATATATGGATGATTTATTATGGCCTGGAAAAGGTCACTTTGGGAATAAATTACTAAAATTTGTTATTGCCGAGCATACACCATTTAAGCTGCTTCAACTAATGTTCAGATAACCGTTTAAGAATCTGATTTTGGCAGCATTTGAAGGAATACTTATTTCAAAATGAACTTGCTTTAATTTGTGCTGCTTTGCATACAAATATTTGATATTCAAAAATTCTGATTTTGTTTCTTAGTTTTGAATGTTGTTTTTGCCTTTTCACTTGGCACTAATACTACGTTGTTTTTGCTGAAGTACTTTTTCCTTTTTTAAACTATTCAGGAGTGAAATATGTGATTTTTCTGGTCTTTCTGGCTTTTATACCACAGTATCCAGCCATAGTCTCTGGGTGTAGCCACAGCCATTCATGCTCTTTCCTTGATAGATTACTTCCCATAGTCTTCGGAGAGGAGATGCTACTTGAAATAGATGATCCCTGTTTGAAGGAATATTATGTATATGAATAAACCTCAAAAAAGTGCAGTTTCATCTCAACTCACAGCGATTTCCACAGCGGATACAGTTGTATTTTCTTTCTCAATCATTATCATTGGTAACCATTCTTTTATTCTCGCATGGCAGGTGATATTAGAAACATCCACACACAAATTCAACACAGCCCGAAACCTTATTTTAAATATAATTTTGCATGAACATCAAGTCAGTGTAAACGAATCATATTCTGCGTAAGCACAAAACAAAGTAGAAAAGTAGGAAAACGTTCTTTAAAGGCGCGCGAGAGTGGCAGGTTGTAACGCAAGGTTTTCCTGTGCCTCTGTGTCGTGAACATCCGTCTGTGGACTCAGAAAAGCAGAGAGAGGAGCTTTATGACCTTGAAATAATGTCGTCCAGGGCAAGGGTTTTTCAAGGTCTTAAAAAGGGCATATATTCAAGTGCTAAACATACTTTCTCTTGTGCAGTTGTTAATTTGTCCTTCTCCTGGATCATGACCTCAGGTGCCTAGCAAGAGAGGTCACCTCTCACTCTGATTAGGCTCATCCAACTGTTACTTTTTAAATTCTTTTAAATTCTTGATTCTGTCAGTTCTATGCTTCCATAAAGCTGACCTAATATATGAGAAAAGGCTTCCAATGTATCCGGGATAATAAGTCTAACGTTTGGACTCAGGTGACTGGAGAAACACTGGACACATTTCCCCCACATCAGGAGTATCAGTGTGTGGCTTCTGTGTTCTCCTGTGCCAGTGGCCTAAACCTCAGACAAGAGGATCTTGCTCCCTGCAGTCAAGGGACAGTGGAATCTCTGTCAAGGTAAATCAGACTCGTTTTCTGGCCAAGCAGCAGCCGCAGCCCTTGGTGACCGGTTCCTACTAACACTCACAGGGGCACCCATGCAGAAAAAGCAAAAGTCCCACCTTCAGCCAGGCAGTTTGTGAATGTGACACAGCCAACCTCTGTGCATAAATATGGATGATATAAAACCAGAGACTGCGCTTGCCGGTGATGGGCATTCTTGTTCAAGGGCTCTGCTTTTCCCGTGCTAACAATCTCGGCAGGGTATGAAGCCAGGTGTCCTCTGGATAAAAATGATTCGTGAAGGTTAATTCTTTGGAGGAGGGCTGATTCCATGGTGTGTTCTGTGTGAGGTTACCACCATCCTTTGAATTCTCTGTGTGTGTTAATTGCAGCAATTTGAATTATTTTATTTAAATTGCCAATGAAATTATAGCAATTATAACAGCATGAACTGTTTCTGTTTGCTTTTCTCCTCTGCTGCATAGGCCATTTTGGACTCTACCAGGTTAACTTTATTAGTCCTATAATTTACTCCTCAACTTTTACATCCACAGGTTTTGCTGAAGATTGGTGTTAGAAATGTGAGACTGACTTCCTTTGCACATAATTTAGGCACTGGAACATTAAGCTACAGCTTCCTTTCAGTGGGACAGTTTTCTTTCCATGAGCATGTGTTAATATTGCTATGTGTTTTTTTTTAATTCAGTGTTAATGCCTAGCAAGAGACGTAAGTGATTACCCCACAGATTCCAGAGCTTTGTCTCCATTGTGATCAGCTAATTGTCTGTAACTTTTGTGAAGAAAGGTAAGTAGAAAGGGCTCTTTAGAAGTTTGTTTTAAAACAAAGATATCATAAACAATTTTTCCCTGTGTAGGCTTCTTCCTAATGATACACAGTTTCAAAATACAAGTTAAGATAACCACATCACCACTTTACCCTTCCTCCAGGGACTCATTAAACCCGTTATCTTGATTGTAGTCTTGAGCATAAGCTCCTTCATCCCATAGCTATGAGTTTCTCTTTGCAAAAAGAGGGAATAAGAAAAACCTTCTTCAAGTGTTTCTGGCTGGCTCAGGGAAGGTCTCATTTCCCTTGTTCATATGTTAAAAGTTCTCTTCTGGGTCTGCTGAACAAAGCTGATGACTAAAAGAGTACCCAAGGCAATTTTACCTTCCATAGCTCATTGTCCATGCTAGCAGAGTAAAATTTAAATATCCTTCTACTTAAAGGGAATTGGGGTGAGGGTCCCTGCAAACAGTCAGTCATGTAAACCACAAACATTTCTTTCTTTTTCTTCTTTCAACCACAAACGTTCTTCAGAGCTGCAAAGAGAATTATAATATTACTTGCTTTGCTTACTCTGCATGTTTCATTGTGTCTTAAATCATCAAATTCTTCTCAGTCTTCTTTTGTGTACAGTACTTCTTGGCAAAGGTATCATTAGGAAAATGTTGCATTTTTTAAGGTTAAGGATGTTTTTAAAATCATTCAGAGCATTTGATATTTAAGCCTAATAGGACAAGAACCTCTTCTTACACTGCGACCTTTCAAATGCTACACTAAAATGTAAAAGTGATTAATTGACAAACACTTTGAGTATGTTATGTGCTGAGGAAAGGCGGTCTCCTCCTCACAAGCTGTCTTCCCTCTATTATAATCTATCGAATCATATAGGTTCTTCATAACAGCTCAGCTCTTCTCGATGGGCAATCTCTGTCAAATCTTCTTCTGTAAGGGAGACGCCTATGTAAATTTCCTAATGTCAAGATTATAATCATCAAGATTTGTACCAAACTTTCTATAGCAACAGGGCAGGCAATGCTCTGAGGACCCAATCTGTAAAAATATGTCAGTGTTGCTAATCACAGTTTGACACTCTAAAGATTAGTGTGCTATGAAAATGAATCTCAGGAGACTAGACCAGACAGAGATGGATTCATGGTTGCAAAATGAAATGCCACATTGTTTTAGGTAATGTAATTAACTTTTCCAGGGTTCCATCTAGCTACAGCATTTGAGGTCAACTGGTGCGTGGCTCTTTCCTTGATCTGTGCATCAATGAGAGGCGTAGAGAAGAGACACCCTAGTTTCTTACAACTTACACTTGCCATTAATGCAGGGAACCTGGAGGATCCTTTGTGAATGTAGAAGCCTAGAATTCACTTTGAAAAAAGAGGATTCCTTCTGGGTGCAAGGCTTTGGGCCATAGAAGTAACCTCCTTTGTTGTCTGTTAGGACTTTTTTTTACAGTTCTGCACATTTATTTTCTAACAAAAGCCAGTTGCACACCGGATGGTGAAGCAAAAATAAAACAGACCCATGTGAGATGCTGCTACCGCCGCCGATCTTGGAGTAATTAAGGAAGGTAATTAAGTATGCCATGGCCATTTTTCACATGAGGCTCTTGTTAGATTTGATCCTGTGTGAACACAGGAGACGAGCGAGATATTGCTTTCTTTTTTTCAAATTCTAATAAAGGAAACTGGTGGTTTCTATACTTCAGTTTATGACTTCCTGCTTATCTTAATTGGGTCATCCCCGTACCATTCTCTTCTTTCTAATTATAGTCCTGTTGCAAATTTTGGTTTCCTTTAAATGAGAATTCTAGAAGAAAATAACTTTCCACAGTGTACACATACAGACTACTCAATCAAACAGCCATGTCCCGCTCTACAGATGTTATACTTGTAGTTTTATAATTCTCTGCACACATCCATGACTTGATTTACATTGTATGTTTATGTGCTGATTCTTGAAACAAGGCTTTGATTCAGTGGGTCTTCACCAATGCCCTAAGCAGTTGGATTTCTTCCTGAGACCTGTTCTGTGCTTAAATAATACTTAATGACTCACAATCCAAACTGTTTGTTATTTGTCTAGTTGAAAAAGAACTCCAGAGAGTAATGTTTATTATTATCGGAATTGCAGGAACACTGAAGAGAATGCAAGATGCATAGAAACATTTTTATTTGATGTCATTATTTATACTGTAATGTATTTAAATACTTACCTATGTATCATTAGATCACATGATCTATTAAGTGAGGAAAGGGTAGAATGATGTTGTTTTGCATTCAGAAGGGCTTCTGATAGCAGATTTCAAGTTTTAACCAGGTAGATGTTCTACTTTCATTTCTTACTTGAAAAACCAGTCAACCAAAGGCAGATCTCTTACGTTAGAGGTGTTGATTTAGGCACAACTGGCTTTAAGTCTCTGGTCAGTTGCTTTCTAACTTTGTGACCTCTGGAATGTTGCTTACTTTTTCATTAAGACTCTCTCTATTTTTGTGTAAAGAGAAGGAAATGCCTTTTCCTGAAATTGCTGAGCACATTCAGACACATATGGGGAGCTGTCTCAGACAATGGATGGGGTCCAACGGGGCATCTGACAGTTCACTTCCTTACTGGCTGGAAAATCTCAGGAGACCATTGTGGGAGGGCATTGTCTAAGACAGTTGGCTGCTTTTTACACCATGTGAAGTTTTCACAGCTTTGCCATTGCTAGCTTCTCCTTCTTACTAGGATGTTCTTAATTTCATTGACTCATGAGGAGTGAAAAAGGTGAGGTTATATATAAAAATTCTACCTCCAAGAATTCACAAAATGACTTTCGACAGTAGATGGCCACTTTCAATGATGCCCTTTTGAAAAAAAAAAAAACAGGAATAAGAAAAGGAATATGTTACTCCTCTGCTCCCTTCTTTAATCTCAGAGTTGCTCATATGAGCTTAATGCATTAAGATTTCAATGTTTAATTATTTTACAAATTGCAAAATTTCCTGGTATTTCAATGAATAAACATTATTTGATGTCTACTCATAAAGAGTTCAAATTCCATAATCTTTTGAATTTCTTAACATCGTAATTGCACTTTCTCATAAAATAAATTATACAATTATTTGTCACAAAACGTTCCTTGACCTCATTCCTGTGATAGTGGTTGTATTTGTTTCTCTCTCAATGCTTAAGACATACATTTTGTACTGCCTTGGGACAGAAGATTTACCAACAGTCCTCTTTCTTAGCATGGTGGTGTGTGCCTGTATTGTCAGTACTCTAGAAGGCTGAAGCGGGAGGGTCACAAGTTTGAGCCCAGCCTGGGTAACTTAGCAACTTAGGGAGACCATGTCTCAAAATAAAAAATAAAAAGGGACTTGGAACGTAGCTCATTTAGAAGATCCAAGCTATAGCTCCCCAGTACCACAAAAACAAACAAAGAAGCAAACTGTCAGTCATCCTTTCTCACTTCTTGTGCGACTCAGAGAATTTACAGGGAAACAGCATGGTAGAATTTTGTTTTGGTATATAATTCTCTGCACTAAAATGATCTTCATTAGGTACCTTTCAGTTCCCTCAAATCTCCAGGGTTAGAGGCTCTGAAATGATCTAGACTCATGTCAGACTTTTGAAAGGAAAATGTGTGTTAATGTAAAAATGATCAAAGAAAAGCCCAGTTGAAATATGTATACAGGAATACATGAACAGGTATAGAAATAAATATATTTTATTATTTAATTCATTTTCACATTGTATCAGTATATTTGTAGTTGTTTTGTTCAACTATTGGCGATATCTGCTTAAGCTGTTTATTTTCATTGTTTGAATGTGAAGATGAGATTCCAAAGTGGCTGGATTCCATCTATAAAATCTGGCTTGCTTTGAAAAAAAAAATCTGGTAAGCCCTAGTAGTGATATTTCAGTAAATAGAGCTGAACTCTTTGATTCTTTCACTTTGAGTTTTGCATAGACTTTATTCCTCATGAATGATATTCTCTAAGTGACTCAGCAATCCTTTAACCAGTCAGCTTTCATTTGTCCTGTGCCTTTTCCCCATGGATTTCAAATTAAGGTTTGTTTTGTAGGAAAGAAATGTAGTAATGAAAACATTTATGCTTGCATTCCAAAGACAAGGAAGAAAGGAAGGCAAGAAAGAAGAGAGGGAGAAGGAAGAAAGGAGAGAAAGAGGTGGGGTGAAAGGGAAAGAAAGGAGGGAAAGAAAAGGAGAACTTTAGAAAGTTTTGTATTTGAAGATTCACTAGTGGTGTTTATTCAACTCCATAACAATATACTTATATCTGAAAATTTTCAACTCCAAAATTTGAAAAGTTAGTGTTAAATATAATTTCACTGCTTTAAGAGTCTTTCAATATCAAGTTTTGCCCATATTTTCCCCTCGTTACTATAATATTGACTGAATAATGTATTGAATATACGTTATAGAAACCTTATTAAGTAATAGTTCCTGGCTTTGAAGTGTCACAGTCTAGATGGATAAGGAAAGATCTCCAACAGGAATCCCTTAGTTTCAAGTGACTGTGGCCCAACTCAAAAAGGCTTAACATTCAAAGGACATAAATTGATTCATAAAACTAATAGTCCAAATTCATCTTTGGAGAGGTGTGATATTCAATTAAAGTCAGGAATCAATCTTTCTCCAAATCTTGCCTTCACCTGCTTTGTGTATTTTTTTTTTAAAATCAGTGATCAGACTCATGACCTTGTGCTTGCCAGGCAGGTGCTTACACCACTGAGCTAAATCCCTGGTGCTTTGTAACACCTTGTTCGTCAGGTTCAGGAAGAGTCCAACTTCACAACGGCAAGATGGCCTCTGGAAGCTGTAGACTTCCCAAGAGAAAGGGGTCTTCTCTTTCTCTAGAGCCCAAAGAAAAGTCTCTCAAAGTATTATAACTACTCCAGGGAAGCAGATGTCATCAGAAGGTTGCCTCAGACCACACACTCCTGACTAATGTGTGATGGGGCTGATATTCTTAAATCACATGGATGAAGAGCCACAAGAAGACTGAACCTTCACAGAGAAATCACAGTGCTGCTCATACAGGTGTGATCCTGGCTCCCAGGCAGGGCAGACAAAGATCATGGGTTAAAATACTCCAGTGAAAAGGCAGATAGCATGTCTACTCTACCTCTGGAACTAGGAAAATACTCCTGAATCTGAGTAATCATAGCAGAAGTAATGCATGTGCCCCAGCTTTAGAGAAAAGGCTGCTATACATTTTCCCCATGCAACTTCCTTTGGCTGATGTCCAATTGCTGGGCAAACTGAAGTTGTGATTTCAAGTAGCCATGCTCAAGTTTGCCTTCCTGTCTGAAGACCAGCCGGTCTCCCTCAGGCAGTTAGGAACCTGGTCATTGCACATGTGTGAATAACACATAGTGATCACTCCTCTTCATTAGCCTGGCTGACTAGCTCCTATCCATCAGTATAAAGGGGTTTCAAAGCACATTTGAAAGAAGATTCAGTTCTTGACTCTTTACATAGAAAGAATTAATATTTCTTTCTGTAGGAATTGGTGTGAAGAGAGGAAGGGGCGGGAAAACAAAGAGAAGACAGGGAGAGAGGAGGTTACCAGGAAGTGTGGACTTGGTGATATTATATAAAGGTAGAGGGCAGCCAATGGGAGATGGAGTTGGTGATATTATATAAAGGTAGAGGGCAGCCAATGGGAGATGATATGAATGGAATCATGACGGCCATTTGAAACATTGTGCCATCATTTCCTAACAACTTTTATACTCTTCTAGTTTGTTCAGTTCCTACTGGTTGTCATAAACAAGGACATATGTAAGAGAATCTGAACAGATATTTGTGTAGGTAATATCAAATTACTTGATTGCTTACTATAGAATTGCTATAAATAGTGTCTCTTTATACATTGAATAAAATAAGTACTGATAGTAGAAAATTTAGTTAATCAAGCATTTTAGATTATCAAGGCCATCTAAATAAATACATATCATTTTTCTGATACTAGTAGGAAGGTTGTTTTATTTTTTAAAAATTTTATCATCAAGATATTCAACACTTTAGATGACAGATTTCCAAAACCAATTTTATAATACTTTTTGTCACTTAAATATACTGAACCTCTAAAACATTTTCACTGTTTGTCTGGGATCTTTGCATAGTTCTGTGAGTCACAATCAAAGGAGACAAAGTTTACTTCCTCACCCTCTGGACTTCTCAATTCTTGTGACCAGGTTTACAGTTTGTCTCTTTCTTTGCTATCAGGCTATTAACTTCTACTTTGCTTTATTATTCCTGAGCTTGTGCAAACTAAAGAAGCATGTAAAACACATAGCAAGTAATGAATAAGTGCTAGCATATGTGAGTTATGAAAAGAAAAAGAGCTTTCCCTTACTCCAGTTTGTTTTAAAGTACATAAGATCTAAGAAATCAGACTAGGGAGTTGGTTATAATTGCTTACAGGGGAAATCAGTGGTCTCTGCATAACATTCACAGCATGCTAAGTGACTCTCAGGAGCCTGACACTTGGTCCTCTGGCCTGAAGATTTGGGTCCTTGTCACTATCATATATTGAAACCTAGCAATCAATGTGATCGACTTAGGAGGTGGGACTTTAGGGTATGGTTAGATGGTGAATGGGATGAAGGTCTAATAAAAGGGGTCCCCATAGAGCTACCACACCCCTCCGATCCTGGAGACACAGCTAGAGGTCACCATCTGAGAACCGGAAAACAGAGCCTCACCAGACAGTAAATCTGTCAGCGTCCTGGATTTCCCAGCCTTCAGAACTGGGAAAAGTTACAGTACAGTCTCTTGTTACTGCGCCCTGAGCAGGATAAACCAGTGTCCTGTAATCATGGGCTCTTTGCTGTGGGACAATTTAAAAAGAACTTTTGCATGTGTTGTGTTATTTTGATATTAAAAAAATAAAGTGTGAGGCAGCCAGGACAGTGCTGTTACCTCCATTTTTCAACAGTAAAAACTGAAGTTTAGCTAGGTAAATACCCCCGACTCAGTCAGACGGCATTCACTGGCACAAGCTGAAACAGAAACTCTGGCTTCTTATCCTGTGCTTGGAGTTACTCTCATTACTGACTGTGGTGGTTCATGTTCTGGAGAGCTGAAACACTATCTATTTTTAGATTCTAGCTAGATCAACTATTTTTTGTTCAAATAGAGAAAGGACATGTAAAAGTCATTCCACCAAACTGAGAAGAGTTCTGCTCATGTTTTTCCCCCATTCCTATTTTGTTTCTTCGGGTGTTTATGCAATTCTCTTTCTGGAGGTGAAGAATGTTTTTGCTTCATTGATGTTATTGAGAATCTTTACCTTTCTGTGAAACTTCAAAGGATAAATGGAAGCAATAATTTCCCAGAGGAAAGTTTACCTATGTTTCACTACAAGGCTTAAACTTCTGATAAGCCTGTGGAAGTACCTGGGCCAACCCCGTTGTTCCAACTCCTTCTTTGTTCTACATTAATCTAAAACAGTGTAGGTATAAGCTTTGAGAAAGAAGGAACTGCGAGGCCAGCTACAACTTCTGTTGTAAGTCACCATATTAAAATTAATACAATTCCCTTGTTATTTTTAGCATAGTGACCATTGTGCAAGGTTACTGTGGGCCCGCCACTCAAAATTGGGTCGAGTTGCAGACTGGTAATGCCATACGCTGCATGATATAAAAACATTTACTACCCAAATAATGTTGCTTTGTGAGGAAAACAGGAAAGACCCCTAAACAAGTCCACGAATGGCTTCATGGGACAAGGACCAGCAATCAAGCTGAGATTCCATGGTGGTTCAGGGGGTGGACCCAGGACAGTGTTCTCTCTCCCAAGCCAGGATTTGTCTGGTTTCCAATTCCAGCTATCACTAAAGGAAGAAGCAACTGATTTATCAATATGAGTAGTTGAGAAGAAAAGAATGAGAGATCTATGAGACTTGAAATCTGTCAATAATAAAAAATCAAGAAGGCACCAGACAGACCAGGACCCCTAACACAGGCTTATGTGACACACTTGTGTTAGCCATGGCAGGCTCCTTCTGGGAAGAAGGACCCTGTCTCCTGGTCTGCTTGTCATCCTCTAATGGCAGTTAATTACTCTCCCCATATCTTTGTTTTCTAAATAAAATAAAGTGAACCGATAAACAAAACAAACCATTGGGCAAATGTAAACCTCCCGCCCAGGAAGGCTCCTCTGCCACACGTCTCTCTGGCATATCATCTCCTCACAAGGGCTTGATCCGCTCAGGGGACCCTGTACACCACACTGTCTGGTGTCCCCGCTCTGTGGAAATTAAACAATAATGGTAAATTGCCGATCTGCAGGGAAGGCCCACAGCAGAGCAATCCGGCTGCTTCTGAATGACCATCAACAGGCTTTGTTTCCTTTCATCTCGCTGAGCTGTGTAAGGGAGTGCTCCAAGTGCCCCCAGGAAGTTCCTTTATTCTCAGCCAAGGGGTTTACAAATCTTGATTTCAATGCGCTTTTATGCTTGCTACTCACTGTCAAAGGGAGCGCTGTGCCAGGCGTGACTCTGTGACAGGAATGACTGCCATGACAGCCTTGCAGAGCCGGCATCAAAAATATTAGCCAGCAATTTAGTGGCACTTGAATAGCCTGGACCTTTTGCCTTGTACCATCTATTTAAGCAGGATCAGAGGGAGGAGTGGGGGAAACATCCGCTCTCTGATGTTCCAACGACCTTTCTGTTTTCTCCAAAGGCTGATCATCACCAGCCTGACACAAGGTCCTTTTGCGCTAAACATTTGGGGGGCTCTCTGGGGAGACTTTCTATGGACCCTCATTCAGCTTTCACAAATTGCAGTAAATCCTTCTTAGTTAAATGTATCATCTCATCTCATGTAACCTCAGCTCATTTTAATTCTAAAGTTGTTTTTTTCTGAATTCTTTTTAAAAGCCCGAGATTGTCTATTGATAAAGATATTAAGTCACAGTTTTTATTATTGTACTAATGGAGTAATGGTTATAAAATGTGGTAAATTAAAAAGTGCAGTTATGTTTTCTACCTTTTACATCTCTTTCAAATTTATGGATTTATTTATCTATTTATTTGTGCATGTATTTATTCAACATAATGTACAGTCTTGCATTTGCTTGCTGGTTTAGGTAGGTCTCTGGGCCATGACCCACAAACTATGTTGATATTTCTATTTTATATGTTTGTGTGTATGTGTGTGTGTTGTACTATATTTCTGTTATTTGATTATTGCTACAATCTAACTTATAGATTTGGCTTTAGTATTATGCTTTTTTTTTTTTTACTTATTTTTACTTAAAAAAAGAAAGTTTTTCTTTTTACTTATCAACCACAGCCAATGTGTCTGAGGAAGACATGATATTTTCTGATATTTCTACAGATGCTAACTTTATCTCCATTCCTGGTGAATGAGTGTGTGTTCCATAATAAAGGCATCAAACATCTATTGGTGTTTATTTTGGGTCTGGAATATCACCTGACAGTGACAGCTTGGTGCCCCCCTATTTTTGCTGTGCATGTCTTACTGTAATGATACTTCTTAGTATATAACGTATCCTGGTACTAAATACTTACATGTTACAAGGAAAGCTGTCACTCTACCTGTTATCTAAGCAATTTTTTAGCCTATTCCTTATTTCATATCAGTCGATATGCAATTTGCTTTAAACTCAGAGCCCTGTACGACCTTAGTTTCACTGCTTACTAACACAGAAGAAAGATGTGCGATTTGTTGCCCACCAATCACCATATTTGGCACTCCTTGGAGCACTGATGGTGGAAGCAAACAGAAAATTTTCCCCTTTCTTTTTCTTGGAAAAACAAAAAGAATCTGGAGCAGGGGCTGACTCTTCAAATGCCTATCAGAGGAGACATGCAATATGCATATGGAAACAAACTCCTTTGTAGTAAAGTGTTCAGTGCCAGGATAGAAGGAAAAGTATAAGATTTTAGATGCAATGATTGCATTCTAATTTTACAAACAAAATATAAAATATTTATGACCATATTTATATTGCAGGCAGTGTATTTAAACCCATAGAGCTCAACACCATTGCAGTTTATTTACTCCAGTCATAATCTTAGTACATGTGTTTGACATCAGCAAGTAGAAAGACAGACAGGATAGACACTATGGCTACTTATTCTTTTTTCTTCAAGCCTAACAGTTTAGCTGTCTCTTCTTCTTCAGTAATAGTAAACTGAGATTCACTTTCAAGATATCACTGAGGTTTAGGCCATTTGTCTCTGTACAGTCTACCTATCTGCTTCACTGTACTATCATGTACTGACTGGCTGATTATTCCAATTAATTATGAAAGACACAGCTACACAGTTCACATATGTGAGTGAGATATCTGGTGAATGTTTAAACTGAAACAATTACATAAAAACCTTAAAACCTCATCCCATTCAAACATTCATCCTGTTGTCTTGTCTTGGTGAAGCCTGGTGAAAGTTCTCTGTCTTCTGAGTGTCTTTATGTTGTGTGATGAAAAATAGCTCTACTGATGGTTGCTGCTGAGTGTCATCCAATGGAAAGGCAGACTTGTGAAGCATTACGACTTGTCACTCATCCGATTCACCAATCCTAGCACCACCTGATATCTACCTCTTCCCCAAGGTCAACATGTCCGCTAGAGGTAAATGTTTTGAACTGATTCAGGACATCAATGGAGCCAGAAGAGCACAACCAAAGACCCTCATGAAAGAGGACTTACAGAGTTGCTTCAGAAAGTGGGAAGAACAATGACATAAGTGTATGAGAAGACAGAGGGAGTGCTTTGAGGGAAATTAATGGTTATATGGCTTTTACTGAACTTTTTAAAAAAGCGCAATAGTTACTGTGAAATAGGAAGAAATTGTTCAAAAGGAAAGAAGAACTAGAGTTAAAGAAAGGGGAAAGAAAGGAAGGGAAAAGGAAAGAAATAGAATGCAAAAGGATAAAATGGAAACAAAGCTTTTTGAAAAGGGAGGAGAAGAGGGTTTGAAGGAAGGAAAGGGGATTGTGAAAAAAAAAAGAGGAATCAAAATATATCATGCTTGAGTGTGAATTCCCTAGGATGGATATGATCATTATGCATATCCAGAATGTACCAATAAACTTTTAAAAATAAGATAAAATAAGCCCTCCCTGTAGTCTTCAGTCATGCCTCATCTATTCCCCACTACCAGTCCTGGGACCATCTTGGGCGCGTTTTACGCCTCACTGTGCTCTCGGGCCTTGGCCTCCCCAGTGTTAAGCATGGTTAGTTCCACACCATTCTATCCACTAGCTCGCAGGATTACACTCTCCAACTTCTCATCATCTGGGAACAGTAACCGTTTAAAGTCATAAATTTAGATCTTCCACTCACTGCTTTGATTTCCAGCCTCTAAATAGTAGAAATAAGTTAGTGCTGGTCGTCTTCCCGGTTTAGTTTTTCAGTCCTCTGATCTACACTCTCCTTACCCCACTGCCATTTTCATTTCCTGTCTTATTTAAACGGGACTTCAAATTGCCATCACTTTCGTGACTGTCCGAGCAATATTTTCAACACTGCTAATGCACTTTGCTGATGAATTGCAAGTAAAACCATCTTGATTAGCCAGGTAATCTTGCCTTTACATGTGACGTGCTTAACATGGCTGAGGAATTCATCAAAATTTGTACTTTAGCTCCTCGTTTTGTATTCTAGTTCCTCTGTGCATTTAAAATCACTCTTCAGTCTTTCCATGCTTTTCTAAACATCTTTTCTTATTTTTTCTCTCATTTTATACCTCTCAAAAGACTCACTTCACTAATTTTTCTTCCCTCACACATTGCTTCATCTTTGCTTCCTTGTGGGTTCCTTTTCATAACAAGAAAGTATTCTTTTGTTGTTACACAATAAAATGCACACACACACACACACACAATTCTCTGTCTCCTATACCATTTACATGTATTGTGTTCCATTCACAAATTTCTAGACAGAAACAACTGGATTTTCTCTGTTTCCTTGTCATTCACTCATTCTAGCACTCTAATCTTACTGTGATTGCCAAGGTTAGCATTGTTGATAAAGAGCGGTTTTAGTTCATTTGTTCTGGGACCTTTGAGCTGTGTTTGACACAGTTGATTGTTCTGTTCTTACTAAGTATTTCTTTACCTGTTTCAACACCAACTTTTCCAGGACTTTCTCTTACTATCATGGCTGCTGCTTCTCAGTTTCACTTATTTTCCTATATTTAACCCTTAAAATTGGGTTTTAGTGTTACGTTGTATTCTGGCTTAACTTTTTCCTCTGCAAAGATTTTTTGGACATCTCAATCATTCCCATGACTTATTCCCATCTCAAAGCTATATTGATCTAAATCTTAGACTTTTGCTTCCTACTTCATACTACCGCATGATAGAAATCTAGTGTCCTTGAGATTCATATGTTACAGTTGCATGAAATGGAACTCTGCCCCCTCTTTAATTTTCTTCTTGGTCCACTCTTTCTTTTCTTGGACAATGACACCATTCTTCAGCCAGTTACTCATCTAGAAACTTGCATCTTGTGTTCTCCTTCCATCAATTTTGGTACAGAGCTATTAATCTCAACAATTTTACTGCTGTTTCTCCATGAAATCCTTTCATAATTATGTAAAAAGCCTACAAAAGTTACAGGCTTCTGAACAAGCGCATGATGTGGAAATCTAACTGGAGTTCTCAGAGGGGAGAGACATTTATGTTAATAATTAATGACTGGGGATTATCCACTAAGAGCAGCGTTGGGACGGAGAGCCCTCTAGGAGGAAAGAAAAGGATGATATGCAAAGAACTTGGCGTCTAGGAGGACCAAGGCATCTTAAGAATCAGGATAAACAAATACAAAGTTTGAAGATAAAGGTGGAATGAGGTAGATGAATGTTCTAGAGAAAGTCAAGGCTAATTCATGTAGGCTTTTGTGTCTTCTATCAAGAATTTTTCACAGCAGCTTAATTAAGAACAAAGGACAGCTACCAGTGAGTTCCAAGTAGTAGTGACAGGATTTCGTGGTATCCATACTTTGGAGGGTGTTTGATTTCACGGCCTCATTTTTATACACACATGCATTGTCTTAGCACACACAACACTCACATGCACCAATTCAATAACTCAAATTCCCTTTAATTTTGTGTTTATATTATCCCTCTCTTTTCCATTATCTTGCCCAAAAGACTTGTCTCCTTCACCAGACTGGGACCTTGGTGAAAGCAATGTTCTTAACAAATACAAATGATTGTTTCTTGTAAGGACAATTTTGATTTATGCCAGAAGACACATGAGTCTCAGGGTTATTAGCTGTCTTTATAAATTTCACATAGATTTGTCTTATTTCTTCCCACAGGACCATTATTTTTTTTTTAATTCACACTATGTGGTGCAAGTAGCTAGCTATTTTAAGGTCTGATCACCTCTAATTAAAAGATTACAAGAAAAATTCTATTAGTGTTATGGGAATTTCATTCTTATCTGACAAATAATAAACAGTTTTCTTTGATAGCATGTTTTTAGATGCAGCTGGGTGAAAAACCAACCACAAAGGGAGCTGTATTTTATACATCATTAATTTTGACATCCTTCCACAGATGCTTACTGGGAACCAATGTAACCTGCTTAATTTGTCTCCGTATAACAGAAAGCACATAGCCTCAATTAATGTACTTAGTAAGTTCTTCAGTAAGTTAGTAAGTTCTTTGATGAGTTTCAGTAGTTTTCCTCATTATTGCTGATACAGTACACTGAGTCCTGGAAGCTGGCATTTGAGCGTTATTAGCATTGCAGAACTACTGTGCTATGGCATATTTGTTGTTTACTGGTTACTTTTCTCTTGTGTGTATGTGTAAATAGCAGAGACATGGAGAGCACATGGAAATGAATCTGCTAGACTTGTAAAGTCCGCGAATTTGTTTTTAGTCCATGTGAGCCGCCTCACATGGGGAAGTGGCTGTGGCAAAATTTGACAACTACAGAATTCTAATTTATTCTAAAGATGTGGTTGATACCGGGAACAAAGTCAAGTGCAGCCTCATTAATTGATTTTGTACACACAGCCTTATGGTGAGCTGAATTCACTGATGTTCTCCTTCCGGAAAGCAGGAAGTAAAATATTTCATCCTTGGGGAATTTTTCAGAATGAATCTTAATTAGAATAACAAGGCCAAAAGACACTATTAGAATGTTACAAATAAATGAACAAAGTTAACATTTCCCTGAAAAGAGAATAATAAGCAACCATCATTCACCTTTTCTAAGAAAAGAGCCAAGTCTCTTCTTCAGCTTTGTACCTTAGTCTTCTAAACAAAAGGATTTAAGACCTGTGGGGTCTTCTAAGTAGCATAGACACGGGTAAGAATAGCACTTTTTTTGCAAAAGAATAGCCAAACTGTGGTCAAAGCATCGGGTTTTCTTTCTCTTATGAAAGTTTATGGCCAATTTTCTTCAGTTTCTATTAGGGGCATTTATTGTTATAGCTGCACTGTGGAAGATCAAGCAAAGACCAGAGCACCCCACAAATGCCTGTCAGACACTTTTCTTCCAGAGGAAGGCACTTCATTGCTGCCATGTTTATGGTGACATAAAGTTTCATGACATTTATGGAAGTGCATGTCAGGAAGCAGATGGCTTGTTAGCCTGCTTCAGGAAGCTCACTCATATCAATACAATATTAAAACTTTTCCCAGTTCATGAATTATAAAAGATCGCTAGATGCGGTGTAGTCCAAAAGAGTCCTTTAATTATTAAAATTAGATATGCCAAAGGATTCAAACCTGAGTGGAAATTAAAGATGGGCTTTGAATCAAGATAAGGATGCTGAATTTGATTCGTGTGAAATTACTTCTCTTCGGGAGGTACTGGATTTCTACTAGTATTACAAGTACTAATTCAGTTTTATCTCTTATTACTTCCTGACAGCCTTTGTGAGAGCTCAACTTGTATTACAACGACTGCTCTGTTCTCTGGAAGCATAAAACGTATTCTCTTAACTGCGTGTTTTTGTACATCCTGTCCTTGTGTCTGGAAAACTTTCTTAATTCCCCATTGTTCAAACTCTCAAAAACCTATCTGTGAGGACCCAACTCAAGCCAAACTTCCTGGGAGGACACTGCCACTTGCCCTGCAGTCAGGGTCTTCCCTTCTTCCTCTGTGCCATGGTTGAGTGTGTGTTTTTCTTCTACCTCATCCATTTTATCTCTATTTTCTTTATCACCATATAGCTTCTTTGGTCTAATGAGTGCTGAATGAGTATTTGCTGAATTTTACTGTTTAAATGTACCATAACAGTTTAAAACTTTAACAGATAGTATTTCCCTCTATGTAATTGGTGAGGTCATATAACTGTTGGACTACCTTTTTACTTTGGTTTTGAGCTTTTCTCTCTCTCTCTCTCTCTCTCTCTCTCTCTCTCCCTAGTGCAAAACTTTTTCTTAGCCTTTTCATCTGATGCAATTTTTCTGTTCCATTTCTTTTAGCACCTGGGCCTATCCTTTTTACTCTTATTTCCATAATGAAAGTTTTTATTGCAACTCCTAGCTCCCTCAGAATCACTCATTGGCTAATCTGACATTTATAGTCTTTTACATAGATAAGAGAATTAAACTAGATGATAAAGGTATAAAGATTAACAAGATGCAGCAGGCATTGAAAATAGCTCACAACCATGTAACAGTGTACTTGGAGTACTTCAACAATTACAACAAGGAAAATAAAAACACCCACCTTCATAGACTACAGTTTTGTACTCTTTCCTGGAGATAATGAGAAGAAATAATTTTCCATGCCAGACCAATGAATGTTTTTTGTGGCTTGTTTTCTAGATTTTCTTTTCTTGTCTCCATCATCTCTTTTTAAAGCAAATTTTAATAGTATACGCCTCTATTCAGATAAGATGCTAGGAAATATTCTAGATAACACAAAACTATTCACACCACTGATATTGCAAATATTTCATTTTCTTTAGTAGTAATATTAATATTGTAACCTACTTCTAAGATAATTGTGATAAGATTGCTTTAGTGTGAAACTGTAAAAACAACTCTTAAGTTAACAATTACCACACTGTCCTTATATTTTCTTCTTTGAAGCATATCTACAATAGATTCATGGGATGATGTTTATAGGTAAAGGGGAGTTGGAATAAGATGAAAATTTTAATTAATGTTAAAATGTTTCTTACTGAGCATTATTATTTTTCCACTGAGATAGGTTTAAATATGTTTCCAAAATAGTTTAATATATAGTTCCCCTCTGTAAGAACTGAGAAAAAAATTCCAGCTCCATAACAGATGAGACACTTGATTCCACATTCAAAATGTTCAAACTAAGCATAAAAACAAGGGTTACTAAGGACCAGGTCAATGAGGAGAGAAAATAAGGAGGTGTAGGTAAAAGCTTATCAAATTGAAGACAAGTAGGATGAAAACGTCTTGAGATTTCAAATAAGATGAGTGTGATGGCAATAATCGTATATTTGGTAGTCAAAATTTGCTAAAACAAATGATTATAGGTACTCTTCCCATAGAAGACCTGACTATGCAAAATGATAAGGACACTGATTTACTTGATCATGATAACTATTTTAACATAGGTATCAAAAGATTTCTGTACAATTAAAGTATCTATAATAAAAAGTAAGTAAATTCTAAATTGGAATACTCAGCACCACAAAATTGGTTATAGCACTAAACCTCTTCAGCACTGATAATCTCTTGAACAAAATGAAAAGATTGAACTAGAAGAGTCATGAAGATCTTTGCCAGCTTCCACTATATATTGCTGCATGTTTTAATTCTAGAATGTTCTGCACGTGCATGCATACAAAGATAGATGTATAAGGCTTTCATTAATTGAGATGACTTCTCTGTGTTCTTCTCTGGTCTCACTTAAAATAGGAGCTTTATTTCATTAATTTTAGAAATAAGCTATTCTAAGGGTAGATATTCTGTTCATTTAAAAATCCTTAGGACTATAAATAAAAACTATGATCTCTGTATCTTGGAAGAGAGTAATTAGGCTGGTCACTTTGAAAATTTCACTGTTGGCTAATTAGTTATCGCTAGTCTATTTAAAATATGCATTCTTGGTGACTTAATTTCTTGTAAAATTACATTCAAAAAGTCACATAATTTAAATCAGATGCCCATTTGTTTGTAATAGGATGATTTTTCCAATTAAAATGAGGTAAAATGATTTTTTCCTCTCGAGTCATTTCTAAAGCCAATATATGATTATGCATCAAAAATGCAAAGAGTTTAAAAGCAGATAACAGAATCTGTACCATCCATGCATGTACAGTATTCAGGATCTGTCATGGGAACCTTTCCCATTTCCATTATTACCAAACCACCATCCCTACCCATCAAGCTTTTAGCACACTTCCAGGTGAAAGCTCTTAATGAGCAATCATAAAGATTGTCATTAAACATTTATAACATTTTTGAAAATGTCCTTTTAGAACTTGACTGGGGAAGAGGCTGCATTGTTCTTTACTAGCAAATCAAAGGGTTGTGCAGTCCCCTTCACATGCTGACCTCTCTGAGTCAAACCAATTACCAGCCAATTTTTGATAATGAGCAATCATATAATCATAAGATTGGAAGAGACCTTGAGAGGGCATGTGGTTCACATTCTCATACCAGTTCGGGCTGCATTGAAATCAGTGGAGAAAGTAATTCACTACCCTCTCCTTTGGCATTTCTGAATAAAGATCCTAGCCTCTGGAGTCCTGTTACCCACAGTAGTAACTTATTTGATGCTATTGCCTCCTTTATTAACTTTCTCCTCTTCCTTGTTTTATTTCTACACCTTATTGATATTTTTCTAGGATCATCCCTTAAATGAAATACTTATGTTCCAGTTCTCATTTCAAGGGTCACATCAGGGCAATTCATTTAATATGCCTTTCTTATGGTCCTTAATGAAGGAAGAACTTATCAATTCAATAAGGAAAACTTTAGATTGTTTAAATTAATATTCATCAAAACTAGATCTCTTGGAGTGGAATATTGTTTCTAAAAAGCCAACTGCCAAAATAGCTTTCATGTAACATAGTTTGCATTACTACTTCTGTTCCTAAAGCTTGATTTGCTTATTGTTTAACTTTCCTAATCATATCAGAAGTATCCACATCAGTGATTATGCACCTTAGTTATCATCTATGATGTAGATATTTCACCTAGGAATAACTGGAATTGTTACCCCAAAATACTTCTGGGATGTTGAAAAGCTTTTAAGGGAAAATTTTAGTGTGTCTGTCGAAAAAGTGTTGTAGGTCTCACCATACTCTGATTTTTCATGGATGTTGTCAAATATCGATTGGAAGAAAATCACCTCAGCTAAATCTGTTAGAGCTACATTTTAAGTAATGTGTACAGAGGTCTAAGAAGTCAAGTGTTTAGTTAATTAAAAGGAACATATGCACTGTGATAAAAAATGCAGTATGCTTAAAATTAAAAAAAAAAGTTTCAGTAAAAGACACATTGCCTTTTACCCCCTTCAAAATTCTCCCCCTCTATGATGGACATATTTGTCCCATCATTTTGGTCACTTCTGAAGCCTTCCTGAACTCCTCCTTCCTGAGCGTCTTCTGTTTTGTTGTCCTGGCTGCTTTGATGTCCTGAATCGATTCAAAATGTTTACTTTTTATGGTCATTTTGAGTTTGGAGGAGTCTCAAAAGTTACACAGTGGCAGATCGGGGTAATAAAGCGGATGAGGACACATGAAATACTTTCCTGGGCCTGCCTTTCTGTCGGATGGCACTCAGTAGCAGCATTCACCATTTTTTTTTTAAATCATACTTTGCAAAAAGACTCACAGAGGAAGACTTTCAGGTCCACTTCGGAAAATGGCAGGAAGGATGTGATCAGTGTGTTCAAAAAGAGGTGGAATATTTTGAGGGTGATTAACGCCAATGTGTCTCTGGGTACAATGATTTTTTACATGTAAACATCCCATGTACTTTTAGATCATCTAATGCTATTTATAACTCGAAATATCTTTTACAAATAGGATGCACTGAAATTACTAGTGCATAATATACCCAAAGGTCCACTCACATCCTCCACTTTCACTCTATTCTAGACTCCTGTGGTTAAATGAAAAATGTGGAAGGGCAGAATGAGGCCTTTCCAGGGGCCAGCGCACATACTATTCCACTGTACCGTTCCTAAAGGTCAGAGGGTAAGGCTTTGAAGGATGCAAATAAAAACAATGAAATCAAATTTCTCCCTTTAGCCTATTTTTTCCTCTCATATTTTTTGGGGATGCATGGGAAATAAAACTAGAGTTTCTGTTCCTTTCTTATCAGGTGAGTCACTGACTGGAAAGATGAGCTTCAGCACTGAGAGTCCAATTTATTCTTTTTTTTTTTTTTGTACCAGGGATTGAACTGATGACTTTGCACTTGCCAGGCAGGCACTTGTGTTGGTGAGCTAAATCGCCAGCCCTAGGGATGGGGCAGGTACAGAGAAGACCTTGAGCACCGCCTTCTCAAGTGGATTTTTACTAGAATGTTGAAGGATGAATGCTTTGGCTAACAGAGTCTGGCATCTGCCTGACACTTTGCATCTCAAACCCACTAGATATCACTGCTTTCTTTTCAAAGTTTTACTAGGAGTTATGCCAACTGGATTTAGTTTTCCTTTTGCATCCTTTTTTTTTGCCTACAGAAAAGGTAACTTGGCTTAAGTATGTGGATAATTTACCAATCTTCTGTTTCTCTCATTGCTTGCTGAAGGGGATTTTCTCACCGCAGGATTATGTGAATGACCGAAAACTCAACACTAATACTGGACACACGGGTTTGACAGAGGTTAATTGGACAGCCACTGCTCAGGAGGCAGAGACCACACAGGGACTGAATCCTCACATGCTGTGAGCAAGTGTGGGTTTGGCAAGGCAGGCTGGAGAGTCGCAGAAGGTTGGGGTGGTACGTTGGTGATGCACGGTATTGTTTTGATTTGTTTTCATAATTTCATGGGTGTTTGGGGAAGGGAAATCAGAGAGAAGATCAGGTGGAGCTGGTCCAGCTGACGGGGAAACTGGCTGGGAGAGGAGCTTTGCCGCTCTGAGTGGTAGATCCACAAGAGAAGGGGGTCCGCACTCAGGACTTCAGGTCCCGTGGGGCTCCAAGGTGTCAAAGGCGCCCATGAGCTTTGAAGTCCTGCAGTGTATTAGCTTGTATTATGGAAACTGGGGACCATGTAAGTTGTTATTTCTATCACCCTGGTCACAGTCTGGGGTTCTTAATAAAACTATCATTTATTTTTTAATGTTTTTTCTTTTTTGGTGGTACCAGGAATGGAACTCACAACCTTGCCCTTGCAGGGCAGGCTCTGTGCTGCTCAGCAATATGCCAGTTCAAGATTATTCATTTTAAATGGAGAATTTTTGAGCCCCTTTATTGTAGACTTGGAATGTTACTGTCTTTTTGTTGATTGCCTTTACCAGTTTGGATTAAATTTGAGTCCATTTCCTTTTTGTAACCTTGTAGATTTTGTGATTGATTTCAAGATGTGATGAGCCTCCAAATCTAATTTTAATGAATCTTATTTTACACATTCTCATTCTTGAAGCCTCCTACATTATGACTTGTTTCAAGATTTCATTTCTGAGGTATAACAATGATCCCAAAGAAGGGTTTTAAAATTAGATCCTTCACACAAACCTGTTTTTTTTTCAATTTTTAATATAAAAGTGAAAATGATAAACATGAAAGATACTAAAGAATCCTTATATTCAGTAATGTGTGTCAGCTGATCATCTAAATTCTTTACTATTATGTTCTCAGTTAATTCTTAAAATCTTGATTTCGGAAGTGTGGGAAGTTCATCTCTGTGGTTCCAGAGCCATTTCCAGTGATCTCATAGGTAGGTTACACTCAAGTCACAATTTATATCAGTCCATCTTGACTCCAAGGTTTTACTACATCTCTTACAAAACTCATAAAACTTTAAGCAATGTGATGACGCATTTAAGAATGTGCAAATGAAGCTATGAGTTCACGGAGATTTGGGAAAGTCTGACACATTCAAAGACCCCTGGGTCCAACCAGAACACGTGTCCAGATCCCTATTCCTGTACATTGTGCCAGCATCAGGCTGGTGTTTCCAGTGATTAACTCATCAGATAACACCTACAGCATGATCCCAGACAGAGGTCGCAAACCGCTGGGGAGACACATTCAAGTGCAAGGAGGAAGCAGTTAATATGAGAGTAATGGCTTTGTCTGAGCAGAGTAGCAGACATTAAAATCACCTATTAGTGTTATGTGTTGGGGGAGCCATGCCAAGGTTGGCGAGCAGAAAGGGCTGAGCCTACGGTGGAAATGAAATCTTTCACGTCCTTTGGGAGTTGTACCAATAATTTATACAGCACACTGATCGTCTCTCCCTCCCTCCCTCCTTACTTTTGTGGCAGGTGCCATTACATAAAGAACAGTTTGATATTCTTTCTAGTTATAAGTTATCTCTCCTTCTTACTACACACCAACTTTGAAGGAAGAAAAAGCACCAAATGGACCTGAAGGATTGATAGCTTTGGCACCACCATCTGGAAGGGACCTTGGTGGCTCACAGACAACAGAGTAATAGCAAATTTTCCATGCTTAGGGTTGATTTGAATTTGCCTATCTGGTCAGTGCCAACTTATTCTGTGGGCAGCATGTGTAAATCCCAAGATATTTCAGTTTTGTTAATCTGATCAGTGCCAGTCCATTTCTGGCTTTCCTGTCCACCTGCTGACTCCCTGGTGTTGGTTTCCTGCTGCTCTGTCCATCTGTTAAGAATTTATTTACAAAATACACTAAAATGCAAACTGCACCAGTGTGGGACTTAGCTTGCCCCTGTTCAGGAAGTGGCATCAGGCCAGAGCACAGCTCCCAATTGTTACTAAGCTTGAGTACAAGAAATTGAAAGATGCAGGAGACTCACTTTCATCCCTCAGGCAGAATGGCAATGAGCATAAACTGGGTTTCCACCCTGGGTGTGTGACGCTTACACCGCGGAAAGGGTTGGCGTCTATTTTCGGAGTGATCTGGAGAGAGCGTTGGATTGGTAATGAAAAATCCATGGCTACAGTACAGGCTCCTCATCATCAGTTCCTATGATTTTAATCAGAGCTTCACCTCTGGAAAACATGGAAACAGGGAATATCAGGATTTCATTTCAGTACAGAGTCAGAGTTTTTTCCATTTGCTTG
The DNA here is from genome assembly GCA_004027455.1 of Hydrochoerus hydrochaeris. Classification (NCBI taxonomy): domain Eukaryota; kingdom Metazoa; phylum Chordata; class Mammalia; order Rodentia; family Hydrochaeridae; genus Hydrochoerus; species Hydrochoerus hydrochaeris. The sequence goes on from PVLA01000781.1 coordinate 239,040, forward strand.
TAGTGATTCATGTGAAACACATCCATGGAACATGCATGGAGGTGAATATAAAACAACTGGAGAGTATTCTGGCTTGAAGGATGTCACACACTGAGGGTTAAAAATCTGTTATGAGGTACAGGTGACCATAGAAGGAGGAAAGAGACAAGGTCTTAGTTAATGAGTTTGATGATTAATCTTAAGCTTCAGTTTGGCTGGATAAAGGGATGTGTGGATCAGTAAGACACACTTCTGGTGTATCTCGGTAGGTCTTGAGGACGTGGTCCCTGGGAACTTTCTCTCTGGAATCTTCTCCTACTCTGCAGTGAATTAAGATGCTTTTCTCCACCAAGCCCTCACTTCGTGATGTTTCTGCCAAAGAGCCAGACTGAAACCACGGATTGAAACCACAGACTGAAGCCACAGACTGAAACCACAGACTAAGATAAACCTCTGCTCCTTTACTTTGTGTATGTCAGACATTCTCTCCCAGGAATGGAAAGGTGACTAGAAGGATGAGGTAGAAAATCCTCCAAGGTGACCAAAATAATAATAGAGAGAGGAGCAGAACTGGGATATTATATGGTGCTAAGCACACTTTGTGATTATCTCAAGATGGTTTGAAACAAAGATTTTGAGGACATTTTCACAAGTGTTGGTCTGAGATCCACAACAGAAAATGACAGGAGGACCTCAGCAAGGAGGCTGGACTATGAGGTCTACCATCTCTTCATCAAAAGTAATAGGAAAAGGGCGAGGGATTTAGCTCAGTGGCATAAGCCTGCCTGGCAAATGCGAGGTCATGAGTTTGATGCTTGGTACACACACACACACACACAAAAAAAAAAAAAAAGAAAGAAAGAAAGAAAGAAAGAAAGAAAGAAAGAAAGAAAGAAAAGAGCTCAAACTTCATATAATGTATTCAATGTTTAGCTTTTGTACAGCACCGACATAATGAATTTCATGCATAATTTTTGGTAAACATCTTTGTGGATTACCTTGAGTTAAGATTTAGCAAATATATTGGAAAGAGTGATACCATTCTGCATTTCAGATATTCCCAAGAGGCCTCAAAGATAGTAAGGGTGAGCATCTGGGTCTCTAAGTCTGCTAAGTCCACGATACTAAAATAGATCACAATGAGTAATTTATAAAGAACAAAAATGTATAGACCACAGTTCTGGGGATGGGTAAGTCCAAGATCAAGGGACCAGAAGATGGGGTACCTGGAAGAGGGTGTCTCTCTGTGTCACAGATGGTGCCTTCTAGCTAAGTCTGTACAGGGTAGAAAAGGCAAACAAGTTCCTCTACTTTGTTTTATTTTTGTCTATCTGTCTGTCTGTCTATCTATTGTTTATCATCTATCTATCTATCTATCTATCTATCTATCTATCTATCTATCTATCTATCTATTATCTATCTATCTGTTATCTATCACCTATCTATCTATCTATCTATCTATTATCTATCACCTATCTCTCTAGCTACCTATATACCTATCTACTTATTTTTGCACTACTGGAGATTGAGCCCAGGGCCTTTTCACTTTTATATGCCCAGTGTACCCTCCCACATTCATTTTTGAGACACGTTCTCTCTAAATTGCTAGAATTTCCTGTCTGACCTTGAACATGCAGCCCTCCTAATTTGGCCTCTGAGAGTGATGACGACCACGCCCAACTCCTCTACCTTCTTCTGTAAATTCACTAATCCCATTAATGAGAGCAGAGTCTCTAGGATCTAATCAGCTTCCTATACCCCACCTCTTCATCCTATTGTCTTGGGGAGTAGATTATCACCATTTGATTGGGGGGGGACACAAATATTCAGATCACAGAACCAGTGACTGTAATACTTTTTGAACTCTTATTTAATGCTTCACAGATAGGAGAAAAAATACTACTATTCCATTTTGGATTTTCATGACTCAGCCAGTAGTTATGTAGAAACTATTGAGCTCTGAAAATCCTATTAAGCTTCCTTTTCTTTTCTTCTTTCTTTTCTTTTTTTTTTTTTTTTTTTTTTTTTTTTTTTTTTTTTTTTTTTTTTTTTTTTTTTTTTTTTTTTTTTTTTTTTTTTTTTTTTTTGTACAAGGGATCAAACTCATGACCTCCCGCTTGCCAGGCAGGCGCTTGTGCTGCTGAGCTAAATCTCCAGCCTGAGCTTTCTATCCTTGTGACGCTACAGTTTAGGTGAAAGATACATCAAATTTTTAAAAAATAAAAACTTCACCATAATTTTTAGTGCAATTTATTTTTTAGGATTCTTTTAGGTTTACCAAAAAGATAATTACAGAAAAATTTCACAGAAAACACAGAGTTCCCCTATACTTCTCAGAATTTCCCCTATTATAATCATACTGTATTAGTGTGATGCCTTATGTTGGAGACCACTATGAAGTGGCTCTGAGCAGGATTTAAAATTAACTCATTGGCTTTGTGTGTTTATCTGTGAATCTGTCCTAGGCCCAGGCCTCTTGCTTGGTGATGGGAGTCAATATGGTAAGTGAACCTCTGTGAATCACTGGTCCTGTCTGTGGCCTATAGTGGCCTGTGAGGCCAGAGATACCTCACAGGGCAAGGTATGGCCACAGCTGAGGACACCTTGGCTCCAACACTAATTAAGTAAATAGAGACTTAATCTCACTCCTGCAGTCACACTCCTACCACCAGTGTTATCCTGGAGATAAGATGGTTCTCCTAAATTGGCATAATTTACCACTTGGAAAAGTCTTTGAAGTGCCTCCCAAGGTCCTGCTCATTGCCTGAACTTTCCTCAGTATCTCCGCCCTTTGTTTTGGACCTAATAAATAGGAGCGGTCCAGAGAAGTTTGTCTTAGCCCTCAGAGTCTCAAACTCAGCTAAAGGGTTTTGACCCTCTTGGAGCCCTAAAATCATACCACTTGTCTCATTTATTTAAGCCTTTGCCATCCACTCATTTGGGAGATTGGGGATCTAGATCAGGACCCGATAGCCTTAGTTACAGCTGATGAACCAATATTGATACATTATTATTAGCTAAAACCTGTGATTCACATTGTATTATACAGTTTCAAAGGTTCTGACAAATATGTGTCATGATTTATTTTAGCTTCGTATAGAATATTTTCGTTATTTTAAATGTTACATTGGTTTTACTTGATTTGACTTTACAGAAAAAGAAAAAAAAAGATAAACATAACAATGAAACTGAGTTTTAAAACAGGTTAATTGGTCCATTATGGTAGTTGATTCATTGTGTATTGTCTTTATAGTTGTTGTTAAGAGTATAAGATATGGTACACCTTGTCCAAACAATATCAGCACAAAACTTTCTTTTCAAGGAACTAAGGGGAACTAGCTGTATAACTATCTTACCTTGTGTATGTGTCTATTTTTTCCTTTTCCATTTTTCCTTTTCCCTTTCCCCATCACAGTTTGTGTTTTCTTTAGAGCAGTTTCTTTCCATTTCACAATATCTATTGTACATTTTCCTCCAAATTACTTGTTCAATTTTTCAAGTTACTGAGATAATGCAATGTTTACATATTGGTCTGATTGATTTCACTTATGAGTAAGCCTTGGGTTGCATCCATTTGCCTTTAAAAGTTTATCCTTCTTTATGGCCAAGTAGTACTCCATTACATTAAAAAATCTTTTTTATCCATTCCTCAGTTAATGGAAATTTAAAAAAACTACAAAGTCTAAAAATACACAAATAAGTAAATATAGATGTTATATTATTTGCCTATTTGTCACTTTTACTTCCCAAATCCTGGCAATCAACAGCTTTTTTACAGTGTGTGTGATGCTATTTTCTGGAGTGTCTTGTAATAGGAATCATGCCTGTCCAGGCACTTCTTTCGCTTAGCAGTATGAATTTAAGGGTCATCCATGCTTTCTCATGGCTTGATAGCTCATTTCTTTATGATGCTGGATAAAAATCCTGTTATCCCTTTGCCTCTTTAAGAACATTGTGCTTGCTTTCAGTTTTTGGTGATTATAAATAAAGCCGACATAAACTTTTCTGTGCAGGATTTCATGCAGTCATAGATTTTCAATTCACTGGGTCAAATACTTAAAAACACTATTGCTGCCATGTGCTAAGCCTGTGTCTGCTTTGTAAGAAACTGTGAAACTCTCCTCTAAGAGGACTATGTTGATTTGCATTCCTGCAGCAGAGAATGAGAATTCCTGCATCTGTGCCTCCTCACCAGCCTTTGCTAATGTCAGTATGCTGGATTGTTGTTGCTGTAACACATATTATGTGTGTCACACTAGTGCTTTAATTTGCAATTTTCTGCTGACATATGACACTGAACATCTTTTCATATGTTTATTTTCTTTAATTTTTTTCATATATAGATTTGCTTATGTCTGTTCAGATCTTTTGCCCATTTTGAGGAGGATGCTTGTTTTCTTAGTACTGAGTTGTAGGAATAATTTGGATAGTTTCAACATGTATAACACAAGTCTTTCATATATATATGGGTTTCTTACAAGGTTTTTTAGGTCATGATAATTTATCCATTTTGATAGTTAATCTTTCATTGGTATAATTATACCATCCACATTTAAAATGATTATTGATGTAGTTAAGCACCTTGTTGTTTTTCTTTTTCTGCCATAATGTCTCTTGTTCTCTTCAAAATAGCTGGCCATGCTTTCATGTATGTTGAAATTAAACAATACAAAACAGACTAAAACCACTCTGACTGAGGAATAATAGTATTGTTGGATCTCACAGCATGACATTATGGAATCGGCACTGGGTAACTTAGTGTCTCTTTTTCTTCAAGGTAGCTGTTTATTTCATCATGCATTTTATAATTGATTCTCATAAACTGTTTAGGAGAAGTTCTACACATGTATGAGTCTCTACATGTATACCAATCCTTTCTGTATCATCCCTTGTTCATGGATAGGAAGAACAAACATTGTGAAAATGACCATTCTCTCAAAATTGTTATATAGATTTAATGTAATGCCAATCAAAATATCACTAGCATACCTCACAGATTTACAGAAATCACTCCTAAAATTCATCTGAAACCAGAAGAGACCTAGACTAGCCAAGGCAATTCTAAGCAACAAAGGCAAGGTAGGAAGAATCACAATTCCTGACTTGAAGTTATACTACAAAGCTACTATAATAAAATCAGCATGGCACTGGAGATCAATGGAATACCTGAACATCAGTGGAATAGATTAGAAGATGCAACTACAACTACAAACACACTCAGCCACCTTATCTTTGATAAAGGGGCCAAACACATACACTGGGGGAAAGATAGTCTCTCTAACAAATGATGATGGAAAAAATTGGTTCTCCATGCACTGAAAACTAAAACTAGACATTTACCTATCACCATGTACTAAACCAAAGTCTAAATGGATCAAAGATCTAAATATTAAAACAGAAATACTAAATCTGTTGGATGACAAAATAGGTCAAAATCTTGAAGTCATAAGGGTAGATAGAGAATTCATGAACAAGAATCAAACTGCACACAAAATACTCCACAGAATCAGTAACTGCGATCATGTCCTATTAAAGAATTTTTGCATGTCAAAAGAAATCTCCAGCATAGTGAAAAGAAAACCCACAAATTGGGAAAAAATCTTAGTGAACTGTCCCTCAGACAAAGGACTTCTGTCTAGAACATATAAAGAATTAAAAAAAAATCAGATCCCCAAATTCAAAGACTCATGAGCATCTGAGATGAATACACAGTTCTCTGATTAAGAAATACAAATGGCAAATAAATACATGAAAAAATGTTCAACATCATTGGCCATTAGAGAAATGCAAATTATTAAAGCCACATTGAGATTCCATCTCACTCCAAAAAGAATGACCAGAATAAAGAAAACTACCAACAACAAATGCTGCAGGGGCTGTGGGGAAAAAGGAACTCTCCTGCACTGTTGGTGGTAGTGTAGACTGGTGCAACCACTGTGGAGATCAGGCTGGAAATTCCTCATATCCCTTCCTGGGATTGGAAGTCCCATTTGACCCAGCTATTCTACTCTTAGGCATATTCCCAGAAGAAATGAAAATACCACAGTGATATATGTGCACCCATATTTATAGCAGCACAATTTGTAATAGCCAGATCTTGGAAACAACCTACATGCCCATCAACTAAGGAATGGATAAAAAATGTGGTACTTTTATACAATGGAGTACTATTCAGCTATAAAGAATGATCGCAATGAGATAGTTATAAGTAAATGGATGCACTTGAGGCCATACTCATAAGTGAAATAAATCAAACTCACATGTGTAAATACCATATAGTTTCCCTAGTGTAAGAAATAGTAAGAGTACATAAGATACAAAAAACTCAATAAATACAGTGAAAGGAGAAGAATATGCTTAAAGGGGAAAAATAATATCTTAGGGAAAACGAGGAAAAAGAAAAAGGAAAGGAAAAGAAAAAAATATCTAAAATTATATAAGCACATTTAGGAAAGCCAAGATGATTGTCCCACAAATTCTACAAGTTCTTGGGACAAAATAGTTAACATTCATAGGACTGGGACAATTGTGCATATTATCCTACGGTGATCTGAGGAACTCTTGAAGATCATTATGTAAAATAACAACCCCAGTTATGCTCCTCCCACCTTGTTTTGAAGACCTATATTGTCAGTGTTTCGGGCTCTTTGCTATTGTTATTTATTTGTCTTTTTTGTTTCATGTTTTTCCATGAATTTGTTTTGTTTTATTTTTCCCTCTAAAGTGCCTTATTTTTAATTTTGTTTCATATGAACTGTTTGTTCCTTGTTTAGTCCTCCACTCTTTGCCTTCTCGAGTTTTAATTTAGCATTTTGTATGACTCCATTTTCTGTCATCTGTTAGCATATTCATGATACTTCTTTCCAAAATATTTTCATCACTTCCATAAAGTTTACCTGATATATTTGTGAGTAATCTAATTCTATTTTCAAATAACACTATTTGCCTCACAGTAGTACAGATACATATATTTAATTATGACTTTAATAATTTGACTATAATAATAAGTATACAGTTTCATGGATAATATGTATTATATTTTATAAAGTATAGGTGCAACATAATTTTGATAAGTGGTAAACCAGAACACCTTATATTATTGGAGTATAAAATTAACAGTGTACAACTGTTCATGTATTTGAATGAAAGTTTAATCATACCAGTCTAATTCTAATGAAGGTACTCTGTAATATATGTTTTAGAGCATAATTGATCCTAATCATTTTCTTTCTTGTAATGAAATTATTATACTGTATGACTTTATGGCAAATAAACCTGAAAGACAGTTCACCCCAGAGATTCTCACATTCTTTCAGTCTGTGAGAACATCAAACAACTGTGGAAGCACAGATAGAGTACATCTCCAGAGAGTTTCAACGACACAATTCCTCAGAGTGGTCCCACAAAACAGTAGAGCAGCTGATATGAGTGACTGAGAGCAAACGCTTTTAAATAAATTTTAATTAATAATTTTAATAATTATGCTTTTAAAATGTGCACATAAATGTCTGTGGATATATAAAGCATATGTATATGGTTATATGTTTATTTTCTTAGCTATGCAGATTATATGGCTCAGAACAAATGAATCCCTGGTTTGTTAATTTCAGGCAATATGAAAAAGGAAATAAAAAAATTCAGGCAAAGCAGGGTCTCAGGCCTTTGTTCACACATAAAGCACCTTTGGACATCACAAATACCTATTCCTCAAGACACTTTACCTCCATCTGTTGTAAAATTGTTGTGATACACTGATTTTTCTACAACAAAACACTGCCATCTGCCAGGAAATTATTGTCATAAATAAACAAATGGAAGAGGCCTAGGATGCGAATGCCTTGCTTTCAGATGTGGTGTTCTCTGCCACGCACCAACTGTACCACCATATGGGGTGGCCTGAGGGGGAGAAAACTTTTCTCAGAAAATTTCCCCTTTAGGTGGAAAGCCCATCCTGAAAGTCTTCTAACCTAAGCTCTAGGCCTTGCAGAACTTCCCTGCTATTTATACCTGACTTAAAACCCCAAGTAATTTCCATGAAACACTCATAAATGAAAAAGGAACCCGCATTTATTAAATAACTACCAGCTAGTAATAGGGTGGTTTACACTTTACAACGTTTCAACTAAATGCCTCAGTAGCACTTTGAAATGGACTAATTTATGTGTCACAGGGGTGGGAAAACTAAGTCTTAAGATTACCTGTGATGTTTTCAACTAGGAAGAAGGAGCCCCAAGACTTGAGCCTAGGCTTATCTGTCTCAAAGCCGCAGACTTTCCCTGGCAAAATTCTGACACCACACAGCAGTTATTATGGCACTGACGCAAGCACGGGTCCTATGCCCGTGCTTCAATACCTTACATGGACAAATTTTCCCATTTTCAATGATGTAATCGTCTTTTATTGGCTAATAGACCAATTTCTTCCTGGCCTTTTGAACCATCATTATCACATCCGGGACTTTCTAGAGAAAAATGTCCTTAACCAGAACCTACTACACGGAAGGTCTATAGGACACCTTATTTAAATATGCTGGAAACCGGACATTCGGGGTCTGAAATGGCAGTAGAAACCATAACTGCAGCTTTTTTTAAAAAACACCATGTTTGACATGTGGTGTTACCATCATGTATTCCATTTTCTTGTATTTTTTTAAAAGTAGAAATTTGTAGCTGCCCTCCATAGTTTAAGGTATCTGATGGAAAATCATAGTTCTGTAGGATCTTTAGAAAGTCACAAAAACTTTCTTCCCATACATTTTTTGAGGCAAAAATTAAAAATGAGCATAAGAATTCACACATATGCAAACCACACACACACACACACACACACTATATATATATATATATATATATATATATATATATATATATACACACACACACACATATAGTTTGACATCTTTGTCTTTGCTGTTCTCCAAGCAGTGGCAGCAGCCTCTGTAGGCTGGAGGGACTTGGGTTGAGCTAATTTACTAGAATTTATTTCTAGTAATAAATGATAATGACTTCACTTGCCAATCGGCCCCAGTCTTCCAGTCATTCTCCCGTCTCCACTGATATCTTCCACCTGTACCCTGAGCTTCACTCAGCTTCTGAACGGCACTGATCATGGTAGACCCCCTTCAGGATCACTGGCAGCCCAAACTGTGGGGACACGAGTCCTGCCTGTGGCCTCCTTCTGTCTCATTCTGTCTTGGCAACTGTGGGCTCTCCTGGCTGTGACCTGCCCTTTGGCTCTTTCTGCACCTGGGCAGAGCCCACATTGCCAAAGTCATTTAGCTTCACACACCTGTTTGCTTGCTGATCAGTTTGCTTAATGAGAAGTTTATTTAAAATATTCCCCGTTTTTCTAGTCCCCTTTACCCTTTCCTGTCTTGTTCTTGAAGTCTTCTTCAAGGCTTCAGGTTTGGTTCTGGAATCTGGTACACAAATCTGCCCCTGGAATTGAAGGTCCTATCTCACTCTCAGCTTGCTGAGCTTGAAAATCCTGAGGCTTTTCCTAGCTGGATCCTCCAGCGCTTGGCTGCTCTTCTGTTATGGATGGACTGAGAATCTGAAACCAGGCCAGTGTTTCCCATCTGATGTTAATATTCCCTATTGTTGAGACCTTCCCTGACTCAACTCACCTGCTGCACAGTATCTTATGAACCACTCATTTCCAAACTAAGCTGCATTCACCTGCTACGCCAAGAGCAGCCTTACAGAAATGGCACCTTCCTAGCTTGTGCCCCCCACCAATCGCTGAATTTCTGTTACAGCTCATGCTTGGGTCCCTATCAAGTGTCTACACTAAGGTCATTAGTCCCAGAAACCCCTGTGCTCCTGATTGTTCATACTTCGTATTCCTCCGATTTTATTTTTGTTTTATCTTTCATAACTCTTACTGATTCTGTCCAGATGTCTCCTCAAAGCCTCATGTGTTCATAGAGCATCTGCAGAGGTGGCTGCGTGTAGAGTATGCCATGGTGGCATTAAGGGTGTGTGATTGCTAAATCAGCCCACTGATTGGTTTGTCGTAGTTCTGGCTAGGGTTAAGCGTGAGAGTGCTACACCCACCCTGGGGCGGGCAGCCTTCCTACAATACAAGGGACAGAAAAGGTTTGTCTACCCCTTGCTGCTTTTGTTGTCTTCCCTGCCATGAACTGTCATCCTTCTGCCATGAGCCATCTTGCCTTGGAGCCAGCCAATTACGGACTGAAAACTCTACAAACGGTGAGCTACATAAACTTTTCCCATTTTAATTTTGGGCATCAGGTATTTTGTTTCCATTTTGAATTGGATACCAAGAAGCTATGGATTCTAGAGGCCAGCTTGATTTTACCAACACTGGCTGTTCAATAATCCTAGACAGCCATGCATTTTAGCTAGAGTTCAGCAGAATATTTTTTTTAAAGTCCTGTTAGTAAAGAGGTGGACAGGCACACAAATATGCACAGATTCATGACAAAGCAGAGCAGCTGTAGGGAGGAAGTGGTACATTTAACCATGGGTCTTTTGACTTTTCAATATATACAGCTTTATCTGCAGACAAAAATAAAACCTCTAAGCATGTAGCACTGAATTTTATTAAATTTGTATGTGGAATAACCTTTGACTACATCATACTTTAGAGTATACTCAGTGTTACCCATTATAAAAGTGTCCTATTCCCAAATTAAAAGTCAGATCCTCATTAACTGGGACAAAGAATGCTAGTGCCCCTGCTCAAGAAGGGAAGGAAAATCCCTATCTCTGAGTGACAGATGTGGGTGTTAGTCCTATTGTCGCATAACCCTGGGAATTCATTAAAAATGTCAGGCTGTGTCACAGGAGCACATTGCATTGAAAGTCCCTGTGGGGGGAAAAAAAATAAAAAACTGTGATAATTGCTTTCATTCCTTGCTTACATTTTACCTTAGCAAGGAAATACGATTGCAAATAAATAACCTGGTGCTGACATATCACAAGCCTCTGTGTGGAAACCTGTTCTGTGAATCATGAGTCTCAAGGACTGGAGGGCACTTTTCACAAAAGAAGTAATAGGCTTTTTCCTGCTGGGTTAGCTCATACAAGCATCGCCAGTTCCCTTCTTTTTAACCAAATCCAAGTTATTGAGTAACTCATAGTTCCTTGCCACAGAAGACAGAATTTAGAATGGTGAACAGCAAAATATATCAAAATTGGAGAATGAAGAAAAGAAATAACAACAACAAAACAAGAGTGCAAAAGAAGAAACACCAGGTAAATCTTCATAATGAGTGGTACTAACTCCTCTTTAGTTTCCTGGTCACTGTTAGGGGCAGACAAACATATGTTGAGAATTTTCTACCAGTACTCTAAATGGGGGGAGGGACTGGTAATAATGTTTACTATTCTTGTTTGCTGACAAAGAACCCCTAATCAAGAAGAATATATAGATCTTCAGAATTAAAAAAAAAATTTCCTAAAAATCAAGTGTTAAAAATGCAGTATCACTTTCAATATTCACATTAAAATTGACGTAGACTGTGTTTTATGGATTTACTTTTTGTTATTAAAATACTCTTGAGCCAGGAGACGTAGCTAAGGCACAATGCCTGCCTGGCAAGGGCAAGGTCCTGAGTTCTTTTTCTGGTACCAATACCTAAGTAAATAAATAATCTTATGTTCATCTATTGGTACTTTGACATAAATTTTGACACTAACCCCTGACTTGCTGAAAGCAGTTACATCTTTCATTCTTATGATTAAGACTAGGTCTTTACTTCTTTTAAAGTTGAAAGGTGGCAGAATTTGTAACTCCTAACCATGATTCTTCAATGCACAGATTATTTTGAGCTGAAGGCAGTTAAAAAGCAAATTCAAAATAAAAAAATGAAATAAAAAATAAAAGAATATCTCTTCCTCCTTCCTCTGCTTGGTCTAGAAACAAATCATTTACAAATAGCTCCCTCCTTCTCTTCTTTAGAACAAAAGCTGACCAGTGGAGATGACTTTCACCATTGACCATATGAACATCTCTTTACTAACTGTGATCTGCTACTAGTTCTGCATATTTTTACCTTCCAACAGTTAGCTTCCGCTGCTGTCCAAAATGTTCTTTGTTGGAGCTGCAGTGTAAGCCAAAATTCTATGCCAATTTTTGGGACACTTTTTCTGAGTTATGTGCCATGCCTATGTATTTATAAACTTCTGTTTATATTTTTGCTGTTAATTTGGCTTTTGTTACATGGATTCTACTCCAGAACTTAGAAGGGTAGAAGGAAAATTATTTGTTCTATCCTGCAAGGAAGTGGATATAAACATGTTCCTTGGATTTACCATTATTATATCTGTACAGTTTATATTCTTATAAAGACAGGTTTATGAGAGAAAAAGACAACCTCTTTTAATACAAGGAGACTGCTGGAAAATATCTAGAATAGAAATTAAATGATTCCTAGAGACAACATAGAAACAAATAGATGTTTAGTATTAAAATGTCAGTGTGAAGGAAAGTTGGATTAAATGTGTAATGAGAATTACCCTAAATACATCAGAAACATACATAGTCACTGTTGGTTTTGCATATGATACAAACATTTAGTTTAAAATAAAAAGAATATTCAAGCTAGTTGTTTGATGTTGCATAAGGAAGTTGTGTGAAGAATCTAACAAGTCCAGCATATGATGCTGGTCTGCTAGGGCATGAAAGGCAGGTTTCATTCCAGGTTAAGCCAGCAGTAGCTTGCTCTGTCTGCAAGGGAGCTGTTTCAAGTTCCCAAGTAGTTGGCTAAAATAAGGAATATTGCCAGATTCTGCATATTTTTTCCTTACATAAAAATCCATGGTAAAGTTTAATTTATAAAATAGCCACAGTGAGCAATGAATAGCAAAAGTCTTTAAACAAAAGTGAAGAGAACAAACATGGGGGCTTAATACGGTACTCAGCTGTGGATTCATTCACTCATGCGTTCAGCAGCTGAGTACACTGTTAGGGGTAGAGGAGCCTGGTCAGGGATGGGGCAGTTGGGGCGACCTGGAATGGTATAACTTCCTCCTGTACCTCTCCCTTCCCTCTGCATCCAAGCCACCATGATGTTGGCAGCTTTCCCGTGTAGCACGTTCTCTGACCTTACTGTGTTCTCCTTGGACTGAAAGTGTGAGACAAAATAAACTTTTCTAAGATTCGAGAGTCAAGTATTGTGTCTCAATGATGAAAATGTGACTCAGACAGATTTTTGTACCAGAGTAGTGGTGTTGGCACTTTTCCTGTACCTGGCCATTTGGTGTAGAATCATTTGGAAGTAGTTTATGAGCAGAGTTTAGAAAGGCTTAGAGACACAAACTACAAAAAGTCTGTAGAAATTTGTAGAGTCTGATGGGAGATTCTAGTTGGAACTTAGAAGACCAGCAAATATTGATAGAAACACAGAGTGTAAAAGAAAGATTCAGATTTCAAATAGGGACTCTACTGGCAATTGAATGATGACCATGTATTCTTGACCAAAAATTTGTCTACATTGTGCTCATGTTCTGTGACCCCTAAAAAGTGGTCATGCAGGTTAAATTGTAGGGGTAGGATTTCCCTATCTTTTTGGAGCTCCCAGTCTGTTCCAGGTGTTGGGTGTAAAGCTAGAGGATTTAATGTTTGTCCTTCTGCATTTCAGTCTTGCTATGGCCCCACTGCTTTGTACAGACTCTTTTGCTTTTGAAATTGGAATGTTTACCCTGAGCCATTCCCTGTGGGAAGTATTTAATCTTCTTTTTGATTTTTCAGGAACTTACAGCTAAAGGTTTGTTTAGAATCTCAGACAAGACTTTGGACTTTAGCTTCTCAGCAATGCTGAATCTGTTCACAGTTATGTAACTCCCAGAGAGAGACTAAGGAGGGTTTGAATAAACAGATGTATTGGAGTCTTTCAGGATCCATGGGCAGAATATTATGGTTTGGAATGACCTGCAAAGCTCTCACATTCAGAGGCTGGGCTTTTCGAAAATGACTGGCTCATGCAGGTGCTAAACTGAAACAGATTCATCTAACAATGGATGAATTCAGTGGCTTGGTGTCCTTTTACTGGTGTAGGAACCGGCTTGCATGCACTTTTCAGCTGTTACCTGTCTTCTCTTCTTTCTCAGCTTTCTTGCCATGATGCAAAAAGCTTGCTCTATGGCAGGCTTTTCCATGACAGGCCTCCCTTGGAACCGACATGGACTAAAAGATTTTTTTTTTAAATTGGCACATATTTCCAGTACATAATGATTGTATTCCTTGTGGGGAGTGGATACATGTACTTAACAAGTGCTTTTGCATTTGATTTATTTCACTTAACATGGTCTGAAGGCACATTTATTTTCCTTCAAAAGACTCAAGTTTTTTCTTTTTTATAGAAGAGTAGTATTCCGCTTTGTGTAAACACCTCATTTTCTTTTTCCAGTCATTGTTGATGGACATACAGGCTGCTACTAAGATTTAGATCTTATGAATTGTGTTTCTATAAATGAGTATGCATGTATCACTGGGATAAATGATGTCTTTAACTCTTTCAGGAACATGCATCCACAGGAGAATAGCTGAGTCAAGTGGAATTTCTATTTTTAATTATTTGAGGAATTATATCACTACAAATAATGTGAAAGAGTTCCCTTTTCCTTGACTCCTCACCAGCATTTGTAATTATTTGAGTTTTTGATGATAGCCATTCTTTATGGTGTAAGATGGAATGTCAGTGTTGTTTTGTTTTTCTCTAATAGAAAGCGAAGTTGATTGTTTGTTCATATAATTATTGGTTATTTGAAAAGTATCTTCTGAAAAGTATCTACTCCTCTTGCCCATTTATTGATTGGCTTATTTTGAGAGGTCTCATGTTTTGAGTTCTTTATGTGGTCTCAATATTGGATCTCTAAGAAAGAGCTGAAGAAAAGTTTGCCCATTCTGTAGGTCTTCTCTTCACACCACGGGTTGTGGTTATTTATTTTTTTTCCCATACAGAAGCATTTTAATTTGATATGATCTCATTTTTGGTTCTTGTTTCTATTTCTTGTGCAACTGGGATTCTGCTCAGAAAGTCCTTGCCTATGCCTATGTCTTCAAGAGTTTTACCTATTTTATCTTCTAGCAGATTGTTTCTGTTTTTGCTATTTAGGTCTTTGATCCATCTCTATTTTAAACTAGTACATAGTGAGAAATATGGGTCCATATTCAAACTTCTGCCTGTGATTACTAGTTTTCCAAGCACCACATATTGAAGTGGTTATCACTATAACTTTTATCAGAAATAAGGTTTAAAAAATCCAATTAGGAGGCCGTTAGACTGTGATGGCTCTGACTATATATTTTCTTCTTTCTGTTTTTCTTTCTTGTTAGTGTGTGTTTGAGAATATGATGAGCACATTCCTTGGGAGAAGTTGGCGCACGTGCATAGCACATCTTAGTTTGTTTTTCATCGCCTTCCCATCCAGCTCCTCCCACCATCTCTTGTTATCTCCCCAGTAGAGAAAGCTCTTTCTCCTTACTTCCTGGTGTCATTTATGTTACTCTTTATTTTAATTTGGATTTCTCATGTAGGAGATATTTATTTCTGAGATATTTATTTCTGCTTTATTTCACTTAACATTATGGTCTCATGGTGCTGTACCCATCTGAAAGCTGGAAGGAATCTGAGCAGAATCTTTCTACTCTAAACCAATAAGCTACATTTTCTTTGTCCCCCATTGAAGTAAAAGCTTGTGTCCAAGGATGCACACTGGAGCATCGCAAACCTGATTCTAGAATCATGGTTAAAATCAGTGTGGATCTGGAAGACTAGGTTTGTGTTAATGGTTTCTTTTAATAGGACTATTTTTACTTCTCCTTGTCCAAATCTCAATTCGTTTTGAACTTAGCTTGGGAATAAAGGGGAGTTGTTAATAAGTCTCCTCAAGCCTCAATGCAGCGTATGTTTAATCCCTTAGAAGCCTAGTACTTATATGTCAAAACATTTCTTTTGACAGATGTGGAAACTATAGATTTAAAAGTTCAACTTGCAAATTTTCAAATAATTAACATGATAGTATTAGATTATTCTATACTAGAGTATGAAAGGAGTTTTATACTTTTATAAACTTCTACCACCATTTTTATTCTTATAAAAAGATGCATGTTTAAAAAGATGCATGTTTTTAGTGATGTTTAGCAACTCAGTGACATTAGTATAACCTAAGAGCTGAAGCCAAATGGAATTTTGTAGTACATCCACTGAACCTGACTGTAAGTGCCCTCAGATGTAAATAAAAGAGGTTTATATTTTATATAATAGCTAGCATACATTGGCTCCATGTATTACTTATAATAAATTTGTAAAATTTATTACCAGGACATCCAAGCCTGTTAAGATCTACTAAATATAACTTTAAAGTAATGCTAATTCAGAGGTGGTGGAGAGATATGCATCATCTGTGGACAATTTGATAGCCTGTGATATGTGTAATCAATTGTTCTTATTTACATTAATTTGCATTGTGAAAAGCAATTTTACAGTTGCAGTCAGACTTAATAGGCAATTTGCAGCTGAGTACCTAATGGCATAGTCACTTAAGTCTGCCCCAGGGGGGCTTTCTAGAACTGATATGAGACTAAACCTTTTAAATGTTCAATTGAACATCTTAAGAAGTCAAAAAGTCTTTGGCTATTAGACCCAGTTTGCATTTGCTTTGTCATATTGAGTGCTGCTCCTGAAGACTGCCTTGCCTTCAAAGTCTCTTTAAATAGATTACTTTCTACAAAATATTGTAGCAAATTCCAGGGAAGAGTTTCTTCAAAATAATATTTAAGACAACAGAGGCCCCAGGCAGGTCGAAGTGTAGCTAATATGCCTTTGGTTCATAAGACTTGAAATATTTTTATTTAACAAAACATATGCTAATATGTCTAAAATTATATTTCCTTTCTGGCTTAAGTCAATAAGCCATTTGCAGACATAACTTCTTACGTTTTCACAATTTTCTCATTTACAAAGTGTTTTCACTCTGTTTCTTTTAGTTATTATTTTATCTTGTTTTATGACCATTACTTTCCTTGTTGATATTGAGCTTAGTGTATTTCCAGACACTTAGTAGGCTCTCCATAAATACCTACTCAAGTTTTTAATTACTGAGACATAGTACAGGCATTGTGTCAGGGTAATGTCTTGGAGAGCAGAAAATTCAGTTAAATATTGACTGTGCTTGCTCTCCGTGATACTAAATCAATATTATTGCTGCTTCATACTCAAGGGGGAAGATCATCTTCCCTGGAAGAGTGTATGTTCCACCCTTTTTGCAGCTGATTGTGCTTGGTGAATCAGCCATGAAGGTCAACTGCTTTCATGCACAGATAGGTCTTTCCCTGCTCAGCTCCTCTGGGAAAAGCAATAGGAAGAGAACTGGACAGGTAAGTCTAGCGCCACAGTTTTTAAGGCTGTACGTACAAATTAGCTTTCCAGAACTCTACCTAGTGTTTTCTTAAAATGCCCGTGGATGGATTAGGCAACTTGCAGTGATTTGGCCCACTCTACACCGTCTAATACAGAATACCCATGAAAAGCAGGTGTCAAAAGCTTGGGTAGGCTTTGCTAGCAAAAACATTAACGTTTCCCCAAAAGAAGACACTGTCTTATCTGAAATGTCTTCTTACACAGTCTGATTCATACAGAATGAAGAGAATATGAAGGTCCTGGAACTGGCTTAGGCTTCATAGCTACAAGAAAAAGTGGACTGCTGGTGACATTTTTTTTTTTTAATAGCAAGTTTCTGTATAATTCAGAAGTAACAGAAAAATGTACTTGGTGTCCTGACATGGAATTTTAGGAATTTCCAGGTGTCTTTGTTATCTTTATATCTGCTCTCAGGTAGGTAGTGGCCCTTAGAACAGTCAAGGGAGTTCATCCTAAGGCATTGCTCAGGTGTGGGTGAGTGGAGGAGGAGGGGTCTCCTAGCCCTAATGGTGCTGATATTAATATCACTGAAGATGGAGAGAGCTGGGAGGGTATGTGCTGAAAAGACCGGCCCCAGCTCTGCTCCTGTAATCACTTCCACATTTTCCTAGTCTCAAAGGCGTCTGAGATCAGCCCTGGGTAGGCTTGTATCTTTATTTCCTAGAAGCACTTTGGGGAAGGGTATTTGTCAAACTCCGTAGCTCACCCAAGCATTTGTACTTCCCTAGATTTTCCTGTATCTGTGTTTCAAAAACCTTGTTTCTGAATGAGACGGCTCTTCTGGTTTTTCATAGTGGCCATGACACCCAGGGCTTTGGACGAAAGCAGTGTCATGGCAGGCACCATGGCCCTAGGTGGACAGAGTGCTCTAGTGTGTGTGTTTTACACAGTAGAGTTGAGAGATTGCTGTTAGAAGCTTGAATTTGAAAGCAGTTTTTTCATGTGACTACGCTGTGAACCGACTTCTTCATCTGTGGAACACACTACAGGTAAACACTCGGTGCATGATATTTATTTCACATCAATTTTATTCTTTAGGACAAAGGAGTTGCAGAAAGAAGGAGAAAAAGATTAAGACCAGACCAGATTCAGTTAAATATCCCAAAAGTATAACATGACTTGAAAAGAAAATTACTCTCAATAGTGATGCTTGGTGTTATTTATTTATGTTTTCTTTAAATCAGGCCATCTAATGAATTTAAATCATTTTTAGGATTCTTTCCCTTGTTCTTTAAATGTGCTTCCCAGATCAGTGCTGTTGGATTTTAGAAACATAGAATCTTTGATCGTCATTCTCAGATTTATGGAATCAAGAACTGCATCTTAACAGGATCCTTATAAGATTTATAAACACGGTAAAATTGACTAGCTCCTGTGGTATAACAACTCTCCTACTCTAATGAGTCAGAAAACTGAGACCTAGACGATTTAAATATGAGATTCAAGCTCATAGTCAGAGGTAGAGATGGGCAGGGTCCGATCAGCTTTCCTTTGTACCTCTCAGGCTCCTGTGGGTGCGCCCTTCCCCTTTGTGGTGACCCTTAGACTTGGGGCAGAAGTTACTGTACACGACAGTGATGGGACTAGCACCAGAGAGACAAGCCAATGCTTAGAACCGGAAGATAAAACTCTGCTATTCCGATCAGTTAGACCCGTTGCTCCAGCGGGAAAGAGCTACAAAGGCAAATACACAGCAGACAGATTTAAGGCAGGCGTGGTGGCTGCCAGCTGAAACCACTGTGGATACGGAGTTGCTTCCCAAGCTCCCTTAGTTGCATGAAGACAGGACATCTCTCAGAGAAGCTGGCCATGGCTGGCGATGCTTGGCCTACGCAGGATTTCTATCCGCGGTGCCTTTCCGGGAGAGAAACAAGGGAATTCCGTCGGCGCTGGCACAGGGCTAAGCCCTCTCCTTGCTGAGCAATTAGAGAGCGGAGTGGGACTGCTGGCTTGAAATGCCTTAATAGGAAGAATGAGGGATGTCATTACTCTTCTTAAAACGCTGGTATCCCATAGAGAGATGTAAATCTAATATTTTGACATAGTGAAATTAACAGCGATAGTGGTGATTTGCATATGACTGTTGCATGTCCTGGGACCTTTCAAAAGCTCAGAATATTTTTTGCCTTAAAATTGGAAACCAGAGGAAATAGGATCTATGAAACAGATCGGTTTACGGTTTACCCTATGCTTTAGTGCTTTCTAATATAGAATAAGAGCATTTCCTTACAGAAAATGATTTTTTATTGGAAACATATTCAATTATTTATTTGTTTTTTCATTTTTCATTTCCCACTTCTCCTCCAAAGGATTTTAGGGCAAATTCAGGGATAAATTTATTAAAAGAAAGTAAATAAAATAATGAACGAGCGCCACAAACAAAAATGCAAATGGCAAAATAAAGGACAAGTAATCCCCAAACTATTTACTAGTAAGTATCTTGAATTTAGTAGATTTGAGATGTAATTTTGTTTTACCTCCCTTTAACTATGAAAAAACAAAAATATATGATCAGTAAGAGATTGATTGTGTCTGTAGCAAGAAAACTCACAGCAACATTTAAACTTTTTCTGATCTACTTAGAACGGTCTGTGGTGTTGTTCCTTTAAAGGAATCACTCTTAGATCATTTGTTTTACCCCTTTTCATAGAATATTCTGATGTGTAAATTTCACATAAACAATCACCCCTTTACATCCACCAAAAAATAAAATTTGGACTTGAAATCAATGTAGAAAGTGAATATTGTATGAAACAAAACTAATAAGCACTTATTGAAGTGGCAGGCATTTTGATTGGCATAGGTAAGGATTTTGGTATTGAGTATAGAAAGTAAAATACATTATTCTTTGCAAATTAGCTATGAGGAGCTATTGACACACATTTAGCAGTCTCCATAATAGAAAAAATGTATGCAAAAACCCCAGAAATGAACAGAAAAAGTATAAACTAACTATCTAAGCATCAGCCCTAACTACCTAAACAATATGAACATACATTTTACAGGGCACTTAGGTGACATGCAGCCGTTAATTGGCTAGCTGGCTTTCACATGCTGTCAATTAATCTTTCAAACCATTAAGGGCTGGCATGGCACTAGAGGAAAGCAATCACAGTAATCTTTCAAACTGGGATACAAAGATTATTCTACTAATTAGTATCTTCTCTTTGCTGAGAGCAATTGAAGTCTGTGGTAGCATAAGCATGCAACTTTTAGCAATTTTCTTTGGGCTTTCTTTAATTCTTTTTATATTCCTTTCTCTTTTACACTCTCCAGTTCTTTGATCTTTTCTTAAATACTTTTTAGTTTTCAGTGCAATACATGGCCTTTTCTTTTCAGTTGAAACAGAATTTAATGATCACCAGAGATTCTCATTGAAAAGGAAGTAGATACCAGGAATTCTGTAAACCTCCTAAAGTTTTATATGAAATGTTTTATTATATGTATATCTTTTTTTAATTCTGTGAGCATGTATTCATATTTATTATGTGCGAAGCCCAAAGAGTAATATAGATAGCTGTGGCCACTGTCTTCAGCTTAATTTAAAGCAGAGGAGATTGACAGAACGCAAATGATTATTTAACTATAAGCATAATACATACAATGGTGGTAGAGCATGAGGCACCATGGGGGTACATGGTTAAAGCAGGAAGGGAAATTAATCCTGAGAAAGCAGCTTTGAACTGAGTTCCCATAGATGAGTAAGAATTAGCTATGAGAAGGGCTATGTGAATTAAATTCGGGAGTGAGAGGCATAAATTAAATAAAGCAAAATCATTAAAAATATTTCCTGTTGGGCCTGAGGATTTCATGTTCCTATGTCTGAGGTAGGGCAGTTAAACTGGAGCCACAGTGTCTTTTAAAACAGGGAAGAAAATGTCATCACATTCAACCCGATTTCACTCATTGCAGATAATCTGCAAGACCCAGCAATGAGCGTTGCTGGAATTCACACATTTGGACACTGTCTGAGTAGGAAAAAGCCTGAAATTTTAAATTCTGTGCTTCTGATATGTGTGATTTTATGACTAAACTTGACTGGGGTCAAAGATACCCAAATCCCTATGAAACTTTTTTTCTGTCTGTGTCTATGAGTGTGTTTCTAAAAGACAGTGGAATCTGAATCACTGAACCATTCATCTTTCCCAAATTGGGTGGACGCCATTCAACTCATTATGGTTCCATATTGAACAAAAAAAGGTAGCAAAAGAGCAAATTCGCTCCATCTTTTTAAAATCTGAAAAATCTATGATCTGTCCTTGAACCACAGAACTCTTGATTTTCAGGTCTTTGAACTCTCAGTTGTTTCACCTCCCTATCTGGTTCTCCAGCTTGGACATGATCTAGGGTAGGTTCCATCATCACATGAACCAACCCTGAAGTATGTTTCCATCTCAGTATATCTACAAATCTCCTATTAGTGCTCTATCTCTGGAGAATTCTGACTGACACTGCTGTGAACTCACCCATCTCTCTACAGTCTACCTAGAGCTGTCCTTGAATCTCAACAAACCTCTTCTCTTCCTTCTCTCCTAATGACATACAGACTGTCGTTAGTTAGAGTAAAATTGAAATTAGAGAAGTAGTGCCTTCCTCCAGGAAGGGGAAACACAACAGGCTCAGGAAGAAGTATATAGAGGTGTCCCTTGAATATAGCATGTTCTGTTTCAATAAATACGGTAATATGGGAGGGGTGTAAAGGGCCAAAGCAAAGCAGGTTCCAGCCTGTTTTCCACATGAAAGCCAATATGTCAACCTGCAAGAGCTCACTTCACATAATGAGGCTGAGGGCAGTGTTAATCAGCTTTATCAAAAAGCCTGATGGGACCTTGTTCTGTAACCAAAATTAGCCTGATGACTCCTTTAGCAGTGGAGAGCTGGAATCATGTACATCCAATCTGGTATATTCAATCTCATATGTTCGAATGACTAAGTCGCATGGCCCAGTGGCACATAGGCATGTCAGCTCGGTCCAGAAGGTTAGAGCAGCTCTTCAATGCCTGCTATTTCAGAAATAGTAGCTCATAGTGGTATGAAAACACAAGGTCCATAAACTATACAGCTTCCTTAGAGTGTGATCCTTAGCTAGCTAAGGCAGAAGTCACAGATTAGGAAACAGATTATATTCTAACATAAAACAGCCCCCTATTAAAATCAGGGAAGAGCTTAGACATTTATTTGTTTTACTTTTTATTGCTGTTGGTTTAATATGACAGAGTGATGCAATAACAGCCTCTTTCTGAGTTTTGTTAGAGTATTTCTGAGGAGAGTGAAGGAGTCTTACACAACAATTGCTAAGAAAATCAGGTACTATTTAGTTGGTTGAAAGACAATGCAAAGATGTTATTTTACACTGGAACACTGATGAGAATGGGCTATATACAGAGGTGAGTGATATTTCATGGGAAACTTCCCAAAACAAACAGGAAAGTGAAATCAAGTCATTAATTGTATTATTATACAGCAATGAAAATGAATGTCATAGGGACATTAAACACATAGGCATATACACACACACACATATATGCACCATAATAATAAATGAATCCAGAAAGATTAAACATGGCATGGCACAGCTGAAGAAATTAAGAGCAACCTAAAAATAACTTTTACAGCTATGATTAAAGCATGTATAAATGAAAGCAGGAGAAGGAATGGTGAACGCGGTAGCCAAGGCTGGTTTAGAGTGGGGACAAAGGTAGCCGGGTGGTGGGAAATGATGTCTCCTGGCCCAGGTGGTTGCACAGAACCCAGGTTTCCTTGAGGTGCTGGAATCTGATGTATTTACTTTCTTTGTAAAGATCATCAAATAGGTATCATAGAGGGATGGCAAATATAGACTTGACTTGTTGTCTCCCTACATTTAGACTCTGAAGCTCCTCCTGTTAGACATGAAAGTCTGTTTATTTGCCTGTGATTGAAGCTGTGCCGGCCTTGACACTTGCTCTGAGGATAAAAGTCAGACGAAGCGACAGTGTGCCAGTCCTTACACCAACTCTCCAGAAGGCATGCGTGACCCTGCTGGCTTTCCTCATCCTTACCATCACACTGAAAACGAACCTAGCTTGGTGCAAAAACACCCGGAAACCCTGCTTATGTGTCAGGGGCACCTCCCCATCCTCGGCTGACCTAGGAGTTATCTGGTCCAGGATCAAACGAACTACAAAGTCAAGCTGTTGACTTCTGAGTAAGAACAAATGCTTACTGCTGTGTTATTGGCTGCAATAATTAGAAAAAAAAACATCAAAAGCATCCTATGTGGAGTGAACGAAGTGTAGAGGTAAGAAGTGGAGAAATAGTAAAGACTGAATGAAAGGTACCTCTTTCTAAGTAGTGACATAGATTGCTATGAGAATAATAGTGAAATTCATAACATTTAATAAGACTCCTTGCAAGTTTGACATCCTCAGGGTTTTCATTTTCTGAAGGAGTGGCCACATGTACTGCCCCATCTCACTGCAATTCCTCCATATTCAACTTGCCAAAATATATTCCAAAAAGTCATAACGGAGAGGTAGCCTAACGAGTTATTTGGCTCAATTTTGGGACAAAATATTGGAACAAAAATATCAGAGGAGTTAGTAAAGTTGTTTGAAATCATTAGCTTATGACCCTTACTGAGAGGGAAACTGAATTTTGGGAAACTGAATTTGCTCATAGTCAATTTATTTGTGAAGATCTATAGTCCAAGCATCCTTCTGTAAATACTTTCTCAAGGAGATATGAATTAGCGTTGTAGTGACTGAACAGTTGATTCACTTCAAGAGAAGGTGCCTCTCTTCTCTTCCAATATCTTACCCTCTTAGATATTTAAAGAATCATGGGACTGGATGTAATTCTTCACAGCTATAATCTCAGCACTTGGGAGAATGAGGCCAAAAGATTGCCACAATTTTGGGGCTAGTCTGGGCTGCATAACCCAGTCTCAAAACAAAACAGAACAAACCAAAAGAAGTGTGGAGAGGCCATTCATGGGCCGCAGAAGGAGAGAACCAGGCCTCACAATGAGGTGGTCCCCACCTGAAAACCATATCATTGTCATTGTTTTCTTGGGTTGGGTTTTATTTTCTTTTGTTTTGTTTGATTATGTTAAATCTGATGGCATGAGCAGATATTTAAATGATAGCAAGACATATTATGGTAGCCATTTTGGATTTACTATTGGCTTGTTTTGAAGTCCTTTATTTGCTTTTTTTTTTTTATTGTTTCTATTCTTTTCTGTTCTGTTGGATTTTTACTATGTCCAAAGATATCTGCAGCTATTTTGAAGACAACAAAAGGCATTATGGTAACTAATGTTGATTTCATAAGATTTTGAAGTCCTGTATCACTTATACTGGTTTATTTTGATTGGTTTTGTTCTGTTTTATTTTATTTGGATTCATCCTCTTTAAAATAAAATAAAGATTAAAAAAAAAAAGAAGTGTAGAGAGCAGAGGGAGGCACAGGGTGGAGAAGTGTTTCTAAGTAAGAACAAACCCTAATCCACATCTTCTTGCTTCAGTGATTCTTGGGTAAAGGGAAGAAAAGAAGAAAACTGACCCTTTTAGGAACTTTAACGTAAATCTGAAACTTGGTGGTAGCATGTGTCACCTCAGATACACTATTCAGAAGAATTCTTAGACTTCTATTCTGCAGGGGCAAGAAAGAAAGATCCCCAAGAAATAAAGAAATGACAGTCATGACCCTGAGAGATCATTTTATTTGAGCATTGCTTCGATACCAGGTAAGGTAGCTAGGACTGTCTCACTCAAGGGACATCTGTAGCATCCTAAGAGAGGACTGCTGTTAACCTCCAACTAAGAATAGTCACTGTGGGTAGAAAATAAACATGGCTGTTCTCAAATTATGAAATTTTCTTGAACTATTTGCTTTACCTTCCAGAGCTGTGAAGCACTTTTCAAATGTAAGACTTACCAGGAGTCGGCTATGCATGGCTTTTGGAGACGACTCTTAACCGTGGCACTTTATACATTTTTTTGTGTGTATATTTCCTGGGTCTTCAATAAGCTATTTCTGATCTTCCAACTAACACTGAATATTTTTTTCATAATACCTAAATCTGATTCTATAGTTAAATTTACTAGGAAACATCATAGGGAGAGGAATACTACAGACTATAACAAAGATTTATTTAAGATACCACATGGAATAGTGATTGGTTTTCTATGCTTTTGAAAAGCTCTCTCACTCCTTCCCCATAGTTAAAAATATCCTCCACTGTACCAATCAGTACCCTTACCATTAGTATCTCCTTTCCCCAGCAGTAATCATGTCATTTTAAGATTTGAAAGCTCCTGTCTTAAAGTATTAACCTTCCAAGTATTATATACATTTTGTAATAAAAGCTTTGAGCTGGTCTTCCCATCAATACATACTTTAATGATGAAATAGAGATATTTTTAGTATGAGATGACATAGGATGTACAGAAATAGTGATTGATTCAGTGTTCTTAAATTACACTGCCTGCCAAGGAGTACACTGTTTTCCTCTGAAGTCAGTTTATAAACTGGTTTGGAATGTTCCAGCCAGGGGCCTTGAAAATCATGTTACTATTATTAATATTAAAACAGGTCTAGGGGAGTCAATTCTGAAGTGAAGTATGGAATTTTTATTTCATTGTGTAAACCAGTCTCTGAGTGACACTGCTCAGTAGGGAGTCAAGGAACTTACTCACTACTTTGGCCAGTACCCAGGGATAGAGACAATATTTCATTCTGTTGGCTTCCAATGGCTTAGTTCAACCAGACCTGAAGTTTGCTAAGTTATCTATACCGATGGATGAGAAAGTAACCTCAGAGATGCACAACTGGAAAAAAAAAATGGACAACTTGATAATTCAGATTGTTTGGTAAAACAAATTTTAAAATTTGCCCAACTTGGTTCATTTTGAATTCAACTCTGTTTTCCAATCCCTTTAAATTGGATAATGAAAAATATAAAACATAAAAGTTAATGGAAAAGTCACTAGTAATATTTATCAAGTATTAACACCCACTTTGGTTGAGATATATAACTAGAAAAATGAGCTGATCATTATTACTTCATTGTTTTGTATGGATTTCTGGTTAGTTTTTTACATTAGTAAGAGCTAACAAGTTTAACAAAATTAGATTTTAAACAAAGAGTAAATTAACTTAAATATTTGCTATTGTGCTACATTTAGCAAATAGATTATTAAAATCTTCTAATGGGCTATAGAAAGAACTACAATAAAGCTAATATCTGTCCCCTTTCACAAATTTACAGTACTGCTCTACAGATGAAACTGCTTTGTAATATTTTAGGTGTTTCAGTGGGTATTTACAGTAAATTTTTAATTAAAAAAATAAGGTCTGTGTTGCCTTTTTGACTTTCAAGTGTAGCAGACTAAGATTTTGGCCTGCTATCTTTGTATTAGTTGACTATTATGTTGTATAAGATTATCCCAAAAGTTAGGGGTTTGACAGTCTTTGTTATCACACCATTTCTGAGAGTTGGGCCAAGGAGAGCACGTGGCTCTTGGGTGTGGACTCACAGCCTCTGGGAAGCTGGAGTAGCTTTGGACCTGTACCATTTGAAGCTTTGCCTGAGGCTGTGTGGTCATATTATATAATGTAATATATAACCCTCAGCTACAGGGTTCACTTTATGGGACACTTCTTCTTTGTGCCACGTGGACATTCTGTGTCCACAATAAACAGCAAGCGACCCCAGAGCACACACATGGTGGTACAGGGTTATAAGAAACAGTATGACTGCATATATCTTAATTTTTAACGTGATATTTGCTCATTTCTACAATACCTTATTGGTCATTCAGAAAAAGCTGGAGTGCAGTGCCTGCCAGGACCACACAAAGAACCAAGGAACAATAAAAGGTGAATTGGGGTCCCTCTGAGGGGCTGAATATCATACTGTACCCCACTCTGTCCCTGAGCTTCCTACCAAATTTGGTTTCTCTTTCTTACTTCAAGAAAAAGTGAATTATCTCATAATTTTGTTTAGCTTGGTGTTCAAATGGCATCATTATGGCTGTAAGAGCCAAAATTTTGAGATTTCATATGTCTACAAGTATCTGTCCTGACTCAATCTGTCAGGCATAGAATCTTAGGGTGACATTTTTTCCCAGCAAGGTTTTAAGATATTGCCCAGTTTTTGTGATTCTTTTGTGATTGCTTTTTGAAAATATGTTTCTTATCCTCAATTCTTTCAAACTTCATCCTGGAAAAATTTTAAGATCTTCTCTTTATTTTTCATGTTTTGAAAAATTTCTTTGTAGTGTTCTGAGAAGTGGTGCCTCTTGTAGGATTGTGGATACACTGCAGAATTCTGAGTTAACTTTAATTTTGGGTATTTAACAACTATTTTTAGTCAAAGTATGCCCTCCCAAACTGCATGGAAATTATTAACTGAAAAGACTGTTGTTTATTTGACACTCAATTGTTCCTGGCCATGTTGGGTTTTTATTAAATTTGTCAGTTTTAGTATTTCAGCGTGGTC
>PVLA01000781.1:266990-455534 GCA_004027455.1 Hydrochoerus hydrochaeris
CCTTCCTTCCTTCCTTCCTTCCTTCCTTCCTTCCTTCCTTCCTTCCTTCCTGCCTTCCTGCCTGCCTTCCTGCCTTCCTGCCTTCCTGCCTTCCTGCCTCTGCTTCCGTCTCTCCTGATTCCCTTCTTTCTTTCCTTCCCTTAACCTTTATTTCTTATCTTCCCCTCTTCTCTTCCTCCTTTCCTCATCCCTTTTTCTCTTCTAGCTGGATGAACTGTTCTTCATCTTAGATTCAAGTTGCTACAATAAAATACAACACACTGGGTGGTGTGCACACCTGACATGTATTTATGTTCTAGATTCTGAAAGTCCAAGGTCAGGGTGCCAGCAGACCTGGTGTCAGTCATCTGGAGTGGTCACTCCTCCTGAGCTGCAAATGATTGCTGTATGCTCATGTGCCCTTCTTGGTGAAAACAAGAGGGAAGCTGAGTGAGTGTGAGCTCTCTGGTGTCTTCTTGTAAGGGCTGCACACTTGTGGCCCAGTATCCCAGGAATTCTCCAGCACTGTCACATTGGTGGCTGGGATTGTAACACACAGATTAGGAGAGGGGGTGCTGCAAATGCTAAGTCCACAGCAACGTTAGAAATCTGCTCAGGTATATTAAACAAAGATGATTGCTAAAATATCTTCATCCCTTCATTTTCAATTCACCCACATCCTCTCTGCCGGGAAGCGAGAAGGATATTTCTCTGGCTATCGGTGGGAGAGATGGAGCAGAGGTTTCCAAAGTTCATAGTCCCTCAACCTGTACCCTGCTTCAGTCGGTGCCCAAACACCACCTTCCCACAGCTCTGCTCCTAATTGGCACATATGCCCACGGTTGTGTGCCTTGATCTTTCAGAGTTTTTGAATTTTCTTGCTGCTGGTGTGAGTTTGAAGACATCTGAGCAGAAGGCACAGGAATGAGTTTAGACATGTCAGAAATACGTTATCCCTCATAAGAAACGATTATGACAAAAATGAGCAGGCACGGAAAGGAGCCTGGGAGAGGTAAGAGACTGTGAATGCTCGCCTCATGCTTTCAAAGGAGAGACAAAAAGAAACTCGATTGAAAGAATCTTAGTCAGGAAATGTTTCTCAAGTTCGATGCCGTTGATCTAGCCACAGCTACCCCTCGGAAGTCTTATTACATATCCCACAGCCCGATGGACCTCGGTATTCTTGGCCAGGAGCAGCTGAGCAGCCGGTGGGAAGGTGGCTTCCAGATGAAAGCAGTGATGGATTTCAGAGTGAAGTTGCTGAGCGCTTGTTGTTCAGACTTTCCCCAGGATAGGCGACATGAGAGGTGTATTTTCTTGGCTGCTGTACTGCTATCTTCCATCGTCTCCTTTCTTAGGGAGTGTGTATGTTTCTTACTGTTCTTCTCGTGCGCTTCCAATAAAGGTTGTAAACAAAGGTGTGTGTTATTCCCTACTGGAACAGGCATTTTGCGCTAATTGCTTGTCACAAAACTGATTGGAATGAACTGTTAACTTTCTGGCTCAGAAAAGCCACTGTGGTGTGGAAAT
Organism: Hydrochoerus hydrochaeris; assembly: GCA_004027455.1. Classification (NCBI taxonomy): domain Eukaryota; kingdom Metazoa; phylum Chordata; class Mammalia; order Rodentia; family Hydrochaeridae; genus Hydrochoerus; species Hydrochoerus hydrochaeris. The sequence continues at coordinate 268,500 of PVLA01000781.1, forward strand.
AAGGCTACAGACATCCTCAGAGTATGATGTTTTCTCTGATTATTTGTTTTGCCTTCCAGAAAGGTGTAGTACTTTCAACATTACCGTTCATCAAGTGGAAGCATTGTGTGGCTGTAAGAGAGGTTTTGGACTAGAGTAGTGTTTAGAGGAATTATTGCTCTCCCTCTTTACAGGTGAATAAATGAAATACATGTAGGAATGAAGCCAGTGTTTGAAGGTCACACAGCTCTTTCGTGGTGGAGCTATGATTTGAATCTAGATTATCTTACCAAGGAGCCAATTGTTCTGCTCTGTAAAATAATTCCCATAGTCAGTTATACAGCACAGTTTGTTTACGCAGGTAGAAATGTCAGTTCGGTTGCTGTATCAAGAGATGTTTTAGGGCCATCTATCTATTATTTTATGACCAGATTCTACTTGTAAAAAAATATGCTTCAAAAATTTCTATTTTGCTTCTAAATTTTTATACAACAAATTATACCCAAATGTTAGTTGTTTAAAATAACACTAATCACTTCTCTGTAATGGTTGGTGGTGGTCACAAATTCAGGAAGAGCCCAGTAAGAATAGCCCATCCCCGATCTGTGACCTTGAGTCAGCCGAAAGGGCTGCAGGCCGAGGGCTGGCACTGGCTAAGGGTCATTCCCCCTCCAGGTCTGGATGCTGATGTTGGCTGATGACAGGGAGTGACACGCCGTTCAGATATCTCTCTATTTGGCTGGGTTTCCTCCCAAGCACTGGGAAGATTTTATGATCAACATTCTGACAAAGCAAGAAGAATATTATTGCTATTTTTATCTGCTTTTGGAAGCTGCATGACATAATTTGCTCTACATTCACTGGATTGAGGAAGCAATAAAATTCCACCCAGATCTAAGGTTTAAGGGGAAGAAAATAGGCCCCCTTCTTCATGCAGATGTGTCAACATCTGGCATGTTAAATAGATATATCTCCAGTCAACATATGAATTATCTACCTACATCCTTGGGTGATGATTTTTGGACAATGCATCCTGATGCATACCCTTAAATGAGAGCTAGGTAATATATAATTGATAGTGATTAGACAGTACACTGAAAATTGCTTAACATGTGCACCATTTTTTGAAACATTTTATAAATCACTCAGTGAGTGCTACCATTTTAAAATAGGGAAAACATCAAAGAAAAATTAATATTCTGTTAAGACTTGGCTACTAGGGGCAGTTCCTCATGATTTAGAGTTGCTGTGTCTCATTTTATAAGAAGTCATCGCTGTAATGTATGATGTAATTGTAAGAGCATAGGTTTTGGAATCAGAACCAGTGAGATTTAAAGCTCAGCTTATGTTTTTTAACCTTTGGCAAGTTATTTAATTTCTCTAATCATCAATTGTTTCCCTGGGGGTGGGTAATACTACCTAGCATATAGAAAGATAGAATTGGTTAAGCAAACTATTCATACAAAAATAGAGTATACAGTTATTTGTCATGTATCCTGCTTCCATTCAGAAACATATTCTTTTAAAAAAAAGCACTTCTTTTTTAATGAGTCCATGAACAAAGAAAATCTTTCCAAGCTGTAATTTTGCTTTCACACAGATTTCAAGTAGGTTATGCTCAAAATTTCATTGGAAAGGTAAGAAAATATATTAGGTTGTATCACATTTATATAACTTGGGGTATACAAGTTTAAAATGAGCACTGCAGTAAAGCCCAGCATGCTGGATCATGGAATAACTACTCAGCATTTATTGAGTATCCATTTAATACCAGGTAAAAGGCTAGGTGCTGGCACAAAACATTAAAAAAGGCAGACATACAAATATACTTCATAATATATACCTGCTGAACAAATATATACCCACATCACATGTTCACTCTGTGTTTTCTTGTTGTTTTTCTGTCTCTCCCTCAATGTTTTGAGCATACTTTCTGTAGTCTGTACACTTCTTTGAGTTACTTTATTGCTTCACATGTTCGTCCCATATAATGATCATCAAAGTTTTTCTTTACTTCAATTTGTTTTAAAATTCTTGTGCAGTCAGAGAACAGCTGCCTCACTGGAAGGCATAGAAAGTCTGTGTCATGCATTGAGCAGCACATACCAGCTGTCTGCTGAGCCTCTATGGCGTTAGAAGCTCACTGAGCTCTAAGGGGATTCTGGAGCAAGCATGGAGCACAAGGCCAGACCTTGTTTCCATGACACCTAAAATACTGCTTACTGCACTTTTAATCTAGCTTTCTGCTTCACTGGATCAGGAAACAAAGTGTAGAAGAAAGCACACCACTACTCCAAGACCCAGGAAGCCATCCTGTCTCTGATGTGCTGAACGATGCCTGAGAAATGGCTTTCTTTGTCTACATTCATAAGCCCTGATTCTTGAAATGCTGAGGGAAAGTGGCAGATATTTCTGAGCCCTCATCATCCAACACTTGATCTTGAAGAATTCATTTTCCCTTGATGCTTATTTCTCACCTGACCTTAACTCTGTGTGTATATTCCCTTTTACCTCGAAGTTGACTTTTATTCATAGTCTGGCATCCTGTAATCTCTGTACACTAGAAAGCTGAAGCAAGGGGATTATAAATTCAAGCTTTGCTTCCGGAATTTAATGAGGAAACTGTCTCAAAATTTAAAAAAAAAAATAGTGTGAGCTGGAGATATTGCTTGGTGTGAATGCTTGAAGTTCATTCTCTAGTACTGAAAGAATAATCTGGAATCATCAAAGGAATATAATGAACACATAATGCTTTCCTTTCCAGATTGGAAAGTAGTTGCTAGATGCCAAGCCACTTACAAGAATGGACCAAGTGTTTTTATTCTATTTTGGGTACAGTATGTGAACTCAACCATGTGAGACCTTTGAGGAAAAGATTTATATGAATTTTTTATATAAGGTGTAACACAATTCTCAATATGCTTCCTCCTGACTTTCAAGTACTTACCAGGTAAGTTGTACTCAGTGTTTTATTAAATTGTCCTTTTTTGCCTTACTTGGATGAAATTCATTTTGACTGGGATAACAAAAGAGATAATCGCTACACATACTGATGTGCTAATATTAAGCAAGTCAATAACAGTCTTGGTAAAAGTATGAGCCTTCTACACTGATATTTTTTCTCATTTCTAAATGAATTGTGTCAAATGCAATGGTGCTGCAAATAATCAAACGCTTTCATTGAAGTAAAGCATGACTTTGGTTTCATCAATTTTTAATGGAGAATTATCAATACTGTTGAGTAATTTTTACCTTTTAAAAAGGCATGATATTTTTCTCTATGGTGTTTTGTTTCAAATGTCCACATGAACATTTTTCAAGGTGGGTTTTGTGATAAAGGAAAAAAGGATGATGAGTAGAAGTGCAAAGAGAAAGAAATGAAAAAATGAATAAATAAAACCCATAGGTTTTGAACAACATAAACCAGCAAATTATGTTGACTTATTTACTAGCTACTAGTCATCTTACTTAACCTCTCTTTTATTTATTTTTAAATCTATAAACCAAGTTATTTCTGAGTAAAAAGAAGAGCATTATGCATGGACTATAGTTGGTATTTGAATAAATTCTATATATTTCTTTCCTTCCTCATGTCATCTGGGTAGTTACATACTGATAAGATTCAACCTATATCGAGAGGCCAAAATAGAGTACATTAGGCTACTTAGTTTTGCTATAACTAATTTTCATTAAGTTGATAGATTTGATGTGCACATCAAAATGGTTTATCTAAAGGGGAAATTCAGATTATTTATTTAAAAATACTTATTGAGTATTATGGGTTCAAGGCACAGTGAAAGAGAGGTCTCCTGGAAGTTCCAGAAATTAATAAAACCCAAACAAATATGGAAAACTAGAAATCAAACTCAGGGAAGCACATAGATATAACACAAGTATAAATGCTATTACAAGACATACAGTGTCAAAGGAGGTTTTTAGAAAGAATACGGTAAATTAGAAGGTGATATCATTTTGAGGTGTATTTTATACTTGTGTCACAAATTTAAACTAGTGGAGATGGAGAACCATTTAGGAAGAGAAGCTAGCATCAACACTGTCTGTAAATTAATAACCAGGGGACCAACTGAGGTGGCATGGGATGGTTTTTTTTTGGTCAGAATTATGAAACATCATCTTGTAAATAATTATTTCATCTTGTTTTCTTACTGTATGTGTCAAAATTTGAAATTCATGGTAGGTGTTGAGGAATTAATGAGGATTTCTGAGCAGCACAGATATCTCTTGAAGTAGAAGTTATAACTCATCACTGAACTCGTACTTCGTACCTTATGCTAAGTGAAAGAAGCCAGCAAGTAAAAGGCAGATATGAAGTTATTTAGCTCAAGTGTCATAAGTAGCCAAAATCATAAAGATAGAAACTAGAATGATTGTTTCCAAGGCTTGGGATTGGATTGGAGGAATGGGTATTTATGCTTTGATGAGTGTATATTTTGAGTTTTGCAAGATGAACAGTATTTGGAGATATATGATAGTGTTACTTGCATATTAGAAACATTTTTAATTCTACTGAAATATATACTTTAAAATGGTTAAAATGTTAAAAATTACATGTGTTTTATCACAGTGAAATAAAAAACTTTGACCTCAAAAGACCAAAAAAAAAAAATCCTAGAAAGATTTTTGAAAAATTATTGAGACATTACTAATATATATGTAGTTGTGTTGTCATTGAGATTACTCTTTCTATTTCATGTTAGGGAGAGAGACTGAAAGAGAAAGAAAAGCAAAGAATTTGCCACATATAACATGTGATTAGTAATATTAATTCCTCCGTGCAATCAGGTGTCTGATACCATGCATGTTGCAAATTGACTAAACTAGATTACACTAGAAATTGAAGTGTGAAACTGTAATTAGAGCACAGTGTGATAATTGTTTGGGGCTGAGACATTTCTTGCAGATTTAATGAATAAATAAGGGAATATAATAATGCAGAAAATAAAGAAAAAAGCCATAGTTATTAACACCCTTTTAGCACTAAAATTGTAAAGATAAACAGGCCACAAAAGACATTAACAATCATATTGGGTATTATTTAAATATCTATAGGAATTTTCAGCTTTTCCTTGTCAGAAGTTTATAAAAATAATTCAGTGGGAGTCAAGCAACAATTAGTTCCAGTCAAGAAGTGGAACTGGGTATTGGGTTAAGAATTTAAATTATGCTTGAGAATTAGATAATATATATCTTTTGTTTTAGTGGTGTGGATTGTGACACTACCCTAGATAAAGGGCATAATAGCATACTGAGGCCAGAATAGGATTCCATTTATCAGTCTATATCAGACAATATAGCCTAGAATATCTGTATCAGCTAATATCTCCAAATCTAAATCTCTGATTGACCTGACATTTCCATCCATTGAGAAGGGAACCTCAAATATGTTAAGATACAAACCCACCGATTGTATTATATGAGGTAACCATAGATGCTAAAAAACACATAACTGTGTCTTTGGTGGATGATGGGAAGATTTCAATTTCAATTTTAAATGGTGAAATAAATCCATAGCATTTATATTTTATTTAGAAATACTATGTGCATAACTGGTATTTTGGTTACTTGTAGCACTGTAAGACTTTGGCATTGTGAAAGTGTAACTGGCCAATTTAGAGATACTCAGGAAGGACAGTGGGATGGATGCTGAGGGCATCCAGCCCTCCCGTGCTTCTCCACGAAGAACACCAAAGCAATCAATATGCCCCTGCGCAATGAGGAGAGTTACTGGGAAGCAGTACGAGGATTCAATAGAAGGAAAACAAACATCTTGAAAGCTCTAGAGAACTGAGACAGCAACACAGCAAAATAAACAAAAATTTCCAGCAACTGCCACCAAAGCTACATACCTTGGGCAAGGACAGTCTCCTTTCCATGGGAGTAGAGGTGAAAGAAAGTCTCAGAAATCTCTATCGGTGCCAATTTTGGCAATCCTAGCTACTGGAACATTTTATGACCCATGCAAGTTCTGTAGCCTAAACAGATAAGAGGTCTAAAATCTTTCCATTAATCTAGTTTTGGAAAATAATTCACTCTGTCTCTCAATGAATGCCCATCTTGAGAGGGGACATAGTAGTCTGAAGGTTGACTGTTCTAGTATTCACAAGCTTGTGCACATTCTCATGTCTGAGATCCCATGGTTATTCCATTGAACCAGCTCAGTGGGTGACTGCCGCGAGTCAGACTTGATTCAGTGAATGGACACAAACATACTGAGATGCTATACTGTTGCAGTGGGTATTGAGACGCAAAGGGGAGTGGACGGCACCATCCCACGAACCAGAGGATTGCAGAACCAGGTCTGAGTCTAGGACCCTGACTAGTTGTATACAGTTGCCACCAGGCATGGGGACTGAGGGTAGTTGCCCACAAGGTCAGTGCTAAGGCTCTCCCAGTCTGGCACCCATTTTTCTGTCACTATGAAGGCAGAAAAATAAAAATAAAAACCTTTAAGGTTCCATTGATCCCCAGTCCAAAGTAGCATGCTAGGGCAGGCTTCAGCACTGCCATCAGAGCTCTGGCAGTAGGACCGCCTTTGAGACGCACAGCCTAAAAGAATCTGCAGCAGAACTTTGCCTAGCAATGGTCACATTCTGCATTTGACTGCATCTGGATGTAAGAGAGCCAAAAAGAATTTCGTCTCGACCCACTCCTGTTTAATACCTGGCAATCACTCCCACTGAAAGAATGGGGATTATCGCCACAAGTGAAGTGAGGGAAAGATGAAGACCGATGCTTGAGTGGGGATGCAGCAAATAGCAGCAGGAGGAAAACCACAACTCCTGCCGTGACTTTGACAGTGCAGGTCCTCTGCATCAGTTGCCACTATCCCGTGTCTGAAAAGGCACCAGTCACAAGGCTGTGTCACAGAAGATGCAGAGATTTCTGCTTCCACCTCTTCTATTGAAAACCTGCATGTGTGCCAGTGTCTAACCAGAGAAGTCAGCACTGCTGGAACAGCCAGTACCAAAAGCCAATCAGAGAGCCAATATTGACAACTGAAAAATCACCCTTTACTCCATAGGGACCACCATTCTTATTGTAGGGGTAACTGTACAGGCTGCACCCTACACAATCTGCTCTCACAAAATACCTACTCAAACAGGTAGGATTTTCCCACTTTTATGCATCTCCTGGAGATAATGTCTCTCTGGCTCTGACATAGTATGATTATGTTTCCAAAGTGATAGGGAGATTATCCTACTGTATACAGCTAGAAATAAACTCAACAATGCATAACAAACATCTTCAAAAGAGAGCTGCATTCTAAGAAGGTCATTCCATAAAACTAGTAGAGACACATTTTCCAAAACATGCACAAATCTTAACATTGAGATACAAGAAGCAGGACAAAACAAGTCAATAGGATACTTCCTAAGGATCATAACTCTCTAATAATAACTTCCAAAGATATCAAAGTGAATGAAATATTGGGTAAAAGGTTAAGAAGACTGATTTTTGAAAAGCTCAGTAAGATTCAAGAGAATATAGATTAAGAGTTAATGAAATTTGGAAGGCAATGCAGGATAAGAAAGAGAAATTCATAAAAAAGACTCTTTCAGAGCACAAGAAATCAGAAATCGTGCAAACAAAGAACCCCATTGTTCATATAAAAAGTCAGCAATCAACTGACTAGAGTAACCATATAAAAGAATACTGGAGTTTGAAGACAGGTATTTCATAATATCGCACTCAGAAGCATAAAAAAACAGGAAAGGAGGATGTAAGGCATTTGGGACATCATTAAGAGAACAAAATTCTGCATCATGAGCATACCTGGAGGAATGAGATTGAGGTTAAGGGGATAAAAACTATTGCATGATACAACAGCAGAAAGTTTCTGTTTTGGGGGGAGTTGAGGGTCATGAATATTGTAGAGAAGATCTGTAAAAATCCAAAGGGATCTGATAAATAATCATCACCTTGACATATTATGTATAATCAATCTTTTAAAAGTAAAAACAAAAAATTCATAATCTGCAAAAGAAAATTACAACGTCATATTTAAGGGTATCTTCATCAGGGTAATGGTAAATTTCTCATCCAAAAGACTAGGAATTCCAGGAGGGCATGGGATGTTGAATCCTAGAAGAAAATAGCTGCCAACAAAGATCATTATAACAAAGCTGGTCAGAATGATGCATGCCTATAATCCCAGCACGCAGGAGGCTCAGGTAGGAGGATTGCTGTGAGTTTGATGTCAGCCTGGGCTGCACAGAAAGACCTTTTCTCAAAAATAAAGAAACAAACAAGGAGTGTTATACCAACAAGGCTATGCTTCAGAATTGAGAGAGAAATAATGACCTTCCTAAGTAGTGAAAAACTAAGGGAATTTATAGCCAGTAGATCAGCTTTACAAAAGATGCTTAAAAATGTTCTGTACTCTAAAGTGGAAAAGAGATAAATATCAGCATGATAACATGAAAATGTATAAATTCCATCTGAAGAATAGGTACACATATGAGATAGAGGGAACTATAAAACATTGTAAGTACAGTAAACCCTCAAAACTATGAGACAAATAAGAGAAGAAAAACCGAATAAGAGATGAAAACAATGAAATAGAATGCAGAAAGTGACAGACACAGCTCCATACCTTTCATTAATAACAGTGTGAATCATCTTAACTTTCTAATTAAAAGATGCAGACTGGATAAAGAGACTAAAAAGCAAGACCTAGTATTTTGCTGCCTACAGAATGTTACCTTACCTGTAAAAGCACACAAAGACTGAAACCGAAGGTTGTAAAATGACATTTGAAGGAAATAAAATCCCCATATAAGTAAGAATAACTATACTTACGGCTGCCAAAGGAAAAGAAAAGAAAAGAAAAAAGAAAAGGACAAAAGAAAAATAATTCATCTTGAATGAAGGGAGGATCACAGGGAATTGAAAGGGTACAGAGCAGGGGAAAAGGGAACAAATATGGGTAAAAGGTGGACAGACATAATCAATGCATGATGTATGCATGCAAAGAATCATCACTGTAAATTTCATTGTTTTGTATAATTAATGTTAATAATAACAGGAAATGAAGCAAATATAAAAGCTCAAAATTAAGATTATAATACAATAGAATTATCATTCCAAGTTAAAATCTATTGCAGAACCAACTGGACTAATTGCTATATTTTATAATAGGACACCATTTTCCTAAATTTATATAAAAATATTCGCATTTCTAAAGCAAAGTTGTGATTGATTAAACTATCATAAATTTAAATTTCGTGTTTGTATGAACTACATAAGCACTTGAGAAATTTTATTACACAATCAGTGTACTTACAAAGTAAAACTCAGTATAGTAAATATATAAGTTTGGTGTAAAATGATTAAGAAAATGTAAATAAGTAATTTCACACCTCAAAATAATTACTCACATTTGTTTATTTGTAACAAAACAATATTTACAGTAAAGGTATATGGAAATGTTACATTTTTAAATAGTGAATAATAGTTATTAAAAATTTCCCTCACACCTAATAAAAACCTCATACTTGTAGGATTTTTTGAGAGTCAAATTACAGTGAAGTACAGTAAAACTATTTCCATATGGTTTTCATTATTTCACAGGTATATTATTTAATCTTAATTGTTAACATAATTAAAATTAGTGAATCTTTTCAATAAAATGTTTCCCGTTTACTTTTAAAATATAGTAACCAACATTCATACAGGTTTTTAATCATTTTTTATTTTCAAATGGTTTTTGTTGTGTTTCCAGGATACTACTCTAATGGCTAAAATTACATACATTGAGCTAACAGAAACTATATTTCTGAATAAACAAATTTTCATAGTTTATGAATTCTGTTGATCATCTACTTTTTTGAAAGCTTATGTTCTTTTTTTCTTTCAAAACAATCATCAGCTGATTTTATGAATACATATTCAGCCAGGATAAGGAGTAGGTGAAATAAAAGATAATTCAAGAAATACAAAGCGATGCTTCTGAAAGCGCATCCGTGGATGCTCTAGGGTCTGTCCCTTAGACCTCTAGCTAATGACTAGTAACAAAGTTACATTGAAAAAAACAAAACAAACATCTTGGGATTCACAGTGATGATTATACATTCTGTCAAAATATCCTGTGCAAATTGGGAACACACCAAATTGCTTCCTTAGAAAGCCGTCTCTGGTGTTCTCTTCTGTACACACTGAAAGCAATGTCAAAGTCTATCGTCTCGGTGATCACAGTTATCTCTGTTTTTTTGTGCTGGGAGACAATTCTTCTAGTGCACACATGTCTATGAGGAAATGGTGTTTTTAAAAAGTATGAATACCTTTATGGAGATATTATTCACATATCACAAAATCCATCCATTTAAAACATACAGCTCAATAGTTTCTAGTATATTCACATATTTTCCAACCATAATCATGTCAAATTTAGGATGTTTGTCACCTCAGAAAAATATCTTAGCAATCACAGTATTTCCCCCAATACCCTACTCCCCCCTGTAAGCCACCACTAACCTATTTTTTGTCTAGATATATTTATCAATATTGGATATTTCGTATAAAATGAAGTCACGCAATATGTAGATATTTTGTGACCACCACCTCTCACTGCGTGGTCAGGGTTTCTCTGTACCGCAGCGTGTATCAATACTTCATTCCTTTAGTCTATCAGTTTTTTTTTTTTTTTTTACCTTATCCTACTTACATAATTTTATCTTTATTTAACTAGATTTTCATTTAATTATGTAGTAAGATTTGCAGATCTTGTGTGTAAAACTCAATAAGCTCTGATGAAGTACATACACACGAACCAATGCGCCATGTGGAATACAGAGCATTTTACCACTTTAGAATCTTCCCTAGTGTTGCTTTTCAATCTTTGCCCTTATTCACTCAAAAGAAGCATTTAAAAAATTTTTCTGGTATGTAGATTAGTTTCAGCCATTCTTGAATCTCACAAAAATGGAGTCATAGAAAGTGGAAACTTCGTTTTGAATTCTTCCTCCACACGTTTTTTGAGGTTTTCACAAAGGGCTGCCTTTGTTATCAGTCCTTTTCTGTCTGTGGCTAAGTAGATTTCCATTATATAGAAGTACTGCACCAGAGTTTTTATCTAGTCTCTCACTGATGGGTATTTAATTTTTTCAATCTTTCTAGTTTTATTCCTAAATGATGGACAAATAATCATTTAAATACAGCATAGGATATGGTATTTTGATATAAGTATATATTGTGAAATAATAAATGAAGCTAATAAACATATCCAGTACCTCATATACTTACTTTTTGTAAATGAAGGGTTAAAAATGTTTCAAGTGTACAATGCACTGCTGTTATTGATTATAGTCATTATGACACACAATAGATCTGCAAAACCTATTCTTCCTTTCTGAGATTTTGTACCTTTTAATCAGCATCTCTGCAACTCTCCTCCATCTGGCTGCTCTGCCCATTTGGGCACTTGGCAACAATCATGTCACCCTGACTGTTTATTTGATATTTTCAGATGTCATATATAAATGACATCATGCAGTATTTGTCTCTGTCTCTGTTTGTCTCTCTCTCTGGCTTATTTGAGTGTGAGGTTCTCCAGGTTCATCTGTGTTGTTCAAATGACCACTTTTTCTCTTTTTAAGGCTGTATTTCTTCATTCATTTGTCTATTTTTCTTTACCCATACTTCTAATGGATAGATGCAAAGGTTTATTTCATTTCTTGGACATTGTGTACAATGCTGCAGTGTGAGAGAACCAGTATCGCTTCAATAAACTGGTTTCTTTTCCTTTGAATATACAGTGCCTCTCCTTCATCTGTAATTTTCCTTTTTAGTGTCAATTACAGGAGTCAAGCACGTTTGGAAAATATGAAATAGTGCTCAAGCTCCAGAATTGCAATTCTGGCAATACGGATATATCAAAAGTGTCAAAGGGAAGCCATAAAATGCTTCCTTTCAGTGAAAGATGAAAAGTTCTCAACTTAATAAGGAAAGAAAACATTATGCTAAGGTTGCTGAAATTTATGATAACAAACCTTGTAAGCATGAAATTGTGAAGAGCAAAAAGGAAAATAGTGTTAGATTTGCTGTTGCAATTCCAACTGCAGAAGTTATGGCCACAGTCAGTATGTAAATATTTAGTTAAGGTAGAAAAAATATTAAATATTAAGATTCAATGAAACCTATGGTTTCAGGCCTCTACTCAGAATGACGGGACATATTTATTAGCTGAGGATACAGAGGAGTTAGTTTAGAGCTTAAAGTAAAGTAGGAGAGCTGAATTCCATGATACTTCTCTTAATTTTTGAACTACTTCTGTGCTCTTGTCTCTAATGATGGAGTCGACATCTCCACTGATAGCACGCAAGGCTTCCCTTCGGTCCACATCCTCAACAAAGCTTTGTTATCTTTGGGTGGAACCATTCTAGTTGATGGGAGACAGTAACCCATCACCATTTTCTTTTGCATTTCCCTTAAATCTCGGGATGTTGACATTCTTTCATAAACCCTCTGGCTATTTCTATGCCTATTTTCAGTGTTTAGACCTTTCCCTTCCCCCTTTTTTTCCTGTTGAGCTTTCTTTTCTTATTTTTAAGTTACTTTGCCCCTTAGCACCATGGTTGAAAAATATTCTCTGCCATTCCCTAAGTTTTATCTTCATTTTCTTGATTGTTTCTCTTTTTGTGAAGCAGTACAGTATTTCACTATTCTCATTGGTGAAGAATTATTTAGTTAATAAGATATAACACAATTTATCCATACAAGAGTTGATGGATATTCAAGTTATCCCCATAATTTGATCATTATGAATAATGCTATAATGAATATTTTGTCTCATTTTTGTGTAATGAATATTTTGTCTCATTTCGATTCTCTTAGATAGACATCTGTGAATGGAACTGGTTAAAAAATGTCTATGCTTGAATTTTGACAATCTGCCAAATTGCATTTCAAGATAACTGCAATGCAAATATATGAGCATTTTGTTTCTCAGCAATCTTACCAACACTTGCTATTGTCTCTTTTTAAATATTTTTTGTCTATCTTTTTTTACATAGACTTCCTTGTAAGTGTGGAGTGCTACTTCATTGTTGTTTGATTTGTGTTTCCCTGGTGCATGATTATGTCACTTTGTTTAAAGATCTTTACTGGTCATTTGTTTACCTTCTTTAGAGAAATATCTATGTAGATCCTTGTCACCTATTTTGTTGCATTAGTTTTAACCATTTTATTTTGAGAATTCTTTGCATAGTCTATATATAATCATTTAACAAATACATGTGTAACTATAGCATATACGATGTGCAATTTTTTTTTTCTCCTTTGTGGTTGTCGATTGTCTTAATAATGCCCTAAAATTATTTTTGAACTCCAATTATTTTCTTCTTTACACATCTGTGATTTTGGTACTCTTATGTTTTCTCCCAGGAGTTTTGCAGTTTTAGCTTTTCCATTTATATTTTTGATGTACTTGGAGTAAAAATAAAAATCAAGATTTTCCTGAACTGTTAACTACTCCTGTGATCTTTTTTGATCTTTTTTGTTTATTCTTATCTCATTTCTGTACTGTCTTGCTTACTATAGTTTGCAATAAATTTTGAAACCAAAAATAGGAATCATCAAACTTTATATTTTTTTCAAGAATTTATAAACTGTTCAGAGTTCTTTGAATTTATACATGATTCTAGGATCAACTTGATAATTCCTGGCAAGAAATCCACTTGAAATTAGAGTTGTGTTTTATCTAAGATCAATTTATATAAATTGTCATCCTAAAGTATTTAATATTCTTAGACATCTGTGAATATTATAGTTTTCTATTTATTTAGAGCTCCTTTAATTTCTTTCAATGATATTTTAGAATTTCTCGAATAAAAATTTCATGATATTTGCTAAATTTTTCTTAGGTAGCTCATTTTGTAATATATTGTAACTAAAATTATTTTCCTAATTTAATTTTCAAATTGTTTATTAATGCATAGAAAAATAGCCTATCAATTTTGTAGTCCCCAAACATATTCACGTTAGCAGTTCTTACACTTCCATGTGTGTGTTGGTGGAGGTTGCCGTATTTTTAGGGATTTTTTTAAAGGACAATATAATGTCCAAATAGAAATAGTTACATTTTTTCCAGTTTGATGCTTTTAGTTTCATTTTCTGATCTAAATAGCCAATCTGTAATTGTAATTAATTTTCATTATAAAGATGATCTTTTTATAACTATTGAAGTGATTCTTACTGATATGACTTACTAATTGGGTTATGAATGAACTTTGCATTTAAATCAACTTTTTCATTCTTGGAGTAAATGTCACGTGATCATGGTTTGCAATCATATTTATATGTTGCTGTTCTACATGCCAGTATTTTCTTTGGATCTAAATGGTTTTTATTCAAGGAAATACTACTGTCTAATTTTTTTTTTCATTGTGACGTCTGTGTCTAGTTTTAGCATTAGGGAACTGTCTCCATAAAATGAGTTGTCAGGTGTATCATCCAATTTTATATTTTTAATTGTTTGTAGAAAAATTGTTATTAATTATTCTTTAAGTATCTGATAGAATTAACTAGTGAGTCTATCTTGTCCTGAAATTTTATTTATGAGAAATTTTAAAATCTAAGTCAGTACCTTTATTTGGTATATATCTATTCAGATACTCTAATACTTCTTTTGACAATTTGTATCTTTTCAAACATTTGTACATTTCATCTGAATTATCGAGTTTTTGGTCATAAACTTGTTGTTAATATTACTTTAAAATCCTGCTTATTTCTTTGAGGGCATTAATGATATACTCACTTCCATTCCTTATGATATCAATTTGAGTACCCCCTCCTTCCGTCTGTCTCCCTCCCTGCAGTCTTTTTTTTTTTTTTTTTTTTACTTTGTTTGTCTTTTTAAAAAATTCATTTTTGGATATCCAGTATATTTATTGAGGTTACAATTCTTTCTCCACTTAATTGCTTTTGCGTCTTTCCCAGAAATCAATTGTCTGTTATGTGGGCTTCTATTTTGGGACTTCATATTGGTACTTGGTGGTTTGTCTATCTTGATCTATATGCCATTTGTCATGATTGGTGTAACTTTGTGACAAGTCGTGGGACTGGGGAGGGTTGGAGCTCTAATTTTGTTTCTTTATCAAGATAATTTAGACTTTTCTGAGTCTTATGTTTCTATAGAAATGTAAGAATCAAAATGTTAATTTTCGTGAAGGATGATGTTGGCATTTTGATAAAAAAAAATAATCAATTTTTTGGATGTTTTGGTTTTCCTTAACTTTTTGCAATGTCTGTTTCATTAGTTTCTGTTATAGTTTTATTTATTTACTTATTTGTACATGTCTGCAGTATATGCAGTTTACAATCATCTTGAGGAGGGGGTACATGTACATGAAACAGCTTGTTTGTTTTTTGATATTCCTTCCCTTCCCTCTCATATTCCTCCTTCTTCCTCTAAATCTCTTTTCCTCATTTTTACTCTTGTCAATACTTTTAATTTTACCTCATGTTTATTGCAAACAATGTATATACTCATTGAGGCTGATTTGTGTGCATGGAAATCTGTTCTAGTTATTTCCCTTCCTCTCCCCGCTCTTCTTGGCCTAGGTCTCTTACACTCCTGGCCATTTGTAAGAGAGCTGACATTGTGTTTGCTTGTATCTGTCCTTCATCATGCTCTTTGTTTGTCCTTGGCTTTACTCAGATGGGAGACTTACACTGCACTCAAGCTTGTGTGTCTGATTTATTTCACTCACCAACAATTTTCCTACAAATTATTTTTCTAAGTACAATATCTTTTTTCCATTATTTTAAAATGGAAGACCAAATTACTGATTTTCTTTATTTCTTCTCTTTGATTGACTGATTGATTGATTTTAGTAGTAGAGAGAGAAGCCCACACCTCATTTATGCTAGGAATACGCTCTTACTCCTGAGGCATACTCCCACCTATTATTTTATTTATGTATTTATTTACTATTAAGGAATTGATAGCAATAAATTTTCCTTGTATTTGCCGTTTTGGCTTATCCTGTAATTTTTGAAATGTGATGTCTTTGTATCCTTTGTTCTTAAAGTTTTACATCTTCTCTTGTCTATGTGCTGCCTTGTGTATTTGCGAGCACCCTGATTTTCATGTAAATGCTGTTCAGCAATTTCTTCTGGTTACTATTTTCTACTTCACTCTAGTTTTGTCATAAATCACATAGCGTGGGACTCTGATCTTTTTTAAGTGTTAAAATTTGTTTTATGACCTGTAAATAATTTATCCTGAAGTGTATGGTAACTTTTGTGTGAACTTGAGAACAATTTTTACTTCATTATTTTTAGTTAGAGTTTTCTATTTTTATTAGATGTATTTGTAGTGTGCTGACCATAGTTTTTATTTTCATTTTATGCATAATTGTTGTGTAATTCATTAAAACTAAGTAAAGTTATGTCCAATTATTATAAATTACTTTCTTTCTAGCTCTATTAATTTTTTTCTCTTGTATCTTGGGGCACTATTATTATGTGCATGTATTTATATAATTAAATCTTCTTTATGGATTGTAGTATTTATTGCTTTGCATGTCTCTCATTAGAGCTATTAAAATTTTAGTCCATTGTTTCATATTAGAATATTTTTTTGTTTCTATCTTTTTGAGACAGTGTTTCTATCTTTTTGAATTCAGGATGGCCCTGAATTCACAGCAGTGCTCCTGCCTCAGCCTCCCTTGTGCTGGAATTACAGGCTTGGCCACCATGTCTATACAACTGTTCTTTACATGATCTCTATTTTTCATTTCTTTACTTTCAACTTATTTCTATGTTTGAATGTAAAATGTGGACTGTATATAAATTGGTTCTTTTTTTATTCAATACTACAATCTGTTTTTGAGTGTCTTTTGTCATATAATTCTTTCTTGATATAGTTAGATTTACATCTGCCATTTTATTTTTGTTACTAAATGTCTCAAGCTCTTTTAAAATTTTTTCTATTTTTTCTTTCTTATTAAGTGAACATTTTCTAATGAATAATAGTTTAACTTATTTGCAATGTTTTTCTCTATAGTCTGAATTTTTTTCTTAGTAGTTTTTCTAGTGTTTAGTGTATGTAGTTTGCTTCTCAAAATTTCTTAATTATTCTAATTCCAAATTTCTACAAGCTCTAATCCCATATTAATATCATTGTACAGTATTATTACGTGTAAGTTGTTCAGAAAAGTACTAAATAACTTGAGAAAAAGGTTATTAAGTAGGCATATATTTTATGTTTAATAATTTCACAATAATTTTACTTCAATCTGTATTTGTGCATGTCTAATTATTTCTTTGGTCACTTGTTTTCAGGCATAAAAGTTTTCTTAAGTATTTATATTAAAGCATGTCTTCTAGCAGTTATTTCTCACAGCATTTATTTACTTCAAAAAGTAATTTTTTTGCCTTTATCTTTTAAAATATTCTTTGATGAATGTGATTTTCTTTTGTCACTTTTTCTGCAGTACTTTGAAAATTCTGTTCCTTTGCCTTCTGGCCCCCAGGGTTCCTGATGTGAAATTAGGTATTAATTTTACTGGGATTCCTTTGTATTTACCAAATATTTCTCTATAGGTTTTAAGACTTTCTTCATCTTTGGATTTCTGTATTTTTTATAAATTATACCTGTTATGAAACATTTTTTATTTGGTTTCCTGGCAGTTACCTTCCTTTCAGTTATTGTTTGCTTACTTATTTGCTTATGGTCCTAGATTACTTTGGTAGAATCCATTTTTCAGACAGCACGGTCTCTCTTACATCACCCTTTACAGGGGGCAGTCTTGTAAATACACCATAGGATCATGGGTCTTTCCAGGTCTCTGTTTAGATCAGTGTCACCACTGCCATCATACTCAGCATTAGGCTCTAGTTAGCATCTGATTATGTGTGTATATACTTTTTAAACTTTTGACACGGCCTTGAGGCATACATTTCTCCACAGTCTGATCTGATTAATTAAATTCAGGCTTCTTTGCTATGTTAGATTTTAAGGCCAGCATCTGAGGTCAGTTATGATCTTGAAAATGCTCCTTTTTATCTTTTCCTGGTAACCTCACTGCCTAGTGGTAATCACTGGACACCAAAATCAATGTCTCTCTGGAGGGTGCTTTTTGTCTTTATATTTCCCATGCTCCATTCCAAATGAAGTTAGTCCACTGGGGAAAATTCAGGTGTTCTTACTTTTTGTGGCACAGCTGTCTCTCTTCAGCCTAAATATCTGACTCATTACTTCAGAGCTAAGGATCTAGACAAAGTCTGTACTCTAGGATGATGACCCTGTAATATGAGTTGCAAAACTAGAAAAGAAAGGAGGGAACAGGAAATGGTTGAAATACAAGTGATTTTTGCTCGTGTTCTTTTTGAGATTTAGTAGATTTTCTTGAGCATGTTTCTCAACTTGCTATATGTCCTTGAGAAATTTTTCAGAAACTTTAGTTTTTGGGATTTTTCTAAATACAATTGTTTGCCAATTAATTTTGTTTTCCTGGATAGCTGAGCCACAGAGGATCTCAAGTTAGTATTATGGAAGGGATGAATAGCAGAGATTTTAAATTTTCTTGGAAACTTATGCTCAACAAGAATAAAACAGAAAGATTGAAAATACCGTATGCAGTATGCTACTGATAGCACTTCTGCAATTTTGTCTTGTATCAAATTGCCTAACTTTTCTGACTCTGCCAGTGATTGTTCCAGGGTTTTTTGCTTCTGGTCAATCTTGGCTAAGCATATTGCATTACTAACACAGACAAAGATCACTGAACCAACTAAATTCTCTAAGAAAATGTAATGCTAAAGATCTCAGGGTATATTCAAGTTTTACCTTTAGATTGGGCATCTAGTCATTCTATAATCTAGGGTGAGTATTGGCGATTACATAGGAATCACTCAGAGGCATTTTGGGGTTAAGCAGAGGGAGATGAAGACGAGGAAAAGATCGTTACTACTGAAGAAGAAAGTGAGAGTAACGGTATGCCAGAGACAGCATGCAGACATGAAGAATTGCAGAAGCTCAGGGAGACTGGAGCTTAGCTGGAGGTGAAGTGTGGAAGATCCCACTGTAGATTCAGAGGGGCTGGAGCTCCAAAGCACTCCGTCTCAGGTTCACAAATTTTGATTAAACCCCACACTAGTATTGAGTCCATTACTGGAAGATTAGATCGGAGTATACTCTTAATTAAAAACCTTTCTCCTGTGGGCCACTCTTAGGTTTTATGAGTTAAAATTTTTCTATTCCTCAAGAAGCATTCTTACTTTGGAGTTTCATGAAGTGGGATGCAGTGTGTTTGAGTACCACAAAGTATATAAAGTAGGATTATGGGCATATAGGGATCACAAACCAACCCTATTTCTCTGGAATCCTAAAACAAAATGAATTCTTACCAAACCATGGAGGACGCTGCACATAATCACACATGATCTATGCTGAACTTCATAACTGAAACCTGTCAAAGAAATGTCAGTGTCTAAACAGCCACAGCTCCATTATGCCACCCACTCTAGTCAGGTCACTCCCACAATTACATTAGCTCCAGGCTGGTTGAACCAAAATTGGATAGACACAAACAAATTTCTAAGACATAGGACTTGGAGAATCACCAAGAGAGTACTTCCCTGGATATGGGATGATATCCACATTTTCCATTCCACTGAGCTGTTCATTGTCAAACTGAAGGGAATTCAAAAAAAGGTTTATTTGTGTTTAATTTTATTAATGGCTCCCTTAGCCCTTAATTCTCACAGTTGCATTTACCTAATTACAATTGCAACATATTTGTTTCTGATAATTTTAAGTAAGTGAGTGATGTTTTCCCTGTGGGCCCCGTCAGACACATTAGTGGAGCTTACTAGATGGAGCTCACCCTATTGGAACTGAAGGATGTGAAGTTGAAATCTCTTCTCTTTGTCTCTTCTAACAATGGAGCTTGAGGCAGATTT
This sequence comes from Hydrochoerus hydrochaeris, assembly GCA_004027455.1. Lineage (NCBI taxonomy): Eukaryota > Metazoa > Chordata > Mammalia > Rodentia > Hydrochaeridae > Hydrochoerus > Hydrochoerus hydrochaeris. The sequence goes on from PVLA01000781.1 coordinate 288,405, forward strand.
ATCAACTAGTCAAACTCAGTGATGACTATTTTTTATTGTACCCAAGCTATGTATCATTTGTCCTTACCCTTTTGCTAACACATTTCTTGAAGAGTAGAAGTCCAACAAATACAGGATTTCCCAATTATTTCTTTACTCTGCTACTTCTTAATGTTCCAAGTTCACCACTAGAGACCAGGATAATATCCATAATTCCACGGTACTTGTGAGGTAAATTTTTATTTCTTAATCAACAGAAAGCTGAAATGATTCTTTCTAAAATAGTTGCAGAGTATAAAAAATTTGGAATTTTTTTTCCCTCAGAGAAAAATAAGTATATACCTAAATTAGAGAATTTTAGATAAAATGATATTTTTTATGGGAAGAAAACTTTCTTTGGGGGTTCTTTCAGGCTTGTGAAAGTTTAGAGCTTTGTGAATCTTCCTTATAACAAAGTAACTTTAGAATACTTTGAAAGTATATAAAATACAAAAAGTAAAATTAATTTATTTATATTATTATTCATTCAAAAGAAGTCCATGGAGTGGGGAAAAGTCCATGGACTTCTTGTTTTACCTCCAGGCCAGCCTTCTTTTCCACATCACTCTATCTTGTTTATAAATTTTAGTCAATAATAACAATATCTTTTATTTCTACTCTTCTGGAGTCTTGGCTGGATTTCTGTAACAAATTACAGATTATCAATGACAAAGAATGCATAGAAATTCAGGTAGTAGGATTTATGCACAGAGCTGGTGCCTACATAAGGAAATAATAACTCCAAGAAATGCTTAAATCTAAATCTGGCATCTTGGTGAGTGCCTATAACCCAAGTACTCCAAGAGACTAAAGAAGGGATACAAATTTGAGCCCAACCTGGCAAGTTAGCAACTGAGAGACTTACTGATATCCTGTCTCAAAATTAAATATATATGTGCTGGTGATGTAGCTCAGTGTGAAAGTCCTGGATTCATTATCCAGTACAGGGAAAAACAAAAGCCAAAAAAAAAAAAATAGAGGATTTTTATAGTATGTTTGATCAAAGGTAGGAAAAAAAAACCAGAGAAATATTCCAGTACAAAAGGCAAGAACTCAGTCTGGGAAGCCAGGGAGACTTAGCAAGGTCTGTTATCAAGAATTTTGGCAGGATTCTGCTTGGCATGCCTCTGTCTTTGGGAATGAAGATATTCCTTTCCTCTAGGTACAGAGAGAGCACTTTTCACATGAGGATCTCGTGACCTAATCCAGGAAAAGATCAGAGTCTTTTCTATATCTATTTGTCTTAGTTACTTTTCTCATCATTGAGACAAAATACCTGACATCCACAAGTTAAGAGAGGAAAGGTTTATTTAGCTCCCAGTTTGCAGAGGTGAAATCTATGTTTGGCTGACTCCAGGGCAGGATGGCAGGGCAGAGGAACACTGCATGGGAGAATAGCTCATAGCACGCTAGGGCCAGCAGGAGGCAGCAGAGCGGCAAAGCAGCCAAACAGTGGCAGCAGGTATCCAACAGCACTAAGCACCCTGCATGTCTCTTTTATCTTTGCAGGCTACCTGCCTTTTTTAGTTGGTGCCACCCACACCCAGGGAGAGGGACTCTTAATGCCAGCATCACACACCCCAATCCAACTACCTTCAAAACTTCCAACTTACAACCACCTGAGATTTTGAGGAATTGCTGGATACAGGCTATGCCACTGTAATTTTTCAAATTTCTTTAGCTTAAGCTATTGATTATGAAAGTTATTTGAGGTAGCAGCTTATGAATCCTGTCACTTTGCTGTTAAAAATAAATACCAACGTTTATTTGTAGCATTTCAAGCTTTTTTTCTGCTGCACATTCCACCCCTTTTCAGTCTCATCCTATTAACACCCTATCAGGCTGCCTGCACAGTCTGCCCCTTCCTTCCACAATATTCACGGTGCTTTCATGACTACTTGCAACATTATTCTTATTCAAACACCATCTCTTGGTTAATGACATTCAGATTCACTTACCCACATATTATATTTTCTCATTTAAAATCTCATGGAAATTTCTTTCCTAACAATGGCATTGATTATACTTTGGCATTGCATTATGAATGAATATGTATTTTCCTGAAACTTTTTCTGTCAGACAGGGGCACCTTCAGGTAAATGTGTCCTTAAAATCTTCAGATCCTTTTCATTCTCATTAGTGACTCGCATAGAATTCAGTAGATACTCATTGAATAAACACAGCAAACTGAGATCAAAACTTTTTAAAATATGAAACAGCATTTTTATGAGACCTCCCAATTGATAGATCTTTGAAGTGTATGTCAATTTTTATCTCTTTGAATTTAGTAATTAAAGAGGATGCATGTTCTCAATGAAGAATTAGACAAGGAAGTAAAATACAGTAAGGAGTTTTGGGCATTGAACTTTTAGTTTTCTTTCAAACAGAGTAAATATTGGGAAGGAAAAGCCAACCAATAAAGAGATTCAATGATATGTCCAAAGGTTAGATTTCATACCTTGATAGAGCCTGTGTGTTTGATCTCAATGCTTTACATTCATTGGTGTGTTTTGGTTTTATTTTTAATTTCCTGGTGATAATTGATCAGTGTCCCAACAACATCATTGTTGGCCCATAATGCCTTAGTGATGCAAATTTAATAGACTCTTTCAAAGAAAGTAAGAGCTTATTAACAATGCTTTTTGGTTTTTTTCATATGTAACCTTCCTTTCTCATGGTAATACAGATATTTACCATATGCATTTTTCTGTACAGTGGTGCTGTATGTAAAACAATATTTTCACTCTTGTGCTTTCAGTGTAAATTAGAAGATGCTAAAATATTAGACTTACTAGAGCATAATAGATGGTGTAGAAATTTCTATACTAATAAATTATACTGTCAGAAAATTAAGCAAATCTGTGTTTCCCTGTGAAAGTACAAGAAAGTCCTGTGAGTTTATAGTGAACAGTTATAAAAAGGTCAAGGGCAAAGTTCTCCTATGCTAGACAATGTCCCTGGACATTACAATAAGCTTGTAATTTTCAATGCAATGTGAGCTTCAAAATATACTGCAAAGATGAGTACATTTTTAATGCCATCATTATTAACTCACCTGCTTTTGAAATCTCTGAGCTTAGCCACTGGGTTTGTATGTTGTTAGATATTTGCAGAAAAATTATATCAGTTTTCTCGGGTTATTGTTAGTATTCTCAAAGAGTAAAATAGTACTCTCTACAGTGCATTTGCTCTGTGCTGTTAGATAAGGCTGAAATGAGTTACATTTGATGATAATTTACTCTGATGGTACTTAGCGAAAGTTGGCAAAGTTGTAGACTATTTTTTTATTCAATGGGCTTCTGTTTCTAGCCTATGCTTTTTTTAAACAAGCACTCTGTCTGCTGCTGTACATAATAAATTCAGCACACCGTGATCCAAATCCAAGTCAACTTAGGAAAAAATAGCCTGGGCTCCGTGTCTGGGCTATGTATTCTGGAAACGATGGGCTTACGAATTGTAAACTTAAAGTCTCTAAGAGCCATGTGGCCTAAAAAGCCTCAGGAAAATGGATAGAGAAGTGCCTCTGGCTCTTTGGGGATCCTCCACCACATCATGGTTCAAGTCACTGTGGAAATGCAAAGGGGTCCTGGCAGTGAGAGGGATTTGGTGCTTTGAGCGAGGTATCACTTTGGCTTGGGATGGGGTGCCAAGTAGGGTTCTTGGTTCAGCACTCATATCCTGAGTGCCTATTAGATAACAGAAATAGCATGTAAAGGCCGAGGGCTGTGATTCTTTGCCCTATAGTGATTTGCATTGTAGTGGACAAAACCATGACACAGTAGAGCATCAGGTGTTAATTGTTATCTGTGAGACAAACAGATGCTCTTAGCTGCACAATATGTTTAAAATCCAGATTATTACCCAGCTTGGACTCACCATGCTTTTGCTTTGCCTGGGAAGGAAACTGATGATCTTTCTGCTAATTATAACCCTGACTGCTGTGTAGACATGCAGGGCCTCTCAAACTTATCCATGGCAACCTCGATCAATTATTAGGGTAATGTTTACTAAAAAGCATAGTTGTTCCCAATCCAAAAATCCGCCCCCCCCCCGCTCCATTAACCCAAAACAAAACATAGCCATTAAAATGTTACGGTCATGTGCCAAGGATGTGCTTGATTTTACCTTGACATTTAAATGATTAAACAATTGATCTTGAGGGTGAATCACTATGATAAGTATACAGAAAAAAATTGTCTCAGATATGCAAGACACATTGTATATTATGGCAGAATTTATGTGCTTTGTGATTTGTCTGACAAATTCTCTTTTAAACGTCAAAGGACATGTTCTCAGGTATTGACATTTTTTAAAGCTTTCTCTGTCCTTTGCTTTAAATAAAAGATAAGTCCAACTCTATTGCATCTATCTTGGCATGAATCACATTATACCCAGGCTTTGTGACTCTAGTCAAGTGATTTAAGTTCTTTCCTCAGTTTCCTTATTTGTATCTTAAATTGCAACTTTGTTCTCAGGGTTATTTGAACCTTGTATGCAAAGTGCCTGGCTCAATAGCTGACAGATAGTGATTCACGATCATTGTTGTGTTTAGATTTTCTCCAAAAGACCATGTACTTCTTGATGTCAGGCATGGCACTTGACATATTCTTCCATAAATCTTGGCTTCACTTAATTATGTCTCAGTTTTCTGATTAGATTGTCTTTTAGGTAAAGATAGCAGTAAAATGCTTCTTAAACTAACCCGCTAAAGGAAGAATCTCCTGTTAAAATAAGGAAATCCTTTGCCTGTGAAATTCCTTAAGAGTTGTGTTTTATGATTCTGCTCCAGAGCAGTGGAGATTTTGGGACCTGTAGCTGCAAGTATCTCTAATCTTAAATATTTTTGTCAACTACATAACCACTTACAATCCTGGAAGGAGAGGTTGCAGCAGAATAGGTAGGGGATGTTCTATAAGACCTGTCTCAGAATTACTAACTAAAAGAACCATTCTACAAACCATACAGCCAATGCAGGAATAGAAAGTACAGAAAATAGTGACTATAATACAACACATAAAAGACAAATAAAGTTTAATGTTGAGGAGTCATTTTGCACCCCATATCTACTGCCTAAGGTGATGTGGATGAATTCTTCCAGGCTTGATCTTATCAGCAATGAAATAATGATACTATTTACCCTAGAGGTTTCGCATGAGAATTAACTATGCTGCATACAAAGGCACATTTTACAGTGCTCTTGAATTTGGAGACTTTTAATGACTTCCATCAAGTTTTCTTTTTCAGTGACTTTGATGTTAAACTGTCCATTAGGATTTCTTGGAGTGCTTTGAAAACGGTAATTTCCTCTTGAATGTTTGGCTAGTGTTTGGATCCCCCCCAAACTCTAGTCGAAGCACACATAGGTTTCTGATGCAGTCTCTGATGGGCTTTATTTCTACCTTCACAAAAGGCCCTTGGGCAGAGACACTGTCCTGCTGGACTTTCTCATGGGAAGTACAGCCAAAGCCTTTCTTCAAAATCTCCCCAATGAATATCTGGACAACAGCTTGGGCTGTAGCATTACTACTTCTGAATGGACCATAACCATATACTCCTATATCCAGGTGTTCTCTGTGTTTCTGTCTCTGTCTCTGTGTCTCTGTCTCTGTCTCTGTCTCTGTCTCTCTCTGTGTCCAGGATTTGGAAAGAAAAACATTCAAAATATTGTTGGGAAGAAATATATGCTTATCTAAGCCTTTATAGGGAATATCCCTTTCTATTATTATTATTACTCTTTTATCTCAATTCTATAACCTCAGTTTTACCACATACAATCAAATTCATGTACTAAAAGATGTGTGCTAAAATTTGATTACAGTACATATGTCTGCTTATTGTCAAAGACTTTATAATGCTAATATATAAGAATGAGAACATCCAAGTTCTTTCTTGCCTTATATTGAGAGAGGTACTTTACACATCACTATGTGCATAGACGATCGTCTGTGCTCTGTAGCATAGTAACATGGTCATTAAAACTCTTAAAAATAAAGTCTTATGACTACTCTTGTATGTTACTTGGCACGTGCCTGATAAACCCAAACATTAAAATACTTTAGGACAGACATAGTAAGGCTCTGAAAGGAAAATGAGAAGAGTTTATCACGAAGTTTAGTACATTCTCTAATTTCCATTCACGTCATAACGCAGGACTAAGAAATCCAGGAGGAGACAAAGTCCTTCATGATGGGCACTGTATCAGACACCCAGCTCAATGTGGTTATCATGGCAAAATGCTTAGGTGCTGACCATGGCTGTGCTCTTCTCTTCCTGGACTCATGACTGCACTTCGTTTCTCCGCCCCTTGAAGTGCGCTCTGACCTCTGAACTGAGGACCGTCTATCCATTAAATCGGAAGCAGCTCCAGGCAGGGCTGAGAGTGCACCCATCACATGCTCCACAGGTGAAGGGAGAGGACAGGGACAGCCTGGGGGAAAATCTTCAGTGTGGAAAGTTCCTCTGGGGAAATCTCCAGTCATTTGATTCTCCTACAAAGAAGGCAAAGAAAATTGGTAAATTTACAAAATACCCAGCATTCTGACTCTATCATCATCTCATGACCATATAAATACAGATAAACAGTGCCTGTGGTTACTCTCCACTCCTCTTTAAATTTCTTAGAATGTACCTTTACATACTGATTCTTTTTTCTCTCTTTAGGCTTTTAAAAAGGTTTTTAAGTTTATTTATTTTACAGCATAAAAGAGCCACTAGTACTTTTGGTTATGGTCTGCAGAGTTATCCTACAGTAAATCAAACATTTTCCCCCTTTTAAATTACTTAAAAGTGTTCATTTTTGTAATTCTTAGACTATGGAAACACCAGGTATTTCAAATTATATTTTCTTCTTCTATGTATGAAGTGTAATTTCCTTCTACTTATTAACTTAACTTTAAGAAAAAATTATGTGTAAAATATATCAAGTGTATTATGAAAATATATTTAAACAACATGAAACATACAATATGTTTAATGTGTATAATGATATAAATGTAAAAATTATAAAAGAAAAGTGAAAACTCCCAGCTCCATTCTACTTTATTCTTTTAAAGTAGCTACTGTTAATAATTAGGTATATATCTCTCCAACTGTTTTCTATTCACTTACATTTAAGTAGTCAGTTTTAAAAGTAAGGGTTTAAAATTCTAGCACATAAAATATGATGTTTAAAACCTACAAATTTAATACCAAATTTTTAAATTAAACACTAACTTTTCTTGAGCAACTTGGAAATTAAAATATTAATTTAAATTTGAAAAAAAAGTTGATTTGGGGAGAAGAAGTTATGAAAAATGTACATAGCTCTATATGTGATTTCAGATGGTTTAAGGTAAGTCAAATATAGGCTTGAAAATGATTAGATTCACAACTCTGACTGTGTCATGTTACTAAAAAAGCAAACAATGCCAAGTTTTATGTTTAAAAAGATGGATTTCAATTAATAAAAATTTGAACTTTTAATTCTTTTCTCCTTCTAGTAATAATTATTAAATCAATAAGCCTTGAATTTGGCTTCAAGAAATTAGGGAATATGAATGTAAAATTTAAGGTTAGTTTTAATTGAATTAAATTGCTATTAAATATATTCTGTTTGCATATTCATACCTGTTTGGATTGCTTTTTAAACTTGAAATAGAGCATGAATATTCTATTCTGTGATGTAGATCTTTCTTAAAGCATTAGTAATTAATGGGCATACACACTAGCAATCTCTATCTTTTTTTATTCCTTGTTTCCTTTCATTCATTTCTTCCCTTCTTTCTTTGTCTCCTTTTCCCATAAAATAGCATTTTTTCCCATAGATTTGATCTGCAATCACAAGTTGCAAGACTAAATCTACATCTAAATCTAAAATGAGGAAAGAGATACCAACTATTGAAAAAAAATAGAATTTCAAAACTTAGAAGCCAGTTGCCAGTACTGTAGAATCCATATAAGTTAAAATTTCCAGAGACCTCACAGTGATCCAATCTGCCTCCTAATTACCAGTTATCCCTCTCTCTCTTTCTCTCTGAGTGTGTGTATGTGTGTGTGTGTGTGTGTGTGTGTGTATGTGTGTGTGAGATAAAACCAGATTCAACAAAGAACTGAATTTGGGGATGGAATAGATTTGACAAATATAATGTGGCTTCATGGGATATCTTAATTAGCTGTTTTTACTAAGTAAATTTTAATTTTCAAATTTTCAATTAAACCTTTAAGTAAAAATAACTTACATGTAAAACAATTTTTTAAAAATATTGAGATGTATTGTATACATGTACTAACTTCCCACATGAATGTAACCCTAATGTGCTGCAAATATATATTAATAAATATAAATTAAAATTATAAATAAAATACATGTTGATATGTAAAACAACATTTTTTTAAAAAAAATAAAAGCAGTTTTACCTTCTGCTGCAAAGCCTTGATGTCCGACCTCTCCCACTGTCAGAATTAATTGTGCCTGTCTCTGCTCTCCTGCAGTTTTGCTACCACTCACTATTCACATTTGGTCTTTACATTATTGTAAGCTGATTGCTTTCTCAAGTAAACTGTAAACTCTAGAGAGCCAGCCAGAACAGGGATATCCAACCAGATCTGCCTCTGCCTACTGACCACCACCATCAAAAGGGTTTCTGTAGGCCAGGAGATCCAGCCAGATCTGCCTCTGCTTGCCAGTTACTACGACTGGAAGATTTGCTTTTCACAGGCAGCCAGTGCAAACAGGAACACACAGCCGGGTAAGCCCCAAGCACCTGCAGGCCACCTTTGGAGACCCTCCTTTCCTTTAGGCAGCCATCATCACCCATTAGAAGAATGAGACAAACACACCCCTGTGTGCCTGCAACCATCACAGAAGTCCCACACAGGCTGAGAAAAGCAGCCCCACCATCACACACTTCTGGCCACCAAGGAAGCCTCGGTGTAGCTGTGTGGGTCTGGAGAAGCCTGTTCCATCCCCTGCAACCTTCCTGTAAACCTGGGGTCAGAGGAACACAAGTGCCTGTCGCATTCCCCTACACATGGAGGGACGGCCAACGTATGAAGTGCCTGGGGCCCCACAACCAGCTTGCTGGGAGGAACCCAGAAGAATGTCAAGACGAAGGAGCAAAAGGCAATCTCAGACTTCTAGCCCACACAGAACAAGTCTGGGAGATACAGTCATGGAAGAAAACAGAAGTGACACACCTGAAACCTCTGGTGACACACCTGAAACCTCTGAGAGGATAGCAACTGAAGGAAAGAAACAACTTCATGTGACTGTAAAAGTAATAAGATCAAAAATAATGTCTCAGGTAAAAGAAGAAATCACAAATAATGAAAGAATTGCTCAGCATAAGAAGACATAGATAAAAAAGAAGAGCATAGGAAAATGATAGAAATCTTGAATGAACAATATAGAAAGGAATTATACTACATGAAACATATTCAAAGAAATATGCAGGAAATTAAAAAGTCAGTTGAAAGCTGGCAAAACCACTTGAAAGAGACTAAAGATAGACTTCAAAGCTTGAAGACAGGATTGTAGCTAGCAATTGTGAAAGAAAGATCTCTTAAGAATAACAATTAACCAGGAAATAACAATTCAAGGGCTGTTAGGCAAACCAAAGAAAAATAATTTAGGAGTGATAGATACCCATGAAGAAGCAGGGGTCAACCCAAATGAAATAAAAAGGCTACTTACAGAAGTAATAACAGAAAACTTCCCAAATATGGGAAAAGGATCTGGCATACAGATAAGTGAGGCATATAGGACTCCAACTAGCCATAACCAAAGTAAATCTACACCCAGACATATAATAATCAAGCTCCCACAAATTCAGCACAAGAACAGAATATTAAAAGCTATTTGAGAAAAGAAAAAGATCACCTATAAAGGAAAACCAATCAATATCATGGCAGACTTGTCAATACAAATAATCAAGTCAAGAAAAGTTTGGAATGAGGTGTTTCAAATCCTGAAAGAAAACAATTTTTAACTCAGATTGGTGCATACTGCAAAACTATCTTTCAAAATTGATGGAAAAATCAGATACTTCCATAAGAACAACTGAAGGAATGTATGACCCCCATACCAACCCTACAAGAGTGCTGAAGGATATTCTAGAGAGAAAGATGACCATGGTTCCAGGAACAGCAGCAGGGGAGGATCACCAAATAAGACAGGCAATTGAATGAAGGGGAAAAGTGGAGGGTCATCATCAGGAGGACAGCAGGGCAGAGAAAACCAATGTGTGCTGGTTATAACCATTAATGTGGATGGCCTCAATTCAGTGATACAAATAAACATGGAGACTGGATCAAGAAACAAGATCCATCCATTTACTATATACTAGAAGCACATTTAACTCAAAAGGAAATTCATGGACTGAAAATCTAGGAAAGAAAAAAATTATTTCATTTGATAGAAGACCACAAAAAAAGCAAGGGTAACTTGCTCATTAACCACAGAACAGATAAGAAAACCATGGTATTTTCATACAATGGAAAACATTCCAGCTATTAACTAGGGTAATCAGGAGGCTCTTGTGGGTAAATGGATGGAATTGGAGATCATGTTCATGGATAAATTGGTTTAAACTCATATAGGTGAACCCCTGCATAAAAAACAGAAGAAGCTAGTGGGATCCAAAAAGCACAAAAGCTATTATGAAAGTGATAGCGGAGGAAACACCTAGGAGGAGAAGGTGGTAACTGCTGTTAATTTCTTATTGTCTTGTATTGAACTCTTGTATTAGCTTCATGATTTTGTTAGCTTTGGTTTTGGTCTGTCTTGTTTTGTTAGATTTTATCGTATCTGATGGTATGGTATTGAAGATAATGGATGTATTACAGTAACCATTGTTGGTTTCCTAGGATCTTGTTTGAAGTCCTGTAATACTTTCATTACCTTCCTTAACTGGTTTTACTCTGTTTTGTGTTGTTTGATATTATTTTGTGTGATGGTATGAACAGCTATTTTGATAACAATGAAACATTATGGTAGCCATTGATAATTTCCTATCATCTTGTTTTGAAGTCCTATAATTTTTTTATTATTTTGTCTTGATTGGTTTTATTCTGTTGTGTTTTATCTGATTTTATTATTTCTGATAATATGGATGGCTATTTTGAAGAAACTGTGACATTATAGTAGCCATTGTGGATTTTCTGGTGTCTTGTTTTGATGTCCTATAATGCTTTTATTCTTTTGTTTTGATTGGTTTTAGTCTGTTTTCTATTATTTGATTTCATTATGTGTGAAGATATGGACAGCTATTTTGAAGAAAATGAAAGAAATTATGATAACCAATGTTGACTTCTTGTTGTCTTGTTTTGAAGTCCTGTGTTGCTTGCATTGTTCTGTTCTGTTCTGATTTGCTTTGTTTTGTTTTATTTTCTTTAAAATAAAAAAAATTAAAAGCACTTTTTATGCATCTTAATTTTGATTCTCTTAATGATTTTGCATTGTTTAAATATTTACATCTCAATTTTCAAATGTATGAACAGCTGCCGGAGTCCAGCTGCGGCAGGGCTCAGGGGTCCCAAAGGTGGTCAGGGAGTCGGCGAGTGAGAGACAGAAAACACTGCACACCAGTATGTGAGTGAATCTGAATGTATTTTATTTTGCAGAAGCGGGAGTACTTATTTGTTAACTTTTGTCAGTAACTTAAACCCCAAGCAGCGAAGCATCACAGGCTTAGAGCTATACAGTGATGATTTTAAACAATATGTATCAATTAATTTTTTCATCTTTGTTAAACTTTAATCTTGTTACTTAGAAATTTATAATTAATTAGCTTGCAAAAGCAAACATGCTATACCCTAGCCCCAATACTTCCTGTTCTATTTATATTGATTCTTTTTATGGATAGATATAAAAAATGATTTTATTGTTTCTTAGATGTTTCTTGCTTGAGCAAACTCTGTACAGCTTTTGCCAGTTTTCTTTAGGTAATCTAACTCCCATTTATGTCCATTTATACTATTTTTATAAAGTTTTTTAAAACTTTTATTCTTTTCTTAGTTGGCCAGTTTTTCTTTCTTTTTAACATAGTTATGTAGTGTTTTTTATCCCCTGTTGATCTAATACAATAGAGTGGCCCATTCCTAGCTAACCTTCCCATGAAATTTATTTGATTATATTTGGCCCATTTTCCTTTGATATTAACTATTCTTTGCCCATGCTTATCATAAATCCCTGTGCAAGGCAGAGGGGGGTCAGGCACTTGAGGTAAAGGTTTTTTGGGTCGAGGGAGACACCAAATACGTCTGTTTATTATATAAGCAGGCCCTATATCTGCCATAATGGTTGGCACTGGTTTTCTTTTCTTGGCGGCTTTAGTTTGTAATTTCTGATAGAGAAACTTCCCTGGATCAAGGGCAGTTGTCTCACAGGAATTTTGTAAATCTTTCTCCATGAGCTCTCTCATTTGAAGCTTTTGTATAAACTCTCTCATACTACTCACAGAAGGTAAAATTTCACAATTAGCTTTCACAAAGGGGTTATCTAGAGAGTCTCTAGTAACTCCTCTGGAGTTTCTATTTTCGATTTCATATTGAGTATTACATGGAAATATATATATAGGAATTAAACAAATTACAATTATCAGTACAAAACATCCCAAGATCCTCACGCCCAATTCCCACATGCGGTGTCCTTTTCCTGGAGAAGCGCTCTCCTCCACCCATGGACCTTGTCACAAGGCGTGGATGGACTAGGACGTGGCATGGGCGGAAAAGGGCACCGCAAACAGCACTTTCATTAAGATTATACAAATAATATTCACTACTGTATCACAATACATGCTTTCAACTGGATATAGTGATACACGCCTGTAATCGCATCATTTGGGAGGCTAGGACAGGAGGATTCCAAGAGTTCAAGGCTAGTTTGAAACACATATTTAGACCATATCACAAACAAACAAACAAACAAACAAACAAACAATGTGTGCTGTCTTAGTTACCTATTTCTCATTGCTGAGGCAAAATACTCAACATTCAAAATTAAAAAGATTTATTTTGGCTCATAGTTGTAGAGCTTTCAGTTTAAAGTTGGCTGGTTCTGAGGCAGGAAGACATGGCAGAGGGGCATGGAAGAGAGGAAGCCGTATATGGCAGGAGAAAGCAGCAAGGCAGCAAATAACAAATGACAAGAAGGGACCGTCTTTCTGTCCCTTGTATCTTATCCAGACTACCCACCATTAGGGCAAGTAACACTCACACCCAGGATGAGGCACCTTCAATCCTAGCACTGCACCATGAATCAGTCCCAGCATCACCTCCTTTACATGAGAATCACACACTCTAGACCCAGCCACTCCTGAAAGTCCCCCAGCCACGATCATGTGACACTTTGGGGGACATGTAGATACAAGCCATAACATATGCTCTAACTATATTTCTTTCTAGCATAAACTTTTTTTGCCAAGGTTTAAAAATTGTATTACATTTGGTTGCTTGTTGGTTTCTGAATACCTGACCAAAACTTCCTAGGTTCATTCTCAATTCCATGAATTGCCTTCTAAATATAGTCAAAGCAGTTACATACTGACCAGTGCAGTTCATATTTTCTCTTTAGGATCCTTCTTCCTGAAGTTCTCTGGTCCATTGCTCCAATCATAAAAGGTGCTTTATCAGTAGTATTATTTCTTCTCAGCTGTTCTCTGTTAGCATCTCTATTTCCTTTACCAATTTGACAAAATTTCTTCTTCTACCCTTGATTACTTTCTTATCATTTAGTAGGTTCCTCGTAAAGGGTACATGGGACATAATTTTTTGCAATTTTGAACATCTAAATATGATTTTATTTCATCCTCAAAAATCACTGCTTATTTACACTGCTATGTGGTACTATCTTGATAATAAATTTTCTAGTTTCTTTTGGAAAATGCAGTCATTGTGATTCTTATTCCTTATATGTATTTTTTTTTTAATCTGAGGATGGTAAATTCTTCTTTTACTTGGTGTTATGGCATTCATGATGGTTGCCTTTATATAGGTAATCCAAAATTCATTTTTTGGGTATTGAGAGTTCTTTTACATATAAGTTCCCATATATAAACATAAATATCTGTATGCTGATTTTTGGTAATTTCTTCTCTGTTCCTGGATTGATTCATTATGTTTCTTTCTTCCCCCCCTTTGTCTATCTTTTTTTCTCTGTGTTGTAATTAGTTGTATTTTATAGCTATGCCTTTTAGAAAACAAATCACACAAAATTTTAAAACTGAAAAAAAATTAAAGTATTTTATTTTAAAGAGACTAAAACAAAAGAGGACAGATCTAAGCAGATCAGAACAGAACAATGTAAGCAACACAGCACTTCACAACAAGACAATTGGATGTTAACAGTAGCTATCATAATGTCTCTTTCTTTGAATAAATTTTAAAATATTGAGTAGAAAATTTTTAACTTCTAAGTGTTCTTTACTCTTTTCTAATTGTATTTTTTCCTGGCATTTCTCCTACTGTGACTCTCTTATGTTCCTGTGTCTGCATACGAATAATTAACTTAGAACTGGAGATTTAATTCAGTGGCTTAAGTTCTTTTCTAGCAAGCATGAGGTCATGAGTTTGATCCATGGTAAAAAACAAAAAAACAGAACAACGACAAACAAATGAATTTAAAAAACCAAAAGAATAATTAGTTTAAAATATTTTACTTTTTAAAAGTTTTGTTTAATTTATAACTGAGCCCTCAAAAATTTCAGGGTGTATCTAATACCAATGTTTCTCATACTCTTTAATAAAATTAGAAGAGAAAGAGTACTCCTAATTCATTCCTGGAAGCTAAAACTATCCTGAATTCAAAACCATACAAGAACTCAACTGAAAAAAGAAAACTACAGACCAATATCTTTAGTGAACACTGATACAAAGATCCTCAACAAGATGCTGGCAAATGGAATGCAACAAATTATTGAATAAAATTGACCAACTAGGTCAATTAACCAAGTAGGAGTAAACTTCATCCCCAGGATGCAAGGATGGTTCCACATGTGCAAATCAATAAATGTAATATAGCAGATATAGAGAAGCAAGAACAAAAATTGCATGATTATATCAATAACTGAAGAAAAACATGTTTGAAAAAATGCAACATCCACTCATGAAAAAAAAAAAAACCTGCAGCGAACAAATACAGAAAGAGTTTGTGTTAATCTGATAAAAACCTTCATGACAACGCTATTGCTAACACTATAGTAATTTGGAAAAAATCAAACATTTCTTCTAAAATCCGGAAAAAAACAAGATGTCTACTCTTTCCCCTCCTGATCAATATAGTACTGTACTTGAGTCTTTAGATAGAACAATCAGGTAAGAGAATGGAATAAAAGTGGAACACATACCAAAGGAAGAAACTAAACTATCCTTATTCATGGAAGACATAATGCTTTACATAGAAGATTGAAAAAATTCTACCAAAAATCAGGTTGATAAAATAGCAGTGTAACAAAATATAAAATCAACACATGAAAGTCAATAATATATCTGTACATCAAAAATAAATCCACTAAGAAGAAAATTAGAAAAATGATACCATTCACAATCAGTGCAAGAAAAACTAAATATTTAAATATTAACCTAACAAAGGAAATGAAAGACCTCTATAACACAAACTGCAACACTCTGACAAACAAGATGGAAGAGGACATCAGAAAGTGGACAGATATCTTCTGATCCTGGACAGGTAGAATAAATATTATCAAAATGGCCATACTTGCAAAACTGATATATGCACTTAATGCAATCCTAGTCAAAATAACAAAAGTGTTCCTCATAGTTCTAGAGTGAAAATTCCTAAATTTATATTGAACCTGGAAAGAACAAGAATACAAAAAGCAATTCAAGGTCACAAGAACCAGACAGGGATATCACTCCCCAGATCTCCAGTTATATTGCAAAGTTACAATGATAAAAACAGCATGGCTCTGACACAAAAACAGACGTGTATTTCAATGAAGCAGAATTGAGGCTTCATTCTGCTTTCCAGGCAAACTTAGCTATTTTATCTTTGAAAAACCAAAAATACATGCTGGAGGACAACCAGCCCCTTTAGCAAACTTTTCTGGGAAAAGCATCTATCTCTCCACATGTATTAGACTATATCTGGACACATATACCCCCCACTATGTACTCAACTAACATCAGAATAAATAAATAATTTGAATATTGAAACAAATAATCTACTGAGAGACAAAATAGATAAAATTCCTGAAGAAACAGAAATAAGCTAAGGTTTACTGAGCAGAACTCCAACTGCACAAAAAATAACACTGAGAATCAACAAATGTGATCATAACAAATAAAAAAGAATTCTGCACAGCCAGGACAACATACAAATGGAGACAATCAGTGTACACAATGGGACATTGTGCCAGCTCCTCCTTAGACAGAAGACTAACGTATGGACTATAAAAAGAAATCACAAAGTTAGACTTCCCTGAATAAAAGGCATAATGAAAATATAGGCAAATGAAATGAATAGGCACCTCTCAGAGAAAGAAGCAGAAATGAGCAAAAAATATGTGAAAAAATGCTCAACATATGTAGCCAACAGAGAACTGTAGTTTAAAACAACACTGAGATTGCATCTTACCTCAAAAAGAATAACTACCATCAAGAAATCAAATAACAACAAATGCTGGTGAGGCCTTGAGGAAAAATGAATCCACTGTCATTGTTAGTGGGAACCTAAACTACTGTTTTACTGCAGAGATTCCAAAAACAAAGCAAAACAAAACAAAAGTAAAACTAGAAATTCCACTTGACCCAGGTGTTCTTCTGCTATGTATCTTCCCCTAAGAATTAAACACATTTTGTTACAATGATACAAGCATACTCATGTTTACAGCAGCACAACTCAGAATAGCTAAATCTTCAAAGTGGCCTCCGTGTTCATCAGTAGTCCAATAGGTGAAGTGTATATATATATATATATATATATATATATACACACTGACATATGACTTTGCTACTAACGAGGATGAATTTGGGTCATTCATAGGAAAATGAATTCACCTTGGGACAACAAGGTTAAGTGAAAATAAGTGAGATACACTAATTTAAACATTGCATAGTTTCTCTTGTATGAGAAACCTAAAGTCTAAATAAATGAAACAGCAGAATAAGAGATAGACAATAGGAATCAGGGAGACAAAAATTTTATGCAGTAGAAGCAGACTAAGGAATGAGGGATGGTGGGATGTAGGAGACTGAAAGTGGGGGGTGTATCTTAAAAGAATTCAGATGTGTTCTGTACCTGTACCACCTCTCCTTCCCAGATCATTAGATTCTGCAAGCATGTACTAATAAAAATAAATTAGTAAAAAGCATGAAATAGTAAAATGCTTATTGTACCCTGCATGTAGATGAGGTTGTTGGCTTCGCTAAAGTCATTACACATAAGGCTGTCTATTGGATTTCAGTTAGGAATCCTTCAATGTTAATAAATATGTTTTTAACTGAGTTTTCTAGAGAAGGAATTCTAATATTTTACCTGGACACTATCACTTCCAACAACAGCTCTGGGATTATAGATCTAGTTGCTGACATTTGTGGAGACTGTAGGAGCAGGGGCTGATTTTGGAGCAGGAAGAGTCCAGAGACGTGACTTAATGTGTCTGATATACCTGAGGGTTGGAAAGTTGGTTAATTCCTACAGATGGGGGAGAGAATAAAAAGTTGACAATCCTTAAACAATCTTCAGATTTCTCTCAAGTTTCCAGTACTTATATCATCTCCATTCCTGTTATATTGTTTCTCCAAGTTCCCAAATCTGCCATGATTTCCAGTTGTCTTTCTTCTTATTGAAATCAATTCCACATCCCACTCCACTGACATCCCACTAGCTGTTCCTAGAGCTGAATTTTCTTTTATTCTTGCTAACAATTTTGCAATCCTTCTTTTCAACTTTAAAAAAAATGTTGTTTCATATTTTACTGATGTTTCTGTTTTTGCTAATATAACTTTTGCTTCTGATTGTATTCACCATAGGTGGACAAAGCAAAAAGAATTGTTTCCACTTTATTGTCTTCAAATTGAAAATGGTCAGCAAAGTCTTAATACTGCTAGAAATAAAAAATCCTTTACCTGTCTTTTCCTGAACCCAATTCTCAAAATTGTGTGAGGTCAGATCAAGGCTTTGCTTAAAAGAACAGAGTGTCAAATGCAAACTCTATAAACCATTTGCCCTTTTGCCATGTTTTCATGTGATACAGAGATGCAGTGTCCACCACAAGCTGGTTAAAACCATTAGCTCACAGTTTGATGTTACAGCTTTCATTGCATATCAGTCTGTGACTGCTTTGCAAGTGAAAATGAAATAAAGTTTAATGATTAACGTAGTTTTGGGGGGTTTTATAACAAAGAGTTCCTTAAGCAATAGGTTTCTGTTGCTCATCATAATCTGCAATGGAGCAACATTCACTGTCACAAGTTCTCATTGTCTTGTTTACCTTTTGCCAGAAGGACATTGCTTTTATTTCACAGTATTAGTTTGGTTTAAGGAACATCTATGAGTATATAACAGTCAGCCAAAAAATGTTCCCAGATGGGCTGACAAAGTTATACATTATTTTAGTTCACACTCCTTTGGAAAAAACTTTGTTTTACACCATGAATAAATTAGAAGGAAGGCTGTGGAATGCTGATACCAACTGACAACTATGTCTTAGCTGTAATTTCTTTAAGAAGGAAAAGTGCTTCATTTCTTATTGCTTTCACAATTAACTTTCCAAATTTGGAGACATGAAGGCACAACAGCAATTTTAGTGTGCCACAGTGCACATGAATGCAACATGTGTACACCAAGAAAAGCTGTCTTCTACTCTACAGTGTTAGGGACTTCAACCGGGAAGATGGAGGAGGTGGAGGTGGAAACAACTGAAAAGGTTGAGTTACAGTGGCTTTTTCAGCCTCATGTCTGGCACCTGGGCTGGGGTCACTCCAGCTGGGATCTTATGGAGTTGTCACCAGAGTACCTCCATGTACCTTGAACATCAAGTGTGATCTCTATTGCATGTCAGCTGGGTCCCAAGAAGGGTGTTATGAGACTGATTTCCCAAACCAGGCAGAAGGTGCATGATCTTTCCAGACTTACTCTCAGCAAGCATTTGGCATTTCTTCCCTCTGTATTCTATGGTTTCCAATGAGGCATTAGTACAACTAGGGAGGAGAAGAGGGAAAACAGACTCCGCCACTTGTTCGAGGTACAGCAACATCACATTGTAGAGCAAAACGTGGCTGGAACACACTGCATGACTATCATTAGGAAAAAAATACTGCAAAACCAAAGAATAGATTTCGGCAAAAATGACAAACACAATCACAATTTACATTTAAGCACATGTAAGTAGAACAAAAAAACATGAAGCCTATTGAAAATAACCAGCCAACACATCAGAAGCTGAAACAAGTACAAACATATTATTCTTCCTTGTATCTTACTCCTCCTCCTCTTCCAGAAATAACATATATTTTCAACGTTCCTTGCCTTCACTCATGCAGGCTCTCAGCTTGAAATCGTCTTCCCTATATTATTTATTGAAATCCTTCAAAAGGGACTTAAATGCCATCTCTGCAGCAAGACTGACACCGACACTGATCTCTCCAATTGCGATTAATCATCCCCTCTCTGATTGCTGCAACCCAGTATTTTAACTTCTACTTAGCGCTGACTCTGTTCTGCTTTTATTATGATTAGATATTTATAGATGCAATTTCCTTACTAGTATGTATCCCCTTCAGAGATACATATCTTAACTGTGTGTTCATTTTTGTTTTCTCACAGGCCTTTGATTATGACAGACTACTGTATTAATTGGAATACATCTGCATCTGCATTGAGATGCAGATGGTTTTGTGTTAAGTCAAGTACACATAGTTTACACATCAGCTAGTAGTTCTACCTGAAATTTTTGTAGGGTGCATGTGAATGAAGTAGACAGGTAGACAGAATGAAGCAAACAGAGATTTTTGAAAAATAGAAAGGAATGAGGTCCAGGTATTTTAACATACTCTAAGGAGAAGGGAGAGTGTGTTTTTCCACTGGACAAATCATTTCTAATGTGAACAGGAACACTGTTTAATGAAGCCATTCTTATTAGCCAAACTAAACAAGCTATATTCAGCTTCTTAGTTGTAGACACTGAATATCTTTTTAGATATATCTGGAAATTCAGAAGGCATTAAAGTTTTATTCCCATTAGATTCTATTCTCCTAAATGCTATTGTGTTTCCTTATCACCTTGCTTCTGGCTTTAGACACAACATTCTGGCCTCTCTCTGTTAACACCCAACTCCCATTGAAGATTCATTTTGCATTGTGAATCATAAAACCCGTTCTTTGCTTCAGGTTGATTTAATATATCTTCCTCAATTACTATCTGTCAGGCAGTGGCTACAACTGGTTACAGGGGGACTGTAAGAACTCCAGGTTAATGTCACCTGGGTCAGGGTGAATCAAACTCAGATACAGGCCTATTTTATAAATTTTATCTCTACTAGTGTATACCCTTGGTCTCCTAAAAACAGCTAGTTACTGAATCTTTCCTTCCTGCATAAACCAGAGATAAATGCACTGATTCATCTCTCAGAGCTGTTGAATGGCTTAACTAGGACTATAAAGGAAGTAAAAAAATGTAATGCAATACTATATTAGGTGTTAATAGCATCATGTTACTAATTCCATGAGTCATCACCCTGCTCCACACATCTCAGATGTTCTTTGCCTTGATCATGATAGTTTTATGCCTACATTATGTTTAATTTTAGAATCGCTATGCCTGCTCCTGAGCAAACAAAGATCCTGTGCTGTGTTCCTTTTTCTTTAATTTTAAAGACTAGATATTCCCTTAAAAGGAAGGTATTTAAGCAATTCTTAATCTCAGCTATGCTGTAACACAGCTTTTCATTCAAATTTTTGACACAAATGAATTGCTATTCTGAAGAAAATGATCTATAAATGTTCTGTTTGTCATGGGCATGAATCATAAGTATACAACTGATACTATTGAAAATAGGTTCTAGGTTCTGCTGAGCTCTTGGATGAATATCATCACTTTTTATCTGTGAAAAAAGACATTTTTCATGGCAAATTATGTTCTTCATGCTTTTCTTTAATTTCTCACCATTTTATAACCCTCAAATTATCCTTGAAGCCTACAGAAACATTACCATTCTTTATAGATGCTGAGAATCACATCACAGAGCCAGTTTATAATCTCTGTCATACTATAACTGCTGCTGATCTTATAGCAACTGTGACGTGATGTGTGAGCTTGGGTATATTGGCTCATACTGTTATCCCGCAGGTTGAATTTACTCTTTTAGATGGCAAATTATTTGGAGTGCAGCTTTCATTTAATATATTCTTAAGAAGTTTACACTGTGATTCAGCACTTTAGCAAAATTTTATTTTGCATATTAAATTTTAGGAACAGTTCAGTGACAATAATTTGACATGGTTGAGGGAAGTATTTGTCTCAGAAAAATGACCACTATCATACATGTTTTTCAAAGCAACATGGGAATGCCTTGTTGTGCTCAAGAAGTGGAGACTTGTAAATAGATGAGGCTGCTCTGCATGTCCTAGTAAGTTATAGCCATGAAGATCATTCAGTGTAGTCATGAAGCAAAAGAAGCAGAAGAAATTGACAATGAAAAATTTCAAAACAGCAGAAGGTTGTATTACCCCTTCATGCACTGTACAGGACTACACTGTTGAGATATTAATGTCAATTTGTCTGCAATACCATACTCACAATAAGTGGTGAAATACAATTCAAATGAGGAGAAAAGGATATTGTTGCGTCATAATTCGAGTGCTTTTCTTTCTTAGAGGCTCATACAATAATGTTAAGTCTTACATTAGATGATATCAAGGTTTAATGAATTTTCATAAGTAAAATGTACTGTCAAATATGGAACAGATTTTGAACTACCACTTTTATCATTTTATAAAATTTTCAGTGTTAACCTTAAATGTTATGTCTTTCATTTGAGATATTTGACAATCTTTATATTCATTATATGTTTATTATTTGTATATGTTCCATAAGGTAAATATTAGTTGTAATTTGCAAATTTCAAAATTCAAGGCTTGAAAAAGCTCTGTAATTGGAAACTGCAGAGCCAGAGAGGGAATCCCCACACTGGTGCTATTGTTGGACTGTGCGTCCATTAAATCACTAAAGGATTTTAAAGACTTCGTTCTCATCTCCTGCTTCCTAGAATCTCCCTGGAAGTAGGTGTACTTAGACCAAACTTTCAGACTTTACTTCACGTTTGCTTTTTGTCTTTAATTGTTAAAATTTGATTACACTGCACAGGGGATGCTAATTCCTTGTTTGTTTTTAAATTCATAACCCATTCTACTGCATTCCATTAGGTTATAATATTCTACACTTACATTTGTGTTTCTTTTGGTTTTCAGTGAGGCTGTGGCCCAAGATTAATTAAAGTGGGTTGAAGCAGAGAAATCATGTATTTATTTTCTTGCCCTATCTTGTTTTAATGGTAGCAGTTTTTTGCCTCTGTGGTTCCCATACTACTCTGTTGTTTGTGAAACAGATTCCTCTTGAAAGATCATGAGGGATTTATTTTCCTGGTAGACACTGACTACTAGGATGAAATGAATCTATCCACTGGATTAATAAAACTACTAAAGCACTTTCCTCAAGAAACATCATCCTTTTATTGATGAAGCTACTTGATCTGGATTACTCTAGCACATACTCACAAAGACAGACAGATGATGACTTCAGCTTTCTGTAGCCGACGTGCTCTGTCATGGGGATTTCAGCCTCTCTCTCTCTCTCTCTCTCTCTCTCTCTCTCTCTGTCTTTACATCCAGAAAAATGAATGAATCATAGGTTCACCAGTTTTTCAGAGAGTAAACATACCGAGGTTAAGAAATAGAACATTCTTAGCTTCCACCCCAAAGGAACACTGGTATTTTCTAAAACCATACATTCTTTGAGTAGGCAGGTGTTTATACACACTTGGAGCCATACAGTCTATATTGCATTGTGTACAAGATGTTTTCAGAATCCATTCATAATATTACCTATAATGATAATCTCTATGTGTGTTGGCATGTGTTTCACTACATGAATATACTACAGTATATTTATTCAATGCATCATCAGTGAACCTATTAGCTTATTTCTGGTTTGGGCCTGCTAAATGGTAATATGACATTCTTTTACACGTACTTGCACTTACATACATGTCCAACAGTGAGTTTGTAATTGGAAACTGCGGAGCCAGAGAGGGAATCCTCACACTGGTGCTATTGTTGTACTGTGTGGCCATTATGTAGATACTTAAGAGTGCTTGTTATATCACTGCCCTTGCTTCTGTTTATATTTAATTAATAATGCAACAATTTGGTACCCTAATAATGCTCAAGCTGTTAGATATCAGATGTGCCAAGTTTATGGTCTCACAAAGTCGAGGAACGAAGTCGCAAACCAAAGGAGGAAGACAGGAGAGTTTTGTTAGTAATAATAATAATAATAATAATAGCTCTTGGGTTTCCAGGAGAGGTTCTGAGTGGGTGGACGCAGAGGACCTTGTGCAGTGGAAATTGATACAGAAAAATCCCAGTGTGTGTGCGACGTGGGTCAACCCATAATCAATCTCTAGAATTACAAGTTCAGTTGTTTAGCCAGTATTGATACAATAGGGAAACAAATCAGTAGCATGGATATATGCAAAGATGAAAGGCATTTTCAGAAAAGGAGGACAGTACGGACTGGGATCTTCTGATCACCCGACTATGGGCCTGATGTCTGTCTGGGCCCATGAGACGGTGTTAATCACAGTACAATCTTGCATTTCCCTTTGTCTCTAGGCTGGCTATTGCATCACTGTCCTGACACCTGGTTTTCTGCAGATTTTGCCTCCAGTCATAGTTTTGATGTTTTCATTTTTGTACTGACTTCCTTGAGGGCCCAGTCTCCCTTGGGCTGTATATTAACTTCTATCCAACTTAGCTATCTATAGGAGTCCTCCCTCCGCGGTGGTGTCCCTAACTGCCCTTAGGGACAATGGTGGGAGACAGATTCTAGTTGCTTCAAACTAAGACGAGTCAGTGAAGCGGAGCACCCATTCTAGAGAGTGTTATGATGGGTTATTTTTAGTTTGAGGCTGTTAAGTACTGCTATGCATGTTTTTAATTAATTTACGTAGTTTTGGTGCATTAACACAAGGGTTGTTAGAGGCCACCACAAAGCAGCTCTGAGCAGAATTTAAATTAACTCATTGGCTTTCTGTGTTTCTTTGTGAGTCTCTCCTAGGCCTTGGCCCCTTGCCTGGCGACGGGAGCTGACTCATAATAAGTGAACCTCTATGAATCACTGGTCCTGGCTGAGGCCTGTAGTGGCCTGTGAGGCCAGAGATACCTCAAAGGGCAAGATAAGGCCACAGCTGCAGGCACTTGGCTCAAACATCAATTAGGTAGATAGAGACTGCAGCTGCAGGAATTACTCCTGTGGTCTCACTTCTACCATGTCTTCATGATAAGACAGTTCTACTGAATTGACTTGATTCATTACTTGGAGACGCCCTTGAAGTGACTCCCAAGGTCCTGCTCGTTGCCTGTGCTTTCCTCCGTTTCCCCACCCTTTGTTGTTGGGCCTAATAAATACGGGTGGTCCAGAGAAGTCTTTGACTTAGTCCTCAGAGTCTTGAGTTCAGCTAAAGGGTTTTGACCCTCCTGGAGCCCTAAAATCACACCACTTGTTACATTTTATTTAAACCTCCCCCATACACTTGTTTGGGAGAGTGGGGATCTAGGTCAGGACCCGATAAAGAATGAATTAACACATTACAGAGTATGTATGTGTTAAATTTCAGTAGGCATTACCTGTTTTCCCAAGTGACTAAAAACAGCTGCATTCTCCCCAGTGGTGTGTGAGAATTCCTCCACATTTCTCCAAAACTCTGAGATTATCTTTCATTTTAATTTGAACCTACCTAATGTAATTCATCCCCCTTTCTCTCATACATGTGTAACTATTCATAGTTTTGATTTATCATTTCAGACATGGAGGTTGTGTTGATCATGGGACTGCTTCATCTGAAAAATGATTTGGATGGTTAAACTGGGTTGTTAAGTGACTTCAGAGCTGCCTCAGAGATTAGTAAGCCATTCTTGTGGCTGTGCCTGGCTGGGTCACTGGGCAGTGACCTCAGGGTCTATATTTGGCTCTTGGCCTGTTCCTTTCTCATTCTGTTTCCTTGAGCTTTGGCTCCCAGCTGTAAAGAAGTGGGCAGAATTGGTCCACCATGCCCTTCCACCGTGATGTTCTTCCCTTGAACCAAGCCAAGCATGGACTAGAGTCCTGCAGAAACATGCACCAAATCAAACCCCTCCTTCTGTAAACTGTGGGTGCCAGGCACTGTGCCACTGATAAAAAGCTGATTCAGTAGACATTTCGAGTTTTCAGTGATTGTGCTTATTTTTCATATTTGTAAGGACCTTTTAAATTTCTGAAATAGGTAATATGTCTCTTGTCTTCTTTTGATTAGTCTTCTGAGTTTTGTGGCATAATAGTCTAAAGACAAACCACTTTCACTTGACCTTCCTATTGTATGATTTATTTTTATTATTTATTAATTTTTGCTCTTGCTTTTATTGAGTGTGTTGTTTTACTTTATTTGGGTTTAGGTTTGCTTTTTTTTCTAATATCCTTAAGTGGTCATTATACCAGTGGTTGTAAGGCTTATTTTTTTAAATATATGAATTTCAGAATACAAATATTCCATGTAGATAGCTTTATTACATCAAATTTTGTGTATTTTGTTATTTTTAATGCAATTAAACATGTGTATCACTGTTATGATTCTTTTATTATTTAGAGTTATATTGCTTTCTAGTTATCTTTTATTTATGGACTTCTGGATTACTACAACCTAATCAGAGAATATAATTTTATTAAAATTTTCTTATCTCACATACATTAAGTTTTGTCAATGATTTGTGTGCACTTGGAAAAGAATTTTTTAAAATTTATGTGCATTTTTATATGTCAGTCAAATTAAGTTTGTTAGCTGTTGTTGTGAACCTGACTTTTCCATGTTTGTAAGGAGCACATTATGCTAATGATTTACTTTTCTTTGAAATTTTGATACATTTTGCACCCTTTTTTTTTATTTCTTGCAGATACACACTGTTTTATAATAATTATAGCATTCACTTTTATTGCTGCTTCCCACATGTATTCTTCATTTGTAATTTGTTATAATTCTCATTTGATAAATAATTCTATTTATTAATTCTAATAATATAATTCTAATTTACATCATCTATTATAATTTGAACCCGATCAAACCACTTTTCTCTGTGATTCCTTTACAAAGTAAAAATGTTTTTACACACCCCTTAAAAGGCTTCCAGGATTCATGCTTTGTGCTCTAGGGTTCATCAGTTTTATATTACATCTACCTTCCATTCTGTTTCCTTTTAGTCACATGACTTTCCTTATGCAGTGCAGAGTTGCCAGTGTCTACAGCTGCTCATGGATGTTCAGTCTATTGCCTGCTCTGTCTTGCAACACTCTTTTGATCCACTTACCTCCATCCTTTCCTTTTTAAAATATCACAGCCTCACAGACGTTCCTGCCTCGTGCTTCATGGAGGCGGGAAAGTAGGTCAGCTAGGCCTTTTGTGGGCTCAAAATTGTCTGAAACTTTCCATAACGACACTATCAAAATTGTACCTTTATAAATTTAAGATTACTTGAACATAGTGATACATAAAAAATATGTTTTTGTTACTACCACCCTTTAAAGTCTTAGATACAAAATAATAATAGATTACTTATCATATACCTCACATACTGTAACGAATATTTTACATGGTGTATCTTAATTTATCTTCATGATAGTGTTACAGGGTAAGATGTTATTAGGATTCTAGTATTATAAATGGAGAAATTAAAGTACAGAGATATCGCATAATTCTTTTGCTACTATAAATTAGGAAGTAGTAGGCTCTAATACGTACCTAATGTGTTTGAGACCAGAGATTGAACTTTTGATTATATACTGTGCCCTTTGTCTAAATGATCTGTAAATAAGTGAAGGCATTAATATTTTTGCTGACATATCTAAATTAATTTCTCTACTATCAAACACATTCAGTAATTTTAAGCTATTGTATACAAGGAAGATATTCAATCAGAATTAGTATCTTATGAATTTCTACTCACAAAACCTTTGCATTATCTTTGTCTCACTTCATTCTCAAAGTAAACTTATATTACAGATGAGGAAAATGAGACTTGCAAAGCCCCAGTAGCATCTTTATGTAAAGGTAGACAGGACACAGAGGAGTGAAGGCTCGGCTCTTATGCCACCTTACTTTGAATTTCATCATTCTACAACTACCCTTTATGACCTACTCTAAATCAGCACATCTTCTATAATAAAGTAACTAGACAACTTCATAAAAATGCCTGGCCAGAATCCATACACAAAATTATTAAACAAATATCCTTCCAGTATGGGTCATTAGACACAATACTTCTGATCTGTCCTAAATCTCATTTCAGAAAATATAAATTGACAAAAACCTTTTCAGCATATCAAGAAACTTATTGATTTTGTACATCCATTTCCTTACAATTTCATAAAGAAAAGCATCTAAGTACTATAGAGCTGAAGAAAAACTCTCCCTTCTGCTCTCTGAAGAATCACGCAAAAAGATTAATTAGAGAAAAGGTTCACAAATTGATTATATACAGAGAGGCATTCACAGTGTAATCACCCAATAGCCCAACAGGATTCAGAGAGCTGCACGTCTTTCTTCTCTAAGGAGGAGAAGGCAGATGGGACAGTTTTTGTCTGCAGTGTTTTTAGGGTTTGGAGAACATGTAGTAGCCTGAGATAAAGTCTATTTGCTCCACAGAATGGTGGTTTGTAAAAGATTCTCAACCGGACTGAAATACAAGACAGTGGTGTATGTGAAAGTCTATCTAGGTGTGTCGACTCTTCATAACATCTCTTCTTATGACATGAGTTTAGTCTTCATTACCAAATGAAAATTTGGACAGAAGCAGAGAAAAGACCACTGTGTTGTTTTGACAAATTTGGTCAGATAAATAAGGTTGCTTTGATGAAAGAATCCTTCCCCATTTAAAGGGGATAAAAAAGAGAAGACCAGAAAGATATTGATTGTGATCATTCTTTGAAGGTGTCTGAATTTCCTTTAGATCAAATTACTCAACAGCCCAAAACATGCCATATTTTTGAGATAGCATTCTCTTGCACCCTAACGAAATATCTCCTAGGCATATTCTTATCATGGCAATGGGTGATCTCTCACAAATTCCTTGGCTGTTATAGTCTCATAAATATATTTGTTTAGAAAATGGAACGAAATTATTTTGTGGGAACAAACACATTTAAAAGTATCCTCAAGTCAAGAGACTTACCAAGTACTCAAACTTAATTGACTTTTGTGTTTTTGACACCAAAATGTAATATAAGAAAAGAATAATTGAAACTAGAATAAATGTAAGTTTTCTGTGATACACATAACTTAGAGAAATATCTCCCTATATATCACACCAAAATATGTCTAAATTAAATATTTTAAGTATGAATTGTCACAAAGACACATTAAAGTTTCAACCCACAGGCTATGTGCTAATATTAGCACTTGAGTATATAATAAAGTCTACATTTATAGTCTTTGGGGAAAAAATCAGAAGCACCATAATGAATTCATTATTCTAGTCAATATTGCATATCCTGTAACAGGAAAGGACATTTTAACAAAGGCTTTTAAGATTTAAAATTACATATAAGTGATAATTATTTTCATGGTCACACTAATCAAGACAAGATTAGCATGGTCATTAGAGTAAAATGTGGCTGGAAAAGAAAATGATTCTAAAAGTCATCATTTGAACCTGGGTACTTTTTCTTTTATCTTAGTTTTGCCATTGTGCTAATGCCATCCTGGAGTTCATTTCTTCCTGAAGCCAGAGCATTGGTAGTGGGTATTACTTTTTTCTCAACCCCAAGTATCTCATTTTTACAGGGATCAAAGGATAACAGGAATCCTTCTCTGAGGTTAAAATCAATAATAGATATAGTGAGAAAGCTAGAGAGGTGTTTGTGTCATGTACAAGGACCATTTTGCTACTTTTGTGATAGGTCTCTAGTCCTATGTATGCTTTGATTATAAACATATAAAGCATGTTAGCTCAAGGATGAATAGCATTTCCACGTTCTGTAACCTTGACAAAATTCTCGAACTTGGGAAGTGGCTTTCAAGGTTTCTCTTGGCTCAGGAAAACTGATTCTCTGTCTTCCTCTCAACGTACACAAGTCACTGCCAGATAAACCTCAGAGGGAAACTTTAAGAGTACAATTGTCAAATAGATCTTCAAAAAGAGGTTAGGATGTTGAGGTGAAATGAAACACCCCTTGAGCTCATATTGACTCTCATACAGTTAAAGGTTCCCCATGCAGGTACACTTCTGCTTTCTAAACTCTGAAACAGCCAGCAGTCTTCTAGCAGTGCATGATGAAATATTCAGCTGCTCATTGGTCTTCCAGTGCTATTTCCTTCCCTTTCTACTCACTCTTTCCCCTCACTTGTCAACTCCAATCAGCACCTGTCATTCTGTATTTCTTTTTCCAACTAATACATTAGAAGACTAGATCTTGAGATTTCCATTATATTTTCCAAATCTTGGCTCCAAAAAAACATGCATTTTTTTTTCTTAGGTGTAGTCCTAATACAAAACCTTCTTGTCTCCAGATCCTTTGGTCATTTCTTTTAGACATGATGAGTTACTGATATATGACATTTGATTAAGAAAGCTCTGAGCCCTTGCCATTGAAACCTAATGTCGTTTGTGGTTAGGTCGGATAGTAAAGCAAAACTGCCTAATGTCACATAGATTCACTGTGCATTGTGCTTTGAACAGGAAACATTATTTTTTTGAATACAAAGAATTCAGCCACATTTCTCACAAGTTCCAGACCTACAATTTATACCTACCTAGCATTCAGTGCCTTATTTTTTTTTCTTCTTCTTCAAATTTATAGATTTTGTAATCACATTGGCTGATGGGAGCTTTGAAAAACTTCTTAACAGCATTCTTTGACTCATATTCTGACTTCTTTCATGTTACTAGTTGATTTTGATCCGTGCCTGGGATTTATCAGTTTAATTAATCTAATCTCCATAGTGGCATCTCTGATAACTGACATGATTTTTTGTTGATCCCCACAATAGATGAATGAGAATAAAGATACTGTCGCATATGGCTGCATCTCTTATCGGGGAGGTGTATGTGTTAAGTCTGAGATCCCCTACTCCCTCCTCAGTGTAATTTTAATTGGAGTTATATTTCACTTCTCTGATAAGGTCAGTTTTGCATGTTCATTCCTTGACAAGGCCATGCTTAAGAGATTCAGAAAAATTATTCTTTGTTATTACAGACTGCTG
Organism: Hydrochoerus hydrochaeris; assembly: GCA_004027455.1. Taxonomy (NCBI): domain Eukaryota; kingdom Metazoa; phylum Chordata; class Mammalia; order Rodentia; family Hydrochaeridae; genus Hydrochoerus; species Hydrochoerus hydrochaeris. Next base: position 318,864 of record PVLA01000781.1, read on the forward strand.
CAGCAATATGGCTTTGCCTTTAAAAACTGATGATGAGCTCATAATACTTAAAATTGACAGGGTGTGGCTGAGCTTGACCTAAGGGACTCTCCTCTGCAAGTGCAGGTGACCTTGTATTAAGGCTGAGCACTCTCAGCCCAAAATTTCAGTGATGATGGGAGCATTTTCCCACATAATGCTATGCTAATATGATGTGATGTTAGTACTGAAGCTTGGGTAAAAAAGGGATAATGACTCCTTAAAAGCTTTGTGGCTTTTGTTTTCTGTGTAAGATTTTAAATTATCTAGATAAAACATTAATTTTCCATGGTGTTTTTATTTCTTCCTTTTCAATAAAAATTGTGCCTTTCCTTTGGAGTGACCTGTTTGATGTTACAGTGCTGCTTGAAAATATCGCTACTTCCTTCCCCAAGAAAAGGTCAATTATGCACAACATTTCTCCTTCTATAAAATGTCTTTCTGGTTTCTTTTACACAGGAAAAAGTCAAGTGGAGATTCAGTCTGCCTAGTTTACTGAATTACATTCATACCCCTAAAAGATAATTCACATCCTTAATGTGCTTATTTTAATCAACTTCATTCATTTGCTAACTGTCAAATATTTGTTTATGTCTAATTACTCTTTTACCATGCACATGAATTTTTTGAATTCTGATCACAAAGTATGTAGCTCTCAGTCTTTTTGTCCTTCTTACCTTCATTTATTAAGATTCCATACATGCGTGAATGTGTTTCAGGTTTAACTCTTTTGGTTTGGTAGTCTCTTTATTACTACTTTGCTAATAGCACAATTTACAATAGCTTCAAAATAAAATGTCAAACCATGTAAAGATCATTACATTGTTCTTTTATAGAATTGCAATGACACTTTGTTTTTTTAATATAAATATTCAAATCAATGTTACAAATTTCCAAAACCTTCTGTTGGAATATTGATTGGCATTATATTTAAGTTGATTGTTATTATATTTTTGAATAATTTACATATCTATAATATTGAGTCATTTAATCAATGAGGGTGTCATAGATACCCATGTAATTTGATTTTTAAAATTTTTCATCTGATTTAATTTTTCTCTGTACTGGTATATCATCTCTATTACCTTTATTCTTCAGTGATCAGTTGTTAGCTACTACAAAATGATCTTTGTATTGCTGTATTTTATATTTGTTCTATTATTTCACATCATACATAAAATTTAACATATGTATTTATGAGTGAAATTCATCAGTAATATTCCCCTTTGTGTGTAATCTAGAATGATAACAGGGTTGCAATATCATTATAAATTGTTGGGGACCACAAATTGACAGTGACTGTTTTTGCATATTTCCCTGTGGGATGCAAGAAAGGATTGGCATTGTTGGTATCACCTACCTGGGGTTTCCCATTGGTACCACCCATCTGAGATTTCCCATTGACTCTTCTAAGTGTGGGATCATTTATGCCTTCTCGAGTCATCACAGGGTTATACTCGGGTTAAGATACTTCTAAATATAAGATTATCAATGTCCTCTGGAGTCAGAGTCTTCCAAAGAATTGTAACCCTTTGTTGGCCCCACCTATCATTATATACAGCTAATAAAGTGGGGTTGCTTTGGGAGTGAGGAGATCTGGGTCTGGGATATAGCTCAGTAGCACTAGCACCTGCCTGGCAAGTGCAAGGTCATGAGTTCGATTCCTGGTAACCTCCCCCTACCAAAAAAGAAAAGAAGACAAGAGGGAGTGAGGAGATCAAATCACGAGACATTGACTTTCTGCCATTGAAGGAATATACTTGTTGCTGTTTTTTATCTTTCTAGAGGCGGACAATTGGGACTCTAGGCCAGGTTCCCAATGATATAGTAAGGAAAATGTTTATGTTTTATTTTCTTTGGAACAATTTGGAAAGATCAAAATTGTCCTTTCCTTGAATGTTGGTATATTTGCCTATAAAACTTCTTGGGTATGGTAAATTTTAATAAATCATGCTTATAGAGCTTCCCAGTTCCTTCTTGAGTAAAATTTAGTAAGTTGTAATCATCTACATTATACCCATTTCCTTATATATTCAAATTTACTTTTCAAATTCTGTTTATATTGGTTGTAGGAGATGAGCAAACTCATTGGAAACTTAAAATTATAACAGAGATGTACAAAAGAGTGACAGCACAAATAATGCTTTACAAGGTAGCAGAAAAATTCCAGGCATTGACTTGGGTAGGCATAAATTTCACAATATGAAAAGCAATTGATTTGTGGATTTGGATTTCTTATACTTGGTCGGTTTCTCACTTGCTATGGGTGCATTGGAGGGATTAGAGAATGTAAGAAAGCTGTCTCTCCTTGTATCTGTAGGGAGCCAGTGAAGCTGGGGATGGATCATGTGTGGGGCTAATGCAAGGCCAGCTCTGAAAACACAGAGAGCTCAAAACCAGCAGCATAAACAAGCTGTTCCAGCTCCAAGAAGGCCAGCCAGGCAAACAAGTGGCTGGGAAGTGGAAATCGACATCATCCCACTTGGTGTATAAATAAAGGATGCTACGGTAGTTGAGCAGCTCTTTCTCTCCCATGAGGACAGTAAGGTGCCATCTGACCCTAGCTTTAGTCTATATTCTCATCATCTTGTGGTCCTTCACCCTAAGAACCTCAAGAACCGCGTGGGTCATGGCATATAACCATATCTCCTTATACAATTTTGTACTCTGTGGTAATTAACACAGAGACAAATTGATATACAGCTAAGTGTTCTTATAGGTGTTACTTTTCAAACTTGGAAAAAAATAACTTATAATTTCATTTAAGTTAGTTTTACTCTATAATTACCATGTATCATTCCTCAGTCTCATTATTTCTTTTTCTTTTTTTTTTATTCTTCTAACAGTGTTCTCAAAGATCTGTTTTACTAAAACATTAAAACATCATAGCCTGGCTTTATGGATTCTCTTTTGTGTGACTTCCATTCTAATTTTATCATATTTTCTCTTTTATTTTTTATTGTCTTTTATATTACCTTTTGGAATTATTTCGTCGCTGTCTTCTAACTTCAAATGTATTATCTCATTACTTACAAACTTTCCATTCCTTCTAAGACAATGTAATATTTTAAAATAATTTCTAATGAGTGCCTGATCTTTGTATGCTAAACTTTTAATGCTTTGTATTTTGTTATTGATATTTATGATTATTTTTATGCTACTATTAGTTCTGTGATTTGGAAGTCCCTGGAACATCTTCTCTCAGACATTTGGTATTCTACTTTTTAATTTATTATTAAGTTTTAAAGAATTGTAGGTTATCAGAGAAAATGTTTTCTGCAAAAGTATTTTTGAAAATTTATTTTAACTTTCTTTAAGGTTTAATGTATTAAGTGAGTGTTATATGAGTTTAATTATATTTAAAAAGTTCTGCATGAGAAAAACTATACTTTTAATTCATGCCATTTCTAGGAATTACTTTCCATATTTAACTGGAAATACTAAACAAGCACATCCGAGTTCTTTCTGAAAAGGAGTTCTACACCCTAGAATTATCTAGAAATATATGCTATTTTCATGCTAGACAAAATTGAAAGAAAACTTAAAGTGAACAAAATGAAATCTGGACACATAATTTTTAACTGAAAGATAGTGACTCTGATTTGTCATATTGTTTACCTTTGAACAATGAAACAGTTTTAAGAGAAGCAAAGTAAGAATAAAATCTGTAGGTAAGTGAGAGAGAACAAAACATTCATTGAGATTAATAAACAAAAAATATTTATAAAAGACTGAAGAAAATATTTCTAAGTTCTATGGCTAAGGCACAAATCAAAACTTGAATGAAAAATTAAAAATAACCGACATAATAAGGCATATAAAACATAAGATGTTTTTTAAAATTCCAAATCTTTTGGAGACATGCAGAGTAGTAAAAAATATTGATGTTTAATGACATGTTTTTCTCTCAATGAATTTTAATGAAAAGTAGAAATAAATGCAAAGCACCTTAGAAGCATGAATGAAGACAGTTTAATTAATAAATCTCCCCATTATTTTGCATCTCTTCTCCGTTTCTTCTTTGCTTCACATCCTTGGATTTCACTCACATTTACAGTTCTGGAAGATAAAACAGATGAGACTTCCATTGTTGGCTGAATGAATATTTTTTCATACTGTCATTCTTTTTGGTTTCTATATTACTCCAAAGCAGGTAGTGTGATGGAGACAGCAGAATCCCACCTTATCCTATGGAAGGTGCCACTGCCACCATTTTTAGTCTCAATGATTACTGAAAATTCAAGACTAAGGAGCCCAGAATATTGCTCAAGATCTATACCCTGGTTGATTCCCAATTATTCCACTTTAAGCATATTTTAGAGAAACCAGTAAAATACAAGCCTGCCCATCATTTCTTAAACAAAACTAAAAAGTGGTTAAAATTATATTTAAACATAAAAAATACGAGTTATCCATTGGGTACAATTATCAAAGCATTTTAGGTCTTTTGATTAGAGAAATATTTATGTTGGGCTGCAGGCAAAATCAATGCTTTGTAAGTCTTCCAATAAAAGGTTAGACCAAAGAGAGAATTCTACTGATAAATTCTTAACAAAGAAGGCTTATACCTACTGAGTGAATTCAAAAGTAGACTCCCAGGACTTGTATTGAATAACCATTGTTGCTCCTATATATTATATCTAATATGTCAGACAATGAACACATTACATTTATTATTTCATTTAACCTTCACAAGTAGGTATTATTGTTATCTTCATTTTATACATAAGAAAACAGTAATAACAAAGGAAGAGTTTTGTTCAAGATCACTTAGCCAGTAGGTGATGTAGCTAGGACTTTGACCAGGGCCATATGAGACTGGAGTCCTCTGGCTCATTGTAGGTTACACAATAAGCACTATTAATGTCATGATTAACAAAGGTAAATTTCTCCTCTTTAATTCAGTCCCCAAGTGCAATTTAGCTTCCCACAAACAAAGTTCTACTAATTTCACCAGATCTCTTGCTAACAATTATCAGTCATGCCAATATTTCATTCACTCTTAGGAAAAATAGTTAACTTAGAGACACATAATGAAAAAAGAATAAAATAACCTAATTTTTCCTGTAAAAAACATAAAAAATTTACAAACAGGAAAATATGTAGATCAGTTTGATTTTAAATGAAATAAGATTAATCCAGGTTGATGTGCCCTTTGAATAAGATATTGAATAAGTCCTCTGTAATTTCTTTCAACCTTTCACAAGTCCCATTCTCTGATGCTGAAGTGACTAATCAAATCTCAAAAAAATTCATCCTTTCTTTGAAAGTTGCTGTTAAAAGCAACTACTGAGCACATTCTCAATGCCTGTGCTTGAAAATGAAAGCCATTCAACCTACACAAATTCCATCTAGAAAGGAGACAGTTGCTGTGCCAGCAGATTAGCTGAAAGTTGGTCATCAGACCAGATATTCTACTAGCAAAGCTTTAGAATGCTTGATAGGAAGCCATCAAAATAACCATCTATTTACTTGGTGTTGGCTATGAAGTGTCACTTAGTTTAGGAAGAATAGAAGATGCTGGTTTCTCTTATCCGATAAATTTGTTAGTTTAGCATATCTGTAGAGGCTCTCATTAAAGGGAAAATATCTGAATTCACTGCAAAAGACTTTCTGCTTCTTTAGGGGTTTCTGAGATCCCAATATTTTGCTCTACCTCTCTGACATACATTTATTTTTTTGAAACTTTGAAAAGTTAAAGAAAAAAAAAAGGCCAACTGCAGTTTAAGTACACATGGCACTGGCACTTGTAGAAAATCGACGGTTGCTTGGCAACCAGAGGGTGCCTATTTGCAGAGCTCTGAAAAGTACACAACGTGAGTTCAGCATGGATGCAGGGCAGCAGGAAGCTCGGAGTCGCTGAAATGCATCAGAACACGGGAAAAATATTCATATAATATACATCTCCGTGTGCGATTATTCCCACGAGATGATAATGTTACTTCTCCGCTCCCCTCTGCAGATATAATAAGAACAGTAGGGCTTCAGTGACAATTTAATTTCAGTTTCTGAGTTTTACTTCTTTGAAAACGCTTTCTGCAGTCTGGGCGCTGTCCTAAGTACTGAAATAGCATGTTAGTAACCAAGGGAGTTATCGAGGCTTCCTTGGTCAATGACACATCCGTTAAAGAAATTTGATTTTGGAAAGTCTCACCAACCCTAACAAAGATCAGCAATCATTAAAATTAACCACATGCTGATTTAATCAGCATATAGCTTTGGTAATTACTAGTTCTTTCTTCATGTCCATCTGTTTTTTAGATTTTAGTGAACCTGTGCAGATGTTCATGTAAATATAATAAGTTGGGTGCCATATAAATATAACATTTTCAAGTGTGTTTTTTAACAGTTTTGCAATTTATGCATACTGTTGTTTGTGTTTTTTCTTTAGTGGCTGAAACACAAAACTGATAACTTTCTTACAAGCCCCATTTGGCATAGTTTCTACATAGCTTTCTGCGTGTATGAGGGTTGAGAGGGCGCATGAACTGGCTGACTTCTATTTAGTAGGGCTAGGTGTTCTTCAGTGCCTTAAGATACTGTGAAATATTTACCAGCATTCCAGGAATGGTAGCATAAAGGTGCAATTCCATTCTTACTGAGTTCAACAGTATTTAAAATAAATCCCTCCCATTCACAGTACGTATGATCCATCCATGCTAATTGACAAAGTCTCACAATGATTCCTACACACAGATGCTTCCATTTTGCAAGTCTCACTACTAATGCTGCCTCCAATCCACCCAGAAAATGCACTTTATGAATCTGAGAGCTGACACATGCCATTTTCATGTATTTTTTAAAGTAAGGAATTGCTGAAATTGATCAAACTGGAGGATGATGGAATTGGTCACTACAAAGATTGTAAGAAGTAAATTAGGGCAAATTTGGGCTTTTTGAAGAAGAAAGTGCATTTTAAAATATTGTCCTGTACAATAGGCTTAAAAATATGTTTCAGTAACTAACAGTTTTATAGCAACTAAAATATTTGAGTCCAGCTGGTTATGGATGTGGCAATTGTGTAGAATGTAAATCACCCTGTAACACTGGAAAAGAATCAATTTAAAGAGCTTCAGGATCAAAGGTAAATATGAAATGAGTATTAATCCTCAAGACAGTTGCTATTGTACCTGGATTTCACAGGCCACTAAATTAAATTCTCTAACAAGCTTTGGTGGCAGAGTAGTTTCTAGATAATCAAAGAAAACAAATCTGTGTAATTTTTAAAAAAGAAGACCAATTTCAATAAAATTAAAAAAAAAATGAAAGTCAAAGGAAAATAAGACATAATGTGCAAACATGTGTGGAATGGCAGAAAGGAGCCATTCATGTCACTCTGAGCTTGCAAACAAGATCTTTGCAGCCACCTGTAAGTTAACACACTCAGAAACATGGGCCTTGCATGAGGATGTGATTACCAGGCTTAGGAAAAGGGTGGGGGAAGCTTTAATAAATGGCTGCTTACATTTTTTACCACCTAATTAACTTTTATTTACTTTTACACTGAATTTTAAATGGACACTGTAGTCACATATGCAATATATATCCATATGTGAACATATGTGAGTAAAATCACATATGAATGTATTCACTTAAGGATGTATTCACATATATTCACAATGTATTTGTATATGCATATTTGTCAAATAAGCAAAATCATTGATGACATAAATTTTTCATCAGATTTCCTTTTTCATCCCTCCTTGCTGGTTCTTAGCAACTCTTCATATGTAGTCAGTCCCTTTGTTTCCTAAAGACCTTCACAGAGTATTGTGTGTGTAACCAGCAAATCTGAAAATGTGACTGTATTACTTATGGCTTCCCTTAAGACTCTGATTTTAAAATATTTTGTTTCCAAGAGACACAGAAGATAGAATTCAGGTTCCAAACTTTAAAAAAAGGAAAATTATCCTGAGTTATTCTGTAGTTGGTCAGCACAGTGACAGGGACCATAGAAACAGAAAGGAAGGAAAGAGGGTGAGTCAGTCTATTGCAAATATAAAGAAAGTGGGACACAAGCTGAGACACAGAAGAGCTCCCGGAACCTGGGGGAGGCACTTAGTTGACACTCGGGAAAAAAACAAACAAACAAACAAACAAAACTTAAAAATGCAAGAAGCTGAATTCTGCTAACAACCTGAAAGAGTAAACCAGTGGATTCCCTTCCTCCTTCCAGAGCCTTCAAGAAGCCTTCTAGAGCCTACCGAGACCTGTGTGAGACTTGCTTTATGACACTGTAATATAATGAATTTGTATCTTAATAAACTTCTAAAATGTATAACTTGTTACTGAAACACTGGAAAACAGACATTTTTCCATCTTGCACAAACATACATAAAAATACTAGCTCATATTAGTTATAAATACAAGTCCATATTTTGGTTTTTGTACCTAGAAATATAGTTTGAAGATCTTACCATATTATATGTAGTAATGTCATTCTGTTTTTATTTTATTTTATAGTTTCATAGGATTTCATCTTTTGCTATCTCTTAGCCAGCATTGATCGATATTGATATTGTTTTCCAATTTTCCTATTATAGATAATACCAAAAAAATAACATGTGTAAGATATCATAAGGTAAATTGCTAAAAGTAAAACTACTTACAGTGTCTATTGAAAATTTGGATGGATATGCATGGTATTACCCAACATGGAGGTTGTGTAAATACTGTCTTTGATGTACAAAGATTCTAATTTTAAAACTTAATGTTGCCAATATGGAAAATGAATATTAGTTTCTTAAACACTGTAAATTTGAGTTTCTCCTAATATTTGAAATTGCACTGTTCTTGTTCAGAGGATAACTTATCTGGTCTTCCTAAGTGTTGCTTCAGATTCTATTTTGTCATTTACTTACTTCTCTTTACTTTCTCTCTTTGAATTTTTGGAAAATTGTGGCTTTTATTGGCTATTCTTTTGGTTAATCTGGAAAACTTGAATTTTATATGTCTCCCAATGTCATGGAAAATCACTTTGCAAGATTGTGTTTGATTCTATTTATTTGTTTTGATCCCTTATTCCTTCTGTGACATTTTCAGAAAGGAAACTGTTAGCTACCCTATTGGTATAGGCAACCTCTTAGATGCTGCTGGCATATTGGTATTCTTGCCCTTGTGTAATCTCCTTTGCGTCAGTATGAGCCATGTGCATTTTCTGGCTTCTAATAAAGAAAATGCCTCATGGATAACAGTTGTCACTTGTAGAACATGTTGTATAAAATCGTGGCTGATATAAGTGCTACTTCATTGTCTGAATCTCTTTTTCAACACACTATTGAAAGATACTCATCATTCACTTTAGCAAGATAGCTGTCCTCTTATGAAGTGGCACTGAGAAGAGTCCCACATGGGTAGTTGGTGGTGATTTTCTGAGTCAACAGCCATAAGAACGAGTCTGGGGCTGGATGGCCCTCATGGAGCTTTGGGATAGAGCGCAGTCCTGCTTGTCAACTAAGCCACAGCCCCATAAGAGAACCTAGCCAGCACCTTTCAGTGGTACTGTGAATTCCTGACAGAACTCCCACAAAAATAATATTTCTAGATTTAAGATGGTACAAACTTAGGGAAAATTTTTATATTGCAATAGATAATATTGATTCATTTCATAGAGCTCACAACTAAGTTACCACTATCAAGGTGAAGAGTAAAGTATCATGCAGTCCTCAAAGTACTAGGCATGTGAGCTATTAGCTAATGTAACAAAGAACAAAGTTGTAGCATCAATTGTGAATTACTCAAACTCCACTAAAAATCCTCCATTTATTTCTGAATATTTACTTATATTAGTATGGTCTCATAAATATTTATTTCATGTAATTTTCAGCATTCATTCCCCCCTCAACCTGGCAGAGAATATAAGTACTCAGTGAAGTTATATGCAGTTAACTGTGATTTCTCCTTTTGTCTTTTTCCTTTAACCACTTCTGCCTGGCATGTGTAATGGGTCATAAGGATGTAATCACCATGAGAGTTGATAAAATATATTCATCCTACTTCTGTGTGTGTATAACAGTCACCTCCCATTTTGCTTTGTAACAGCATGCTTTCCAATATTCCTAATAACATAGCAACAAAAATAGGAAACTCTATTGCTCCTTGCCTCATGCTATAGGAATGCATAGCCTTTTAGAGTTTTTTTCTGAATCCTGTGTGAGTTAGTAATCATGTGATCAGTTAGTATGTTTTTAGAGAAACTTTATAACTGAAAATGTAAATAAGGGTGAAAATTATAGTAGATATTGTAAAATGGGAAGAAAATGTTCAAATGGGGGGACTTAAAATGGGGGAGGGCCAAAGGAAAGAAGGGAAAAGAAAAAGATGAGAAAGAAGAAAAATTGGAAACTAAGCTTTTGTAAATAAGGAGAGAAAGAGGGGTTATAGAGAGGGGAGAAGAATGGGGAGAAAAAAGTGAAGATCTATCATGTGCAGTTATAAGTCCCCTAAGATGAATGTGGTCATTGTGTGTACCTGAAATGTGCTAATACAATTAATTAATTAATAATAATAATAAATATGGTATTGTCCAATACACACTCTTGATCTGTACAACTTAGGTGGTTGAAATCCAAGATACAGTATTTATTGCATCCTAGAGTTTGTGCTGAATGTTAGTCTTAATTGCTCTGCTGCTGCAATGGGTTATTTAGTGGTCAGCTTGAGTGGAGACTCCAAGGTGAACTGGGTCTGCATGGTCGCCCACTTGGGGTTTGTTGCCAATGGCGTAAATGAGAACAGCATGGAAAGACTGCATGCTGCTCTTGATTCTCCTGGAGAAGCTTGCAATAGCTCAGCTGTCTCCACTGGAAGGAGAGCTTGAGTTCTCACTGTCACCAGGGATGACTGCTGTTCTCCTCCAGGGAGCTTGGGTCTTCATCTTCACCTTGAACATTTCTTCCTGGCTACAGTAGAGAGCCCTCAGCCTTTGAGCTCAGATCTTTCACCCCACAATTGGCACAGATTTTCTAGCTTCCACCATGGGCCCATGGGCCTTTCTGGCGCAGATCCTCGATACGGGCTTGCATGGGACATTGCTGTGGGCTCCAAGCCCTTGACTGGAACCTTCCAGTCTCCAGGGAGCAGACAGACAGATGTTTTCACTCTTCTATGCCTTACTCTAGTAAGCATTGACTAATACAGTTGCTAACACCAGTAGGGTACACTATGGAAAATTTGGTGAGAAGTCTGGAAGGTAAAAAAGGGAGAAGGTTTGAAGTAGCTCATCTTCCGGTTTTTGATATCAATAATGGTAAATCTGAACCAAGAATTGCAGTGATATTCTGCAGTGTGTCTAAAATAGTTATGTACTTTATCCCTAACAGTTCAAGTCTGGGTCAATTTTAAATGACTTTTTGTCGCAATTTTAATATTTTCTTTAAAGCCCATTTCATCTTCCCTCTGTGAAGAGTTGGTTAGTTTAATTCTCAATACAATGAAAAAATTACAGCTACAAAAATTTCAATGACAAGAGAAGAAATAACCTAGAAACACCTTAACAAAGACATCAGGGTTAATACAACAGGACAAGGGAGATCATACTGGTTCATGTTTCCCATGTTGTTACAAAATGTTAAAAAATATAATTTCATAAATGTGATTTTATTGAAGAATTAAAAAACTATGCCAAATCATCTTGGTAGTAGAATCCACATTTAACAGAGAAATAGGATTGTGTGGCCTATACTTTTGATAAGAAATTTTTCTTATGGGAGCAAGTGAAAGAGAGCAGCAAGTCTTCTCATATTATCTTTGTTGAAAAAACACAGAACACTAAACATTGAGAAGTTTTACTGATTTTATCTTCTTTTAAAATGGCTTATTCTCATAAGGATTTAGGCATTTGTAATGGAGCCATTATATAACAGTAAAAATCTCTTTATCTTGCTTTCATATTTAAAATCTTAGGATTTCCAGATGTTTCTCTCCTGTTAGGAAGGAGCATGTACATTGTTAACCATTACCCACCTCTTAGAGCAGAGCATTCATTAACAAAACAAAAAACAAAGATTTTATTCCTTGGAGTTAAGTTGCCCAAAAACGAAGCAATCCAGTGAACACATGTATGGTAATTTCTAGTCATGTTCATAATAAATGTAGATTTTTTGTGTGTTTTATTTATGGAGCTTATGTTTTAAGAAGAGAGTGTTGGGTTGTAATTTACCCATCCTTAGAAGTAGGAGGCTGTCTTAAATGAAGCAAGTCTTTGCATGTGACAGATGGGTTGTGTACCAACCCCACATAAGGATTGTAAACATTAGGTCTTTCAAAAAATGGACTAATAAAAATAAGAATTCTTTTCAAAATTAACATATCCTATTGGCATCATTTATATACCTTTATATCAAGGTATATAAAGGTATATAAAAGTCCTCCTTTAATTTAACCTAACAGTAATTAGGACATAGTTTGTTATGCCAAGATCTACAACATATTTTCCAGTTGTGTGATCATTTATGCACAAACACAATAAAGAAACTAGCACAAATCAATGAATGAAGCAGGCAGGTTCCAACATCTTGGAGAAGAACTTGTACATATATGATCTGACAATATGCAGAGTAACTTTAAATAAGCTGATGGAAGTTATGGGTTTTATTTGCTTCCATAAACATTGAAGCAGGCTGTCTAAACTAATATTTTCTTTGTAAGATACAGTTTGTACGTCTTTACGGGGATCATTGTATTTATCCAAAATAGGTGAAGCAGGTATTTGGTTAGTAGTTCTAGAGGACTTAGAGATATTTTGGAGTATCCAACTTAAACAGGACGGATACTCCAGTATTTCCAGAGATTAAAGCAGGACTTTCCTGAGAGTAACAACTAGAAAAATAGGATGGCCACATCTATTTTCCAGAGTTTGGTAAGAGAATGCCATCACCCAATTTAAGCTGATAAGTGCTTTACATCTTCACTGATTTATGACTTCATTACCATTTGGCAACTCTGCTTTTGCTTATGCACCTGAAGTCTCCTTCCACCGTGGAAATGAACCATGGAAAATCCTCACCACTCTTTACTCTGTGCCAGCTGTAATGGCCCCTTGATGTGGTGCTCAGTATATAATTTCATGTTATAGAATAAAACTAGAAAATGTAGACCAAGAGTCAACTCTCAACCAAAGGATTTGTATATTGGAGTGTTTAATATATTTTTCATTTGCATAGTCTTTGAAAAGTCGTACCCTCTCTTATTCATAACATGGACCACTATTAGACATCCTGTATTTACATTTTCTCTCTGGCATCTGATACCATTTGAATTTATTTCCCCTGCATTAGACAAATGGAATGCAAAGCTTACAAGTTATGTTTATAGTTAACATCAATTAAGATACTAAACAACCAAGTTTTAGGGTCTCTCCACCCTAGTATAACAAAGAGTTCATTCTAGGGACATGTCAGCACTAACAGTTCTGTCCAAAGGAGGCAAATCTTTAGAGGTTCTGATGGAGGTCAAAGGATGTGAGTTTTCCATTTGTACTTGTGTTTCTTGACTTCAACCTGCTTTTTAAAAAATTTTTCCATCATAAACTTACTCATTCAGGCTAGAGGAAAAAGGTATATAATGAAAACGGAGTGTACACTAAAATTCTAAGGTTTCTTTGCTCTCTTTCATTTAACAGGATACACAATGAGTATAAGTTGGATATGCTAATATTGTTAAAAGTAGTATTGTTCACTGTAATTATCCATTAGTTTTTTAGCTTCTTTCAATAGGATTATAGGGATTGGTATTTTCAATTATATAGTTATTTCTGCTCCTATTGGAGTTAGAGGAACATTGAGGTCAGCTTCAATCATCACCATTTTAGTAATGGTAAATTATCTGGAATTGAAAAATTAAATACTAATCATAAGTGATATAGAATTTTATCTGGAGCAGCCTTCTTTGATTATCTATATATAGCGACATCATAACATGATCTAGCAATCTGTGCTTGCATTTTATTAACATTTATTCTGAATAAATTCTCCCTTGAAATATGAATTTGTTGAGCATCAGAAAAGGTTCCTTTTTTTTTTTGCTGTCACATTGAGATGAAGCCCACTATGATGAATTATTAGGACAATGAAAATTAAGCAAGAGTGAAGGTTTTAATGTGAGAAAGAAATACATCTGCAACTTGCAGAAGTAAAAGTAGTTGGAAGGTTTATTCTCTCTTAAAGTCACCTGTCACAATACAGTAATGTTAGACACCAAGATTTGAAAGATAACTTCCAAATCTCCTCATGGACAGCATTTCTAAGTGGCTGCCTTCTCAAATGTGACTGGGGGTGGCCTTTGTGTCCATCTGTTGTCTTTTCATGATTTCAAAGAGCTATTCATGTTAGTTATGGACTGAGAAGGTAGAAATAGCCTGCTTTGCAGACAGGTGACTTTACAGCTAGGTAAGAAAAGTGAGCTAAACCCCAGAGAGCCACTCTCCTTAGCTGACAATGGTATGTAGCATAGCAAAGGGCAATGCCAGAGAGAACATCTAAGTTCCATATAATGGAGCTCCTCATATACTAGCTGTGACCTACCTCATTACCAAAACTAACTAACTTACAGGAAGCAAGAAGTTTTGATGTTTTCACCATAATGAAATGATAATTTTTTGAGACAATAGATATATTTAAATTTATTTAAACTTGACATGAAGTATATGTATATTGCATGTATCAATTATAATGTTATACCATAAACACATATAATTTTTATCAGCCAACTTACATTATATGTAGTATTGCCTATGTTTACACATATTAGTTAAAATTAATTAGCTTATCATTCATAGACATTTCTCAGGAGGATTGTGATTGAGAGAATTGCTTCCAATAAAATTTAAAATTTCAACATGAAATGGGCAGATATACATACTCTTCAGTAAATGTTTCTCTGTATTTTGTATTTGTTTTTCTGATAAATTAACTCATAGTCACTGAGTTTTTGCATTTTTCTTCATGGGGGATGCAAAGTAGCATAAGAATGAGGCATTTTGCATACAGGTAGATGGTTTCACAGGATACCTATGAAATGCTTCCCAGTATCCTAATAACTAAGTTTGTGCTTAGTTTGCAAACTTAATTATTTCCATGATTCTAGCTGCAAATTGAATTGAAGGAGAACCAATCAAATTTCCCATAAGATCAACACTAAACCTACCCAATGAATTTGAGTCCATTCTCATACAGTTCGATTTGTGGCCAGAATTGTGGAAAGATTTAAGTTCATGAACCAAGGTACTGCCATATTGGTAATACAAGTATCACTGTCTCTATGTGTAGATGATGAAATGTAGGCCTTTGAGATCTTAGATCTCAGGCACTAGTAAAAATGGTATCATCTTTTAACCAAGCCCATCTAATATTTTCTCTAATACATGCATTATTTGGCCATTCAAGCACATAACTATCTCTTTTAAGAATTTATGAGCAGGGGGAGCCAAGCTGGCGCCACGCAGCATGGTGAGTTGCAGCTCACAAGGGCAGGCCCAGAAAGGTTTGTGACCATCAATGCTGGTGGCTGGGTGCCTGCCCAGCCCCCTTAGGTCACTGGACTAGGCTCCAGAGGTTCCATAGGCTTGAGTGGACTGTGCCCAGCGACCTTCATTCAACCAGGGGAGCCAGGCCCGCTGAAGGGGAAGCCAAGCCAGTGCTGCACTGCAAGGTGAGTTGCAGCTCACCAGGGCAGGCCCAGAAAAGTTTGGGACCATCAGTCCCGGTGGCTGAGTGATGACCAGCCCTCTTAGGACACTGGACTAGGCTTCAGAAGTTCTGCAGGTTTCAGTGGACTGTGCCCAGTGACCTTCATTCAACCAGGGGGTCCAGGTACACCACACAAGGGGAGCCAAAGCCAAGTGAATCCCAGTAGCAGAGGGCTCAGGAGGTGATTTCCAATACATCCAGGGAAAGCTTTGGAAAATCTCTGGAAACATGGAAATATAGGAAAATGAAAAAAAAATGTAAGACAAAATGCAATCTCAAACCTCTAGCCCATCCCAAGAAAACCTAGGAGCCATGTACATAGAAGAAAATACTACACATACACCTGAAATGCATGAAATGGTAGAAACTGAAATAAAGAAGCAAGTATGGGAAGCTATGAGGGAACTCAAATTAGAAATATTCTCCCAGGTAAAAGAAGAAATGATAGAAGTGGTGAAAGAAATACTGAATGCATCCAATGAAGACACAGCAAAAAAAATTAGAGGAACAAAGCAAAATGATAGAATCCCTGAATGAACAGTTTAAGAGACAAACAGAATAGAATACATTAAGCAGATTCAAAGAGATATACAGGAAATCAAAAACTCTAATGAAAGTTGCAAAAACTGCCTGAACGAAAGTGAAGATAGAATCTCAGACCTCAAAGATAAGATTGCTGCTATTGAACAGGAAAGGAAAGATCTTCTAAAAGTAACAAGAAATCATGAAATAACAATTCAACAGCTTCAAGATGATGCAAAGAAAAACAATATAAGGTTAATAGAGATAAAAGAAAAATAAGGGGACAACAAAAATGATATCAAGAGGCTAATTACAGAAGTACTAGCTGAAAACTTCCCAAACATGAGTATGGAAACTGACATACAAATTAATGAGGCATATAGAACTCCAAATAGCCATAACCAAAACAAAACATAACGCAGACATATAATAATCACCATCCCAGAAATCCAACATAAGAACAGAATATTAAAAGCTGTTAGAGAGAAAAGACAGATAACCTATAAAGGAAAACCTATCAGAATCACAGCAGACTTCTCAACACAAACAATGAAGTCAAGAAGAGCATGAAGTTTTTCAGATCCTCAAAGAAAATGACTTCCAACCCAGATGTACCCTGCAAAACTGTTCTTCAAAATGGATGGAGAAATAAGATACTTCCATGACAAAGAACAGCTGAAGAACTTCATGATCACCAAACCAAACCTACAAAGAATACTGAAAGACATTCTAGATACACATAGGAGAAAACCACTAAGCAAGACAGACAATTAAGCAGAATGGAAAGTTAAGATACAACATCAGAAAGATAACATGTCAACAATAAACCAATACATGACAGTTATAGCCATTAATGTAAATGGCCTCAATTCACCAATTAAAAGAAACAACACTGGCAGAATAGATCAAGAAACAATGTGCAACCATATGCTGTCTACAAGAAACCCATCTAACCCAAAAGGAAACTCATAGATTGACAGTCAAAGGATGGAAAACAATACTCCATGCAACAGGAACTCAGAAAAAAGTGGGGGTAGCTATTCTGTTTGCAGACCATGTGAAATTCAAACCAAGAATGGTCCAAAGAGATAAAGAAGGTCACTACATACTAGTTAGGGGAAAAGTGCAAGAAGAAGAGATAACAATCTTAAATATTTATGCACCAAATTCCAGAGCACCCAACTACACAAAGCAAGTATTAACAGAAATGAAAAATCAAATAGGCAATAACACAATTATAACAGGAGACCTTAACACACCATTGACACAAAGGGATAGATCAACTAGACAGAAAATCAGCAAAGAAATAACAGAACTGAATCACACCTGTGAACAAATGGATTTGATAAATGTATACAGAGTGTTCCATCCAACAACATCAGAATATACATTCTTCTCAGCAGTACATGGGACATTCTCTAAAATAGACCATATACTAACCCACAAAACATATTTAAGTAAATGCAAAAGAATTGAAATTATACCATGCATGTTATTGGGTCATAGTGCCATGAAACTGGAAATTAATGATAAAAGTAACTGCAAAAACACACAAACACATGGAAATTGAATAATACACTCAAGCAATCAGTGGGTCACAGAGGAAATTAAAGAAGAAATTAAACAATATCTACAAGCAAACAAAAATACAAATACAACTTACTGTAACATGTGAGATGCAATAAAAGTGGTCCTCAGAGGAAAATTTATTGCACTGAGTTCCCACATTAGGAAACAGAACAAACACAAATAAACAACCTGATACTACACCACAAACATCTAGAAAAATAAGAGCAAGCCAAACCCAAAGCCAAAAGAAGGGAAGAAATTATAAAGATCAGAGCAGAAATTAATGCAACAGAGACTAAGAAAACAGTACAAAGAATCAATGAATCAAAGAGTTGGTTCTTTGAAAGAATAAATAAAATTGATAAGCCCCTACCCAACCTAATTTAAAAAGGGAAAGAAAAGACTCAAATTCATGCAATACAGAATGAAAAAGGAGAAATCACTACCAACCTTGTGGAAATACAGAAGATCATCAACAACTATTTCAAAAACCTCTACTCTCATAGGTTTAATAACACAGAAGAAATGGACAGAATCCTAGAAACATATGAACCACCAAAGCTGGATCAAGAAGATGTAATACTGCTGAATAACACAATTTCTATTGATGAAATTGAAAATGGAATCAAGTCCCTACCAACGAAGAAGAGCCCAAGCCCAGATGTATTCACTGCAGAATTCTACAAGAAATACAAAGAAGACTTAATGCCGACACACCTCAAACTCTTGAATGAAATTGAAAGAGAAGCAATTCTCCCTAAGTCATTCCTGGAAGCAAATATCACTCTAGTACAAAAACCTGAGAAAGACCCAACTAAAAAAGAGAACTACAGGCCAATCTCCCTAATGAACATAGACGCAAAAACTCTCAATAAAATATTGGCAAACTGGATGAAGCAAATCATCAAGAAGATTATACACTATGACCAAGTGGGATTCATTGCAGGCATACAGGGATGGTTCAACATACATGAATCAATAAATGTAATCCACCATATCAATAGAGCCAAAAGCAAGAATCACATGATCATTTCTATAGATGAAGAAAAAGCTTTTGATAAGATCCAACACTCATTCATGATAAGAATGTTACAGAGAATTGGAATAGATGGTCTTTACCTCAATATGATAAAGGCCATCTATGACAAACCAACAGCCAGTGTCATATTAAATGACCAAAAACTGAAAGCTTTTACCTTGAAATCAGGCACAAGACAAGGATGTACCTTATCACCACTCTTATTCAATATAGTACTGGAAATACTAGCCAGAGCAATTAGACAAGAGAGAGAAATAAAAGGAGTAAAGATAGGAAAAGAAGAAGTTAAATTATCATTATTTGCAGATGACATGATACTTTACATAGAAGACCCCCAAACCTCCATTGAAAGTCTCCTAGATATAATAAATAAATTCAGCAATGTAGCTGGATACAAAGTCAATACTCAAAAATCAATAGCATTCTTATACACTAACAACAAAATCACCAAGAGAGAAATAAGAGAAGCCACAACCTTCACACTAGTATCCAAAAAAATGAAATACTTAAGAATTAATCAAATGAAAGATGTAAAAGAGTTGTACAGGGAAAATTATAATACCCTGAAAAAAGAAATTGAGGAGGACCTCAGAAAATGAAAAGACATACCTTGTTCATGGATAGGAATAATAAATATTGTAAAAATGGCCATTCTACCAAAATTGTTATACACATTCAATGCAATCCCAATGAAAATACCTCATAGGTCTAGAGAAATCACTCCTAAAATTCATCTGGAACCAGAAGAGACCTAGAATAGCAAAAGAAATTCTAAGCAGCAAAGTCAAGGCAGGAGACATCAGAATCCCTGACTTGAAGTTATACTATAAAGCTACTGTAATAAAATCAACATGGTAGTGGAATAAAAACAGACCAGAAGATCAATGGAATAGAACAGAAGATACAACTACAAACACACTCAACCACCTTATCTTTGATAAAGGGGCCAAGCATGTTCACTGGAAGAACAATAGTCTCTTTAATAAATCGTGCTGGAAAAACTGGCTATCCCTATGCTGAAAACTAAGATTAGACACATGCCTATTACCATGTACTAAACTAAAATCCAAATGGATCAAAGATCTAAATATTAAAACAGAAACACTAAATCTGTTGCAAGGCAGAGTAGGTAAAAATCTTGAAGACATAGGGTTAGGTAGAGAATTCATGAACAAGAACCAAACTGCACGGGAAATACTTCCCAGAATCAATAACTGGGATCACGTCTTATTAAAGAGTTTCTGCATGTCCAAAGAAATCTCCAGCAGAGTGAAAAGAAACTCTACAAACTGGGAAAAAATCTTATTGAGCTGTTCCTCAGACAAAGGACTTATGTCTAGAACCTATAAAGAATTAAAAAAAAGTCAGACCCCTGAAATTCAAAGACCCAACCCAAAAATGGGCATCCGAGATGAATACACAGTTGTCAAATGAAGAAATAAGAATGACAAATAAATACATGAAAAAATGTTCATCATCATTTGTCATTAGAGAAATGCAATTAAAACCACACTGAGATACCATCTCACTCCAGAAAGAATGGCCAGGATCAACAAAACTACCAACAACAAATGCTGGAAAGGCTGTGAGGAAAAAGGAACCTTTCCGCACTCTTGGTGGGAGTGTAGACTGTGGAGGTCAATCTGGAGATTCCTCAAAAAGCTAGGGTTGGAGATCCCATTTGACCTAGCTATTCCACTCTTAGGCATATTCCCAGAAGATCTGAAAACATCTTACCACAGTGATATATGTGCACCCATGTTTACAGCGGCACAATTTGTAATAGCCAGATCTTGGAAACAACCTAAGTGCCCATCAACCGAGAAATGGATAAAAAAGTTGTGGTACTTTTATACAATGGAGTACTACTCAGCTATAATGAATGATCACATTGAGATATTTATAAATAAATAGATGCAACTTGAATCTATACTCATAAGTGAAATAAATCAAACTCACACGTATAAATACCGTATAGTTTCCCTAGTGTAAGAAATGGTAAGAGTACAGAAGATTTTATGGTAATCATGGTTCACCATTATACTGCTTTGAAGTCTTATGTTTTCATTCATTGGTCGGAATGGTTTTATTCTGTTTTGTTTGATCTTAATATATGTGATCATATGAACAGTTACTTTGAAGGCAAGACAATATGGCAGCCATTGTTGATTTATTATCATCTTGTTCTGAAGTCCTACCATGCTCTTGTTTTTCTATTACCATTGGTTCTATCACATTGTGTCTTATTGGATTTTAATATGTATGATAATATAAACAAAATTTTTATGGAAAATGAGATAATATAGCAGCCATTGTTCATCTTCAGTTATTTGGTTCAGAATGCCTTGCAATACTTTCATTCTCTTGAGTGGTTTTATTCTATTTTGTTATGTTTGACATTATTGTGTGTAAAGCTAAGCTCAACTGTTTCAAAGAAAGAGACATTATGATAGCTACTGTTCATATCCAATTGTCTTGTTGTGAAGTGCTGTGTTGTTTACACTGTTCTGTTCTGATCTGCTTAGATCTGTCCTCTTTTGTTTTATTCTCTTTAAAGTAAAATTTAAAAAGAGAATTTATGAGCATTAGAAGGCTAGAGTTCACATGCTTGATCCTCACATAGTCAAGTTCCTGTTGTTTTCTGTTTAGTTTTCTTGTGCAGCAGGACATGGAGGGGGCACAAACGGCTCTTCCAGCGAGGGGGTGTGTGGAGGATAAGGTTAAAAATGCAAGCTATTTGGGAGATTTGGAGGGGAGCAAGTTGGAAACCTAAGGACGGTTTAGTGAGGCCCTACGTTTCTATTTCTAATTCTTGTTATGGATTTGAGATGAAGTAGCTCTGTAGCCCTTCTCACCTGCACAGAGGCAGTGACAGAGTACGGCTTAGGGAGGAGTGAGATTTAACCTGGATTACAGATTGGAATGAGCTGACAGTGTGCAAGGGGAGATACAGCTATAGAGCATAGAATATAAACTGAACGAGGAAGACAATGAGAACATAAGAGCTGCCAGAAGCCATGGAGAGCAGGCGGTAGTGCCAATGAATGCAAGGTTTCAATGAAGTCTAATTATGTTGCAGTGGACAGAGAGCAGACAGAGTGATCCAACAGAGTACCAGTGACTGAGAGCCCTTCTCGGTGCTGGGGCCACATCAACAACTGAAACAGTGGTGTAGAACTTCCTGATATTCCTGTTGCTGTCAAGGTCCCTGCTTGCCAAAGAAGTTAATAATCACTGTTCTTAGACAGAGTTATAAGAATTTAATTCACTTAGAAATTTAATGGCAGGGTAAATAAAGAAAACAATGTACCATGGCTTCATAGCTGAACTCCAGAAAAGAAAAAAACAAATTCGTTTCCAGAGCTCTTGTGTCTCCTGGAGGCAATTTCAAATAAAAGAAAAACTCATCAGAAAACATTATTAAGCACCATGCTCATGGACTGTACCTCAGAGTTCATTTACTCCTGGGAATAATTGTGAGTTTGAGGAGGAATATATTTTAATAAGAGCCAAGCCAATATTTTCATTTTTCTCCCTATTTTGCACAGAACCTGTAGAATTAAATCAAATTCAGCCAGAGTCTAGGAAGGTGTTATCCCTGATGTAAATGATTTTACAACTAAATGGGGAGGAAAAATGTGTTCTAAAATTACCATAATAAAATGCAGAAAGTGACAGGTGTCAGAAGTGAAGTAAAAACACAATGCTAGGGAGCCTCAAGGAGAAAGTGATTAGTTTTTGCTTCTGATGACTGAAAACGTCAGAGGCAAAATATAGTTTCAGCTATATTTGGAAGAATGAGCAAATGTATGTAGAGCAGGCGGGATGCAAGAAAAAGAGGTATTTGTAAAACATTATAGACACAGGAAAGGAAGGAACACAGGCCAGAGGAGCACAAGTAAAGGGTGTGTTCAAAGACTTACGAATAAGATTGTGTGCTCTCCCTAAACACATGTTGGAAAAAGAATCAGAGTGTAAGGTCAGTGCCTTGCCTAAGATTATTGTTGAAGGTATACATTGCTAGAAGAAGACATCTGGCTAGCCAAAAATATGTAACTTATTTTGAAGGAAAGTGGTAATGTCCACTTCTCAATGAATAAGCAGTCTGGGTGTGTTGAGTCTATGAGAAACACCTGTTTTGGTATAAGCCAATAATGCAGTAACACCTGGTCGTATTTTGCTTTTGATATAAGTCTCTCACTATGTCATATTCTTTATTGATAATTTCAAAAGATGTAATATATATTTGAGAGAAACCCACCCAGAACATCTAATAAAAACAAAGATCACTTTAAAAAGCATTACCAATTATTTTCCAGATTTTATGGAAGATGTTATGAGTTGTCTCTGCTGAAACAAAGTAGCTGTTGAATCATTTTTTTGTAAACACAATACATAAAATTAATTTAATTTTACATGCATTTATATTGACTTCAGAATATTTAGCTTTAGTATGAAGTAGTTGAAAGTTTCTAAGCTAAAAAATAAATAATATCCTGAGTTTTATTGTAAAAGTATGCATGTATATAATGACATCTATTGCACTTATAAGATCTATTCTTACAAGTTCTTGTCTTGCAAATGGTTACAGTTTTAATTATGAAGCACTCAGGATTGTGTGGCCTTGCAATTTATGATGGCAGAAAAGTAGCCTGAGTGGCACTTCAAGATTACATAATAAATTGAATATACCACCGACCCATTTGGCATATTTTTTAATCCTGTGTATCCACTTATCTCACTATCTTGCAGAAGCATTCCAAAATAACATTTGATTGAAAGTTTTTCATTGAAAACCTGAAAAATATTTGACCCTCAGTAAGGTGAGGTACAGGAACATTTGCACTGCCTTCCCAGTGGGAGGAGGACCTCAGATTTGGATTGTTAATATTTGCAGTGTTGTGGTTCACAAGCAGCTCTTTGCTACCCAATAATGCTTTCTTTTTGACTTAAAATTAAACTCATGGCTCTTGCATTCCTTCTGGCTACATGGTTTTCAGAATTACTAAGGAAACAGTGGAGGGAGCTCATAACTTCCTCATCCCCAGAGATGATTTTCCTCAGTGGAAGTGCTGGGTGTTTTAAGAGAAGAAAACCAGTGAGATGAAAGTGGAGACCTCTGGGTTTCTGTCCTCCAGCAATGTGCTATGGTGGATATTGCATGTTAACAATTCAAGCCAGTCAGAACCTGTATGTGTGGGTGTGTGTGTGTGTGTTCACGCGTGTACATGTGTGCATGTGTAATGCTGGATAGAATTACAGTATATTAAAATCTTCTGTTTTCCTTCTGGAGACACTAAAAAGGCTTTATTTTTTATCTTGTATCTCAGAACTTTGATGTTTGTAACACATTACCCTTTGCACTGTGTAATTTCAGATAACGAAGAACTGTGGATTTTTTTCTTTTTTTTTAGTTCCACAAAAACATTTTCTTTGGGGAATAGTCTTGTTCTTTATGGCATTTCTTATTGTGGAGTAATATTCTTTTGACTTTATTACTGATAATGGGGGCTCACTCTAGTGGTTAAACCCAGGCATTCTTGAACTAAAGCAAATGGAAACAGAAATGAAGAATTGAAAAGATACAAACAGTAAAATCAAAGTATTTGTACAGCTTCACTCTACTTTGATTAAAGTTCCCCAGAAACCTACTTATATGAGAGAGACTAAATTACTATAATTAGTGCTGAGATCTGCTAAGCGATTTTACCTGACTAAACTAAGAACATTAAGCCTTTAAGTGGTTGTAATTTTTTTTCTTACTTGTGGAAAAAGCTATTTTCTGGCTACACAATTTCATGTTTTCCTCTGTGACTAGCTGTTTTTTGGATTAGAGATAGATGTAATTAAACTTATGCATTTGAGCCTGTGCAGCCTACTAAGACTTTCTCTGTTGCATGGTCCAGATCTTGCCTCTGGACTTAAGTTACCTCTGGTCCATGGGCTCTTGATATCACTGACTGAATGGTATATAGGACGCAGATTATCTCAGGGTCACCACCACACCTAGAAGATGGCAGTATTCACTTTGAACTACATCTGTGGATTATGTTCTGGCTCTTACAGTCCAAAGCAACAGACTGTGTTTCAATTATTCATCGAGGTATTATTTATTGAATGCCTATTATGAACCATACATTTTATATCATTTCTAATCCTCACAAAGCATTAGAATTATAAAGCAGTTTTTATAATTGCTATTTTTATACATGAGAAAACAGAGACTCAGAGAGATTAAATAACCTACTCAAAATTGGATAGTTAATACTGATGGATCTAAGTCTTTAATTTAGGAATATTTGGCTTAATCCTGTCAACTCAGGGAAGGTTTAGTAGAATTACCAGTCTAAACTGCCATAAACCATGGCTATTAGTTTCTATTGCTGAGTAACAAATTATCACAAATTTACTAGCTTGGAATGAGAGGCAATCCTTCCACACTCTTCCTGGTATTACAAACGCATATTTATATTTATAATTTACAGCAGTTTATATGTAAATTATTTATATTTCTAGGGGTTATAATTACACACATATATCATGATGTAATGGCACAATGAAACCTCATCAATTTTACCGCATTTCACGGTCTGCAATGGCGTTAAACTCTCACTTACACTCATTGGAAGCGATTATACAATGTTGTAGACCATTAGCGCTTACACTAGGGTTGCTTAGTCCACCATAGGTGCCAATAATCAGAATAGTTCAACTATTAAGATATTTTTCAAAACCTTCACCCTTTCTTTTCTTGAGTTTAAAGCTGGTTCACTATTCCTGTATTATCTGAATATTTTTGAAAGCCCTGCTACTTGCATAAGACAGTTAAGAAAAGAAGAGCCAGGCCACTGATTTTGATTTTATCTTAATATTCTGAATCATTCACTTCCAAAGAACAAGTTACTCAAGTTTATTTATACATGGCCATTTGTATAAAACACTGAGAATACCATTCTGACACAAAATTTTTCAAGAACATTGAGATTACAAAAAAAAGTGAGGAAAGGTAGGGTGGTTTTGTGAGCAGGAGGATTTCAGTGCTTCACTCTTTCTCTGAGGAAGACTCATGGAGAAAAAGCCAGCAACTGTCCTTCCTTTCCATTTCTTTCCTTCTTTCCTTTTCCTTTTCCTTTGCTTTGGTTATTCATACAATGGCATAATCTGGAAGCATAAAGCTGAAGAAACTCTGCTTTGTTTCTAACTCTGCTCTTGGCTGTATTTATATATGGTAACCTTCATTTTTAAATCTGCAAAATGAAGAAGTGAGTTGCTAAGAAGCTGCTACAAGGAATAAAGTACAGAAAGAAGTAACACAGCTCCTTAGAGGTCACATCCTTAAAGGCTCAAGTCAACAATGAGAGTCACAGTGGAGCATCTTGAGACTCCAGTCTCAAGAGTCCATTGGTCACTCATAAACTGACAAAAAGTGCCAAAAGAACATGCAATTTGGCATGTAAGCAAATCTGACTGAATGATTCCATTGACCACTCTGGTAGAGACAAGCATCCAATTACCAAGAAAATTTATAATTAAAAAAGAATGAAGGACTAAGGAAATAACTCTAGGGAAGTATGACACAACTTCTCACTGACCACAAATAGCATCAGTGTGGACAGCATCAGTGTGGAATGGACACAAACCATTCTTTATTCGCTTTCACTTTCTATGCTTAGCATAGATCGCAGAACATCTGTTAGAGTGACATCTTTCTGCATGTTATAAGCACAATTGGTTTGTTTTGCTTTGAGAACTGTTCACTCTCACTGTGATTCCAAAGACACTGTGTACATCACTATAATCCACAGTATCCTATGGTTATGGTTTGGAGTGTACCTAGTACCTAGTCTCATAGATTCAGGCTTTTTCAAAGTAAAGTATAACTTAATGTTTGACCATTTCAACAGCCTGGGGAAAATAATTAGTCTCAATCAGTGTTGTTATAAAAAATAGCACAGAGCTGGAAATTTAAAATTAGCAGAAATTTCTTGCTCACAGTTCAAGAGGCTGGGATGTCTCAGGTACAGGTGACAGCACCAGGTGAAGGTCCTCTTGCTGTGTTCTCCCCCAGTGAGAGGCAGGGTAGGGACTCAACCCATTCTAGCGAGCCTGTTCATAATGGGATTAATGTTTTCACGAAGATTGAGTCTTCATGACCCAAAGACATCCCATTAGGACCTATCTCTCTATATTGTCCCATTTAAGTTCCAGTGTATCAGAATTGCAAAAGGAAGTAGATTTTTACTTGAATTTCCTTTCAAATGCTGAAGATAAACTATGTTGCTCTGTTGGATAGTACTGTTGAAACAAAAATACATAGTCAATAATGAAAAGTGTATTGCTCAGTTATATCCTATAGATAAGATGAAAGTCTAGAAGCAGGCATATTATAAACATGTGATATATACATAAGACTTTATGAACAAATTTATAGTAGTATATATACACACAGCTTTGTATGTGAGTTATAAAATATGGAAATGAAAAAAACTGGTATGGATGTAACCTTTTATTTACAGCATAAATCAAACTAATACTGGTTAAGCTCTTTCTGAACCCCTCAATATATCTCTCTGTGTCACAGGGAGATAATCCTTTATTCTAAATTATACTACATAAAGTCAATAAGGAAGACTAGGTTCACAGAAAATAAAAATAATAGTAAAAAATTAGGAAATAGAGAAGTGTGAACTCAGATGTCCTCACTGTTTGAGGATCTCTGGTCCTCGCTGCCAGTGAGGATGGCTGCGTTTCTCTTTAGGAGAACTCTGGTCTTTACTTTGAGCATCATTTCCTGGCTCCAGTGCAGATCCTTCAGGCTGCTGGCACAGATCCTTCTTTCCTCTGGTGCAGACTTTCTAGCTTCCACCACTAACTTTTGGACTTTTCTAGTGCAGGTTCTTGATACAGATTTCCATGAGATATTGTTGTGGTTTCTAGGTTGTCATCTGGACTCATGCAGGACATTGCTGTGGGATCCAGATCTTCAACTGGATTCTTTGATTCTCCAGTGTGTGAGCAGATTGCCAGGATTCCTCTGCATTTGACTCTTTGGGTGAATATCATACAATAATCCCATGAATTATTCATCCTGTATTAAATTTATTCCCCTGGAAAACATGACTACATCATTTGCCTATATGTATCTTTGACTTTTCATTTTGTAGAAAATATGATACATTTTATGGGTCATAGTTATTTGAATTGATGAGGGATCATACTCAGAAAACAATACGTTCAGAAAATTCAACCTTACAATATGAGAGGTGCACATCCTTCCTTGTTTCTTTTACTATAATAATTGTGTCTTTGTTAAGAAGGAGATAATTCAGGTAAGAGCAAGGGTCAGTATTTTTTCTTTTTTTACTTTTAAGCTCGCACTTCACAAAGTGCTGTTTTAAAATGTTCCTTCATATTTTATAAAAGAATTTTGCATGTGTTATCCCGCTGGACCCAAATAGCAGCAAAAACAGACCATTATTTATGATTCAGAAATAAAGTAATTGCTCCTGAGACAAGTCCAGTAACTTATAAAATAATAACCAATGTTGTGAATGCTTAACATGCTTCTTACAGTGCCATGATCATTTTTGTGGCATAAAATATTTTCCTCTCCCTATTGTCTCTCTGTTAGACAGGAGGAAACTGAGGCTTAGCAAAGTTATATGTTGGGTTGTCTGAACTCAGAGATAACACAAGTGGAAGAGCTGTGATGGAAATTCATCCTCCTGACCCTGAAGTTCATGCTCTTTTCCAATACTGTTTCCCATAGTGCGAAGATGGAAATAGGGGTCAGCATCCAGAATACTCTGCTAGGAGTAAATTGTGTCTCTGAAATAACTATTATGTATCTTTGTATATTAGAAAAAAAGAAGAAGCTATTTTGACATTTTAGGTACATGGGGGAAATTAGGATGTTTTGGAGAAAACTAAAGTTAACCCTACACTTGAAAAGCAATTTATTATGAAACTTACCTTTCAAAGAGTAAGATGTAAGACACAATATCTCCTTGAATAATGTCCCAAACTGCGGTTGACATGCATTTAGTGGCATGGTGTTGCTAGGATTCAGATAGCAAAGAGAAGCTGGCTCAAGTTGCTGCTCTGATTTGGGCTTTCTCACTGCTACCTTCTTCTCCCCTATATGGGGGGATATTGCCAACAGGTTTCATTCACTGGAGTTTATTCTATGATCTCGCTACTTCATTCTCTCCAAGAGGTTCTATTATTGCAGTGGAACAAATTGGATTTGGAAATGGAAGACATAAAGATTCATCCCTTTCTTCTGCCAATACTGGTGGAGAAACAGGAGAGCTCTTTCATCTTTCAGTGGGTCACAGTGATGCTGTGGTCCCAACTGAACAAATCACAGGGAGCCCAGACAGACAGAAAGAACCCAGATACCTCCAAATGTGATCAGTGATCTTGCTTACTTGGTTTATCTGTGTTGGACATCAGAATTTTGACTGCAATAATCAGTGATACATAGCAAGTTCAGAAACACAAAAAGAAAAAACAAAACAAATTTCTTTGCATTCCCGTTTTGTAAATTTAAGAATTGTTTTAAAATAAATTTCTAATTTGCTATCACTAGCAATTAATTAGTGATCTTATTACAGTCTATCAAAATTTTTGGCCAAGTAGACACTTCTGCTCTTATTTAGACCAATACTTAAAATTATTCACATTTATTGCCTACTGTTTTCCACCTATATTAATCCCTCTTTGGCCTATAATTTCAGAATCTATCCTTCTTACTACTGGTAAAATTCAAGGCAGCTGTTAATCAAAGGGCATACCCCGATCCAGGAAAAAGTCCATGACCTCAGTTAAGCTACTTAGGTTTTCCCACCCTTGAATTTGATTTCTAAACTGAGAACTGAAGGAATAAGCTTGGTCGGAACTTACTGGTCCTGTTGGTGGGATCCCAAAGATGCTACTCAGGAGTTCTTGATTCGAGTTCAGATTCTCGTTGCTAATTTTGTCCATCTATTAGAATGGATTTTTAAAAACCATACTCTTAAATTCTTTGTTCTACTTTATATACACCTATACCGCAGTGCTTTTTCAGCTTCGGTTTCAGTTCCTGCCAAAGATTTAAATATTTATAAAGCACCATTTCATAGTTCATTCATATTTTTCCCACGGTTGTGTAGGCCTTGAAATCAACCAAGTGTCCTTTCTATGTTTAGGTCTGTTTATCCTCAATACATCTTTTAATGTTCCTACTCCTACTTTCTATTGGATGTTAATTTAAAACTAATTCTTCAGAGGTCACACCAGCCAGGGGAGGACTAGGATGGAAGTTACACCCACCACTCTCACAGCAAGCAACTGATTCGGAGGGATGTAGACCAAGATGATGGCAACTGAAGTAAGGACCTAAACCTAAACTTAAACCTAAAGCTTGAATTGTTTGACTGACTTTGTCGGCCTAAAGCTGGTGGTCTGAGCAACTATTCAGAAGGTGACAAGTTGCAATAGAGTAACTATGATAGATTCACTGCTGACTTAGTTTTGAAATCCTATATTGGGCTCTCACTAATTTTTTTGTTTCATTTTATTATTCTGTTTTATTTTCTTTAAAATAATTTTTAAAAAAACTATTTTTTTTTCACTGCACAGAAAGAATAGAACAATTTATTTTCTACCGATCTTCTCACCTTGCAGCTTGGCTAAGTTGATTTTCTTACTGGTTTTGTTCCTGTAGCTGTGCATACTGTAAAGAACTTAACACAGTACTGACCAAGCTATCTGAATTGTTCATTACCTCTCAGTCACCTTGAGGATTCTGAGAAATTATAAATGTCTTTAATCAAAACCTAAAAGACAACAAATAGCTCTTAAAAGAGGCGATAGAGTTGAAAATACAGCCTTAAATTCTTAAAGCATTCAAACTATTTTGTCACACTGTTGTTGAAAAAAGCATTAGATGGAGAAATGGGCCAGTAAAGACGGAAGGGCACTGCATAGACTTTCCACTTCTATTCAGAAAACAACAATGGCAAAAACAGGAGACCTATGCACTGAGGAACGTTAATGCAAGAAGTAACAGTATAAGCAGATTTTTAAACAAGTTAAGCCAGTTTTTTTAAACATACCGAGAATCAAAACACAGACTCTCCAATTCTAAATAAAAGGCTGGAACTGAAGACAACAGGTATGGAAAAGACTATCAACAAGATGCTTTTCTTTTAGCCAGAGATAGCAACCAACCAGGAAGCCTCATTAGTTTTAGACTCATCCTTGACCATGAAGAGCATAAAGCCGAGATTTCCAGGACAAGGTTTTTATGTTTGAATAGCATCATTGATGTAGCCTGATGTTAATATTCTCAACATCAGAAACTGCCATATCTTCTCCACTGACTTCAAAATACACCTAGTCATTAGCATTTTGCATAATCAAGGTGAAGATATTGCTTACTTTTACTAGTGTCCTGGAACTCTTCATGCATTAGGTTTAGAGCAGAACATTATGATTTAGGAACACAAAGCTCTTTCATACTGAGTGGATTTTGTTCTGCTAAGAGAGCTTGCACTTCATTTGTTTTTTCCTATGTTAAAGGTGAGTGACAGACAGAATTTTGTTGGATAAATGTTTTTGAATTCTGTATAGTCTTGCAAAAAAAAAGAGCCTCTTCTGTTCAGATATTAAGGAGGTAAACACAGGAGGAAAGCAGAAGTTTTAGCAGGATAAATCAAAACACACATACACACATGTGCGTAGTACTTGTTCAATAAGGTTTCTTAGACAAGTTGAGCTTCTGAAAATAGGGGCAGAATTTTATAGTAAGTGCTATAGAGGATGAATTTTGATTGAGGCCTTCATCTTCTAAAATGAAGCTAGTCATGAAAATAATGTTGTACGGTATTTTTAAAGTCTGGGTAAAAATGAAAATTAATCATTCTTTAAACAGTGTCTCCTAAGCATTATGTGTGAATGTGTATCAGTGGATATGTATATGTATGTGTGTATATATATATATATATATATATATACATGAATACTTATGCATATATATACACGTACATGTTTATGTTAAGATGAAAACATAGTATTATAACCACTCCATGATATTCCAAGTTCAACTTTGAGCTTTGCCACAACATCACAAAAAAGAATCAACATCACAAAGTATTTTTTAGTTTTATCAGTTTGTGCCAGAATTATTTTTACAGTTTAGGGCTCAAAGCATTATCATCTGAAATCGTTACGTGATCTTTTTTTCTGTACTTATTCCTTGGTTTAAATCAGCCTGATCATTGTATGTCACTTTTTCCCTGTGATTGCAGCAATTGCCTCAAGATTACTTATACCAATGGTACAGATGTTTCTGTTTTGCTATACTTAGCAGTTTGCCTGTGTTCATGCTACATGTTTATATGTTTTTCCACTTTTTTAAGCAGAAAAGAGGCAATAATATTGTGAAAAATGGAACCTGCACTAATGTTAAGAGGAACGGATGTTTGAGTGATATTTTTTTTTCCAGTGAGGGGTAGAAACAGCCATGACCGAGATGATAAATCCTCAATAATCCATTTAACAAAGAGAAAGGCACTTAACAATTTGGACTTACCTTGAATTATCAGGTCATGTCTAAATTTAGTGAAATTTAATAAGAGATTTTGAGCTGAATTTCCAGTAACTCTTTGGCATTACTGATAAACTTTAGTATTAGTAATATGTAAAGCATCCTTATTACATCGCAGAACTGAAAACAAAGCTAAATCCTCTCTAATTTTTGTTCCCAATTTCTGCTAGCACATCCATTTTAATGTTTATTTTCCTTGGAGTGGCTCAGGTGTCACTGAGAACTTTTGGCTATAAAACTTCATGATCTGGCTTTTATCCCTGTGGACTCTTGTGGCCAGATTGATTTCTAACCACTGTCTTGAGTAGAATGAAAGAAGAAACAAGAAGTGGACAAGCTTTCAAAATGTGTGATAAAGCCCCAGAACCAACAGTTTTCTTTGTACTTACTCTTGGCAAACCCATGTCTAGAAATCACTATTAAAATGTCCCCCTGACTACTCAGGGAAGGGATGATTCATCTCATCTGTTCAGGTTTAGCGATCAGTAGTACAATGAATTGTGTTTTGTAATTACTCCTGTGACTACATTAAATTTTGGTTTAATTAGAGCATTGCATCTAAAGTGCTAGACTGTCCTAATCTGCCTATATGAATTGTGACAGGACTGGGGAATAGGATGAGTGTGACAGATCATTGTTACCGCCATCACCTTTTTTTTTTTTTTCCTAAAGGGCAATATCTTCTCTTTCTTTTTCCCTCACTTACTCTGAACTTCACACACTCAGAACAACATTGAACCATCTCACTTTTACTCTCCACTTTCAACAGGTTCTCCACATCTTTCCTTTTATCTCCACCCTATTTGAATTCCCACTTCTTCATTTATTATTGCTGTCATAGAAAATCATCAATACCCTCCCAAGAACGAGGTCATGTACAAGTCAGTCTCTTGGGGTAGGCTCTCATACTGTCAAGAACTATTTTAAATATTCCCATGCAACCCTTTAGAACTACAGGCAGGACAGTTCTCAACGTGACCTTGGTCCAATCAGATTGTCATCTACTTACTGTAGTTCTGAAGAGTAGCTGGAAGAGTATGCTGGGAATGCAATATTGTGAGATTCAAAGAAACTTGCAATATGTAACATTGTTGGCAGTGTAAAGAGGATGCCTTTCAGTGCATTTGCCTAACAAGTCACAGGATACCTGAGGTATAAAACCGAGGCATACTGCTTCCGGGAGCCATTCAGCTGGGCTACAAAGAACACAGGTGAAGTCCTATGCTTACTGAGCAGTTTTCTTGGGTGTTGGGGAGATACACTTACATAAGTGTTAGGCTTCTGTTTTCTCTTCATGCTTACTTGTGTGTGACAAACCAGTGTGTGCAATCTGTTGTATGTGTAGATTTTCTTACCAGGCTCAGACAAGTGTGCAACCAGTGTATAGCACACTTGCTTCACAGTACCACTGGAT
Organism: Hydrochoerus hydrochaeris; assembly: GCA_004027455.1. Lineage (NCBI taxonomy): Eukaryota > Metazoa > Chordata > Mammalia > Rodentia > Hydrochaeridae > Hydrochoerus > Hydrochoerus hydrochaeris. The sequence goes on from PVLA01000781.1 coordinate 352,703, forward strand.
ACCATTAGCATTACCATTAGCATCTACCATTAGCATCTCCATTTACAAAGGAGAAATTGAGGCACAAAGAACTAGGTCACACTGCTAGAGGAGCAGAATCAGATTTTGAACCTTGACTCTGGGGCTGCAGAATCTGTGACACGAATGCCTTTGCTATGGATTCCTTCCCAGACTAAGAAAATCACAGTGGTTGTTCTCTCCAATGGCCTTGCCATTTAACGATTACAATGGTGAGCTGTGAGCACAACCTTGGAAAATATTATTATCATAAATTTTAGATGATTATAAAGGATCGGCAATTGATTTGCTTTGCTTACTTTTTCACCAAAAACAGCAGCAAAGGATTGATCTTTGGTTATGTAATAGAAAAGGGCCTACATAAACTCTGGGAATCTTCAAACCAGCCATTTCATTTATGGAGACAAAAAAGCAGCTGAGAAATCTAAATAGGTATTTAAATGTACTGAAAATTATTATTTCTTCCCAAGTAAGCATTCCATTATTCCTCTGGAGTTCCCCTTTCCATGAAGTGGCTCTTTTGTTGCTAAGATTTTCCTGAGTTATTCATTGACAGCTGCAAAACTGCTTTGCCAAGTTAAAAATGAAATCTGTATTTTGTGAGATACTTATTTGTTAAACACCAGATGATTTATTTAGTTGCCTCACAAAATATAACTTTAGGAATGTATTTTTATCTGAAATGACTCAGGAGTTTGTTATATTCTTCCATGATTAGAATTTGATTTTCTGTTTCCTTTAATATCCTCTGCAATTGAACACTGAGAAAATTTCTTATTTTTTTTGGTTTGTTTCCTTTATATCTTCCCTTACCAAAGTCTTCACACAACTCTTTCCATTGACTACAGGAAATATATTGAAGTGCAAATGATCTCTTGGGTATCAATTAAGAACTCAACGCTGTGGATAAATCCCTCAATCTAGCCATTGCCAAGCTCTGCAGCCTGACCTCATTCATCCCTCTTTCTATCCCTTCTCAAAATAAATCTCCATCTCTAGTATCTACTGGTATCTTCTCAGGGCTAATGCAGGATAAAGAGACTAAAAGAAAAATTAGCAAGCAATTATTTAATTCAGGAAGAATACATGTATGAGTGAATTAATAATTAAAATATCCAATTGCTGACCTCACTGGGGTGTGTATGTGTGTGTGTGTTTCAGTTTTTTGTAAAGATATTGATCCCTTGATAAAACTCTTGTTTCTGTTTTCATTTGTGGAAGTTACTTTGATACCAGAATTTCCAGTCTGTCTTTCTCTCATTCTCTATCCCTTTTTCCTCAAATTGTTGCTCAGATAAGTTTTTCACAATATATGTTGAGCATATTTGATAGTTAGCACTAGCACATTTATTCATTTTGTGTGTTGAGAAATGTTTTCTGATGCAACCCAATTCAATGTGGTAATATTACTTGTAAGAGAGCAGCACTTTTGTGATACCTAAAGACAGTTCAGACAGTGTTTAAGATGCTTTGCTGCAGTTTTTGTCTTTGTGGTAGTGTCAGAAATGTGCACAGTGCTGAGGAAGCAACAGCAGCTCAAAAAATAATTGCTGCCTCTTGCCACGTATTCTTGCCAAGACTTAGAGTAGTTCTAAAAAGTTGCATCTGTCTATGGGCAAAGCATACAAAAATGAAATTTAGGAAAAGTATGATTTGAGTTAAACCTCAGTAATCTCTGCCCTCCTTGACCTATACTATACCCAGATACAGCCATGATAGTATGAGCAGATGGTTTCCCAGGGGCTGGTGGGAAAGGCAGGGGACAGGAATAGAGTCAGTGGGTAGAACATGATGGTGTAATGTGTTTGCTTCATATCACTTAGGTCACTGATCTTAGATGACCAGAAGGTTTGGAGTGATCAAGGACTATGAAAGGTCCTATATTTCTTGCACTAAACTTCTAGAACATTCTAGAACAACCTGATTACTTACACCATTACCGCAACCAAAATGGCTCTTCCTCAGGGGAATGTGTTCCATTTGGAGTGTTCTTACAATGCTGTGTTGGAACCAGAGAACAAGTAGATTTGTGGATTCTGTCTATAAATATTGTTAACCTACATAGCACTTCTGGTTTGACTATTGTCCATATAAGGTTTCTCTTACATTCTTTCCAATGGTTCCTGAGGTTTTGCTCTTCTTTTCAGAATGAAACACATAGGCTCAAGTAGAAGCAGAGATGCTTACAGATGGCTTACAAATGAATTGAGCCTTCTGGGTCTCCTGACCTGTCCTTCTTCTATAGCCACTTGATCCTTTCAATCACCTATTCCAGCAACTCAGTGAGGATAATACATTTCCCCTCAGTGATCTAGTGACCTAAGGTTTGGGATATGAAATAGGTCCAGTCAGATAGGAAATGTCAGCCAAGCTCCAGGCTATCTGTGGAAACAGATTTCCCTTCAGCTTTCTCACATCCTCCTCTACTATCTCTTACTCTGTGGCCACCATATTTATCAATGTGATTCATCTCCTTTTGTGATGCCAACAACTGCCCTTTTCCACTAATCTGATGTGAATCAATAGAGCCTGTCAGATACAGTTAGCTTAGAAACTAGAGCAGTTAGCTGCAGTTGCAACCACCAATACATATTTCACTACTAACTGACTTAGTGCAAAATAAAAATGCCTGAAGCCAAATTTTCTCTTCTGTAAAAGGAAAGAGTAGAAATTCCAGGTAAATCTGAGAGTGGATATCTCCTACGCCTCCTAACAGAGGAGAAAATGTGAGTAGAAACTGTCTCTGCTTTCTTCCTGTAGAAAGATCAGATTGCGGAATTTATTCACCAAGGAGTAAAAAACCTAGAAGACAGAACTCAGAAATGTGAAGAAGAACATGGCCATGGAGGGTTCTCCAGTTATCCTGGGGTACAGAGATTGACATGACCTGAAATGGTAAGGCGAGTTACCATTCCATAATATTATCCTAACATTCTTGTTAAGGTGTTTGCAGGTTTTAATTTTTCTGCTATATGAAGAAGAAAAGAGAAGCTGAACAGATTGTTTATATGTGATCTTCCAAGCGAGTTCTCAGTGGGGAGAAACCAGAGCTTTCTCTTAGCTGGCAGCTGGAGACTGATATCTTGGTGGCTTTCACTTACTAACTCACAAGGGTAAAGACATTTGCACGTGCATCATTCACTGAAGGCCCATGGTAGCTGGACTTGAGCCCCTGAAAGCAGAAAACATGAAAATAACAGACTAGTTAGCCCAGATCTGGTAGAGAGAGAGAGAGAGAGAGAGACAGACAGACAGACAGACAGACACAGAGACAGACAGAGAGAGACAGAGAGAGATAAAAAAGAAATACAAGACTCCAAGTAGGTTATCGCTACTGAATCTGAAAGATGAAAACTTGAATAATCCACATAAGAATCCACATAAGAATATTTAGGGATACTGGAGCAGAGCTTAATACACATTTATGTACCCCTCTGGTTGACTAGTCCTAGATAACAAATCATAAACATAAGTGAGCTTTGTCATTCCTAGGTTAAGACAGTAAGCACTGTTGGGTCTCTACCGTCTTCCTCCTTCTTTGTCACAATGATCTTAGATGATATTTGTTTTGCTAACCAATGGCAAAGCTTTCATACATAGGAAAATCATTTGTCTTTGTTAAGTTGCAACATGCATAAGAAAAAAAAACCCAAAACTGAAAGTTCTTCTTCTTGTTAAGTCATTGAAATCTCTGAGTTTGTCTATGACCACCATGTAGTATGGAGCTGTTCTCACAAACACCAACATTCTGTCTTTGCTTTTGGCAGTCTTACTAAATAGTTTATTCTGTTGTTCAAAGGCACATGAGTACCAGGCGATACTATCTATAAGTAGTGAGGGACTTTAACATTTAGCATGATATATAGGTTCTGGGATTCTGGAAGGCAGGTTTAGGGCATGGCTTCTTAAATATCAATGGGCTAACACATTAACTAGGTATCTTGCTAAAATTCTAATTTTGACTCAGTGCATTTTGAAAAATCTTATACAATCTATATTTCTAGTAATCTTCCTGCAGTGCTAGAGCTATTGACTGTTGGATGACACTTGGACAGAGGTGTTAAGAGGTACCTTGAAAAGAGCCTTCACCTTACCTCGCGAAAGCTTGACAGGTCACGGTTTTCAACTGAATTGTTAAAATAAGGTATCAGGTGGCAAAGCTTGGGCTGGTTTCCCTAAAATCTCTCTGTCTATAGCATTATTGTCCACCTACTATTGTGCAAGGTTAAAGTAGGGTAGGTCATTCAGCTTACGGTGTCTGTATACAGGTGTTAGCACATTACAGAGGTCCTGAGAGGTCCTCCAGAGCAGCAGCCAATGAGTCAAATGTTTGAACTGAAGTAGGAGGTGCATTAAAAATTCTAGAAACCAGTTCCTGGGTACTGAGCTCTTTAGGCACAAACTAGCATTCATGCTGTAAGAATGGCCACAGCGTTTGGAAACAACATTCTATCAACTGGCATCCTTTCTTAGCCACATAAACTCTGCTGTAGTAACAGCACTGTGTGCAACATTTACTAACTTAGTATTTTCTACTACTTCATTGACTTTTGCATCAAGTTGTTTAGATCCATAATCTTAACCAGGAGGATAAAAATCACTTTTAAGGTCTCTGCTTTACAGGGAACAGCACAGAAATTGGTCTTCACAAAAGAATTCAGCAAAGTAGCATTCAAACTACTCCATTTTGAAATTCTTTTCCCTATTCATCCTATGTCTTCTCAGGGCTTTAAAACATTTTAATATACTCTTGCAAACTCAGAATCATTACAGTCCACTGATTTTCATCACATTACCAGTGAATTGGGAGGGCTCACCCTCACTTTTATGTATTGGTTGCCTCTCAGGTCATAGCTAATTTTTTTTTGTAAATTAGTTAGCTCCAATTATAGGGTTTTTAATCTGTCTGACTTGTCATTATCTGATGCATGAAAAATTTTAATAATCCTGGAAATTGTCCCACATATATGCCAGAACAAATTTTCAATCATCATATCTGAGTTTGGAAATGTCACAATGGTTTACTTTTTCCTAAATTAAATTAAATCTGACTATGAAATTACACTTATTCGTAGGGTGAGAATTTTCAAACTTGAACTTGGAGTGATCCCTTCCCCTTCCTAGGGTTATCTAGAAGTCTAAGACTAACAAGGTCACAAGAAAATGAGAAAAGAATCATTAATTTACAGCTCCACATAGGTACTATGGAGGTGCTTCTTTTCTTTTTTTTTATTTAAAGAGAAAAAAAAAACAGGAAAAGGGTAGAAATAATACAGAATTTCGAAAACAAAGACAAACAGTATGAAATCACTAGTTGATAAATTACATATTGTACTGTTAGAAATAGTTGTTCAGATTACAAAATTAAAGCATACAAAGTAGACATTAAAACAATAAGACTGTAAACAGCTATGCATGCATGAGTTTCTACATGTATTTCTATCCTTTCTGTATTAGAGGGAAAAACAAAACTTAGCAAGACAAAACAAAACAAATTCCTATAAAAATATGAAACCAAAAAGTCATATAAAACCACAGTACAAGGTGATCTACAATGGTTACTGTGTTGTCTCTTGTTATCTTCAATTGAATTGTCTATATCATCAGGCATAATTGAATGTAACAGTATAATTGAATATAACAGTACATAACAATATTAATAAAAACAAAACATTGCAGACAGTATAAAACTTCAAAGGCAGGTGATAATCAAACCAGAGTGGGTATCCTAGTGAATCTTGTCATCTTCAATGTAGTTGCCTATATTCTCAGACTTGATACTACCAATCATAACACCTTTGAATAAAATCTGTCAATACAAAACAGTAATCTAATAAACCACATTCAATTAAGGTCAGTCTTGGTAAAACAGTGTAAGTTATACAGGGCTTCAGATTAAGTTAACAGGAAATTAAGGATGATTACCATACTATATCCTGCTATTTTTGGAGTAACTGTCTATGCCCCTAAATCTAGTACAAGTAGACAAATTGGAACAGAATATAATCCATCTAAACAGAGTGCTGTGAGTAGTGTGGGCTTTAAATCCTGATACTCTATTAACAATATCCTCTGCCTTCTTTTTTTAGACTATTCTTCCCCTTTCACTCCCACAGGGTCCTGCACATTTTGGGTTCCACCAACTCCCTCAGTTATTAGATTGGGGGTAACCTACTATTTACCTAAGTGGTTCTAAACTTTCTCACTCCTGGACTTGATCTCAAGTTGAATTCCTTTATCTACAAAAACCCCAAGGTTTTCCTTCATTATAGCTGAGTAGTTCTCTACTGCACATAAGTATCCTGTCTTTCCAATGTATCTGCAGATGGTGGTTGAGTTGCCCCTATTTCTCTGTGGCTCCTTGTCACATGGAGCATTGTTTTCTCATATTTGATTTTCAGTCCATAAAACCTCTCTCAGATTGATTATAATTCCTATACAGAGCATCTCGATGAACCCTACCTCCTGATCTACTCTGCCTGTGTGTATATATATATATATATATATATATATATATATTAGTGTATAAAGGCCATCTATGTTAGGGTTTATAGCCAACCTTCTCTGTCTCATTTCTGCTATGCTATTTTTATGCCATTGTTTGTCTACTTTTCTCCTTCATTCTACTGCCTGCCCCATCCATTGAGGCCTTTCTGCCACTGTTCCTGAAATTCTGGTATTTTTTTCTCTCTCTCTAGAATGTCCTTCAGTAGTCTCTGTAGGGTTGGGTTGGTGGTCACAAATTCCCCTAGTTCCTCTTTGTCATGGAAGCATCTTGTTTCTACATTAATTTCTAGTGACAATTTTTCAGAGTACATCAATCTGAGCTGGAGATTATTTTCTTTCAGGGATTGGGATACTTTGCTCCAAGCTCTTCTTGATTTGATGGTGTGTGTAGAGAAGTTTGCCATCATTTTAATGGGTTTTCCTTTATAGGTGATCTGTTTCTTTTTTCTGATGGCTTTTAATATTCTGTTTTTATATTGAATTTCTGGCATCTTGATTATTTTATGTCTGGGTGTAGCTGTTTTGGTTGTAGGTGGCTGGAGTTGAGTATGCCTCATATATCTGACTATCACTTTCTTTTCCTATGCTTGGGAAGTTTTCCTTAATTATTTCTGTGAATAGCCTTTGTAATTCCTTTGTTTTTATTCCTGCTTCTTCACTCACATTTCTTATGCTTTAATTATAGATTCTCTTGTTGTCTTCTAGCATTTGTAATGTTACTACCTGTTTCCTTGCTATTTTTAAGAGATCTTTCCTTTCATGATCACACATTGCAAACTTGTCTTCAAGTTTTGATTGTCTACCCTTAGTTTCTTTTAAGCAGTTTTGCCAGCTTTCAATGGAGTGTTTAATTTCCTGGTAATCTCTTTGAATCTGCTTCATGTATTCTAGGTTTTCTTTATATTCTTTATCGAATGTTTCTTTCCTTTTTTTGTGTTCCTCCCTTCTTCTGTCCATGTCTTCTTGAGAGGTGCTTAGCATTTCTTTTATTAATCTACTTATATCTTGCTTCACCTGATTTAATATTTCAGTTTTGAGCTCGTCTATGAGGTCCTGAAGATATCTCTTAATGTCCATTGAAGCCACGTCTGATGTTGCACATTTGCTGCCCTCAGTCTCTTTTGTATTTCCCTCTCCTGGATAAATGTTTTCAGGGTTTTGGGCTGGGGGATTTTTCTTGTTTCCCTCTCTTGTATGTTTTTGATTTCTTTCATACAGGTGTATAGTGGAGGTCCCAGCCACTTTCCTTGTTGGTACTGGTTCTTCTGAAGAACGCTGGTGAGGGATTTCTGCTCTCTCCTGTTTGCTCTTGTCATTGAGGTGTAGGCAGGGGCTGCATATGCTGGCCCCTCCCCACTTGGCCAGTCAACGTTCGGGAGCCTTTACCAGGTTAGTGTGTGCTATGCGTAGAGAATCGGTTTGGGATGGCTTATTGGGTCCCAGCCAGGGGCATGACCTAGGCCAAGCAGATCCCACCAATCTGCTCTGGGAATGGAGCAACCAACTGAAGTCACTGTCGTTCCTAGTTCAGGCTCCTCCTGCCTGATTCCAACATGTCATCCATTTTGTTGCCCCCTTCCCATTGTGGGGGTCTTATTCCCAGCACTCACTGTGGGTTAATGGAGGTCCCTCACTGGCTCCGTTCTCTGTTGGACTCACAGATCTCTGTCTTTAGCAAGACCGTTTAGTCACAGTGGCGTGGTTTTGGGTGCTCCAGAGGGTTTGGGCCGCTCTGGCCAGTCGTGGCGGTGGCATGAATTCTGGCAGCTGGAGAGTGCTGTGGCCATTAATCTTAGCTTCTTCAATGGTAGCTCTGGGACTGCATGTTTGACCAGATCTTTTGCCTTTAGTTTCTTTCTAGGTTGAAAGGATCCATCTCCCTATGTCTGGACCTCTCCAGGACATTTTATTTGAGGTGCTTATTTTCTAAGCCATGCAATGTATTTCACTGAGAAAACTTCAGAATGTTCATGCTCATGTTTGAGATTTATGTTCTCGGGTAGATGGGGAGGCTTACTATTTCTATTGCACCATCTCTGGTTCAGTCTTCTCTCTCCCTCTCTCTTCTATGAGGAATGATAGAGATATGCTTCATTTTGGAATTCTAACACTCAAAAACATATTTTTCCTTCTTAGTTGGGGAGAATCTTTTTCCTTTTTAAAGAGAAGAAGCTCAGTGTTTTGCCAGAAGTCAAGAGAGATAACAGGTAGTAGGGTAGTGTATAACAAAAGAGATTTGCTTTTTCAGAAGTCTGGCACTAGACTTACGATCTCAAGTGAAAAGGTGGAGTACTGAGGCAAGAATGGTTACAGCATAGTGGTGTGATACTGCATCTAAACAAGTTGTTCAGTGAACTTTCTCTGTGAACTGGAAATGACCTGTTTAGCTGAGAGCTAGGATGGGAAAGGATATATTAAAATAAGCAGGGAAAAATAGAAGCTGTAAGTATTTATTTCAAAGAATGTTGGCATAAATGAACAAGTGACGTATAGAACATTTTCTTGGCCCCCTGAAGTTTATGGGCATGAGTCCAGAGTGATCCCAGGTATTGTGGCTGTATTTTTTTCCTCTGTCTACAACCCACTAGGAATGATGGGATTAGATATAATATCATGACACCTTGGTAGTGATGGGACTGGTAATGAGAGGATTCAGCAGTGATAGAAGGCTTTATCTAAGGGAAACTCTAGAAATAAATCATTATCCAGCATTACATGGTCCAATACAGTAACCATTAGTCACAATGGAATATTTCCAATTAAATCTGAAATAAGAAAACAAAATGAACATTATGTGAACTCGATCTACTACAGCTTAATTATAAGTTTTATGTTAGTCTCCTAATTTACTGAGTTCATATCATTAGGGTTGTTGCCTCGTATTGATTGTTTCTGGTGTCTTTTTTTTTTTTTTTTGCCAGATGTGACTTTTATCTGAAATGCCAGTAAAATGCACATACATCTTAGTACATAAATAAGAATTTTGTTCTTTTTAAAACTCCTGTGCATATTATTTTAAATCACATGCTGAGTTAATTTAGAATGGTATTATAATTTTAAACATCTATGTTTTCTCTAAGTCAAAGAACTTTTCCTTTGTTTACTACTCAGAAAGATCATTTCCTAACAAGGTAATTTTAACAGGCCTTCAAAAATTTTCACCTTCTGTAAGAGGTTGCTACAAGAATAGAGCTAAAAAAAGAGAAATCTACATTAATAAAAATAGTAGCTTTTCTTTATTGTAGCAGATTTAGAAAAATAGCATTTAGTTATTTTTTTCCTAAAAGAACACATACTCATATCATTTCTGTGTTATTGGATTGTACCAAAATGATTCATGCTATTTATGTCTCTGTCAAAATAATTTATTTTACTCCATTGGTTTCTGAAAAACTAAAAGAAAAAATGTTTATCATCTCAACTTTGTCTTGTCATTCCTTCTAACTTACTAACTTGTCCATAAATTTTAAGCTGTATTTCAACTGTAAGTGATCAGTTTGAATTTTATTGAAGGTGAGTACTCAAAACCTCTTTTAATTTCATATTTAATGATGACAGAATGAATGCTTTGATAAAGAAAGCAGCTGTCCAAAAATGGGTGCAGAATAGTCAAGAAGGCGATGGCACTAGGTGCACTAAATGTCAATGGTGAAACAATTTACAAGAAGAAAATAGGAGGTTGGGGATTTGGCTCAGTGGTATAAGAACCTGCCTGGCAAGTGCAAGGTTACGAGTTCAATCCCCTGTGCTCCCTCCAAAAATAGATGATTTTTAAAGAAATGAATAAATTATACTCAATTTAGGAATGTCTTATATTTTCATATTCTTCTTTTTAAAGAGAGTAAAACTAAACATAACAAAACAGAACAAAGTAGATCAGAATAAAGCAATGTAAGTAACACAGATTTCAAAGCAAGACAACAGGAGATCATCACTGGCTATCATATTGTCTCTTGTTTTCTTCTCAATAGTTGTCCATATCTTCACACACAATGGATTCATACAAAACAAAATAGTATTAAACTGATCAGAACAGAATGATAGGCATTATAGGCCCTTAAAACCAGAAAAAAGGAAAATCAACAATGTCTGCCATATAGTCTCTCATTCTCGTCAAAATAGCTGTTCATACCTTCTTGTATGTTGAAATTAAATAATACAAAACAAACTAAAATCACTCTGAACAAAGAATAATAGTATTGCTGGATTTCATAGCATGATGCTATGGAATCAGCACTGGGTACATTAGTGTCTCTTTTTCTTCAAAGTAGATGTTCATTTCATCATGCATTATATAATCAATTCTCATAATGCATAAATGAATATTCTTTTATGCATTTAAATACTCCTGTCTTATCATTAAGGTCCATCTTTTTTATTTATATGGCTTTACATTTAGAAAAGATTGTGCTGTTCAAACTTTATAATTTGCCAATAAACTTATGTGTTCTTCTTGATCTCTCTAACAAATAATATAAATATTAAACAGCATCATGTCTGTGATGTAAGGTATGGTGTGATTTTGGCACTGCATTGGTGAGTTAATTAATGTAAAATATTGATCACATTATTTGATAAATTGCTGTCAGGTAATATTTCTTCATTTCCTCTTGCCCCTCCTTGAGTTCAACAAATCTGAGTTCCATTAACTTTAGGAGTACAAACTTCATCTCTAAAATGTTCCATATATGGGAGATTTTTGTCTGAAAGGGCAAGATATGGAGATATGTCTGCTATGGTCAATCATTCTAAATAAGCTAAAGGATACTTTTTCCTTTAAGTTAGACTGTGTAGCATTACCATCTCACATTGGACTAGGAAGAGCATGAAAACAAGGAAATGTGTCTAATTTGGAAAACTTATGTTTTCTTGTCTTGTGTAATCACTCAGTTTGGATGTATACTATGACTTTGATATGAGTATATGTTATTTCCAATATCTCTAGACTTGTATATGTAATTTTTTTCCAGAAACAAATCTCCTGAAAGTGTGGCTTCCCCCACCCCAAGAGTGATTGGATTTAGTATCTCAGAACCAAAATGATTATTGCTTAGACCTTTATGAGGCTGTTTCCACTTCAAACAGCTGCACAAATGGAAAAACTATTCATTGATATGGCAAATAGCAAGACAAAAATTTGGGAGGACAAAACAAGAAAAAGGAGGGCACACATTTCCTTTCCTCTTGGATAATCCCCAATGCACAGAGGCACTCCTACATAGACTCATATATTTTTATATTTTTGAGACAGGGTCTTATACATAGTTCAGACCGGCCTTGAACTCGGTACGTAGCCCAGGCTGGCCTGAGTATGTGCGGGTCCTCTTGCTTCAGCCTGCCAAGTGCTGGGACAATAAACATCTACATTCCCAGGTAAATTTAACTAGACTTGAAATTGGTCATTCTTGAACCTCGGTTTTATTTTTTGGTAATTTTATCTGTTAAGTGTCAATTTCATTGGTTTAGGTGTCAGTAAACTATACTGCTGCTCTAGATGTGCCTGGGTTGATCATGGAGGTGTGTGCGACCTTGGTTTCATACCTGGTCCATGCCCTCTTTGTCTCTGCTGCTCAGTACCACAAAGCTTTGCTCCTGCAAACCCTTCTACCATAATATTTTTGCTTTGGAGCTAGCTGATGGTGAATTGAATCCACTGAAACCGAACAAACTTCTTCTCTTTCAAGTTGCTGGTGTCAGGTATTTGGTCGCAGCAATGAGAAAAATGACCAATAAAATACCATTTAACATTTCTCAACTCAAAACTTGAACTCTTCAGGTTACTTAGATTGTTAAGTACAAATTCTTACTGAAGGTCTTTTTAGTGCAAGCATTTATCGTTTTTCCAAGTACCCTTTTAAGAGCATAAAGGTCTACTAATGAGTCACGGATATCTTCTGTAGATGGTGTGAATTAGAGAAACTCTAATGTTGGCCGGCACCACGTGAAGCTATCCATAGATTTAGACAGCATCTCAGTTCTTATAACTCTCTACTTTCTTCTAAGTCAGGGCTAAGTGCTCACCCTAGAAATGTACTATGAAAATTTGAATTCCTGTCCTAAATAGAAGTATGACTGTTTGACCTCTGTTTTTTGTACGTTTGTTTTTTGTACATATATTTTATCTCCAGAAACTTTTATCCTCATGTTCTGTTAACCTATGGGGAAATATGTTACATTCTACCCTTGGAAACAACTAACTTTCCATGTCACTGCTCAGCATATGTCAACATTCGCTTTTGATGAACTGTCTGCTTTCACACTGAACTTTTCCATCTGCTGGCTTGCGATCTTCCCCTGGATCTGACTCATGGGAAAGGAGGGTTCTCCTTCATCCTACTAAGTGAAAAAGATACCTAATCTTTGCTGAATCTGTATTAAAAGAAGACACTGTTTCTAGAAAAAAATATGAAGCATTTTGAAGTTAGTATTATGACATTTTCTAAATCAAAGCCTGGAAAAACTGATTATAATTCGTAAACTGGTCTTTAAGGTACTCTGCAAAATTCTAGAAATTTCCCTTTCTGCCCATTTTTACTAGTTTTTATTTTCTGTAAACTGTCTGCCTTACTGACTTCTTGTGGTATAATTTTCCTTCAAATCCTTCCCTCAACCTTTACAGGTCCAGAAGGAAATGTTCATTCCAGACCCAATTCAAATGATATTTCCTCTTTAAAATTGTCCTTGATCCAATATTTGAAAATATTTTCTGTCTTATAACTTCTATCAATATTTTAAAAACCTCTCATAGGAAAAATAACTCCTTATATGGGAACAGTAGCACTTACCAATGCATTTATATCACTTACTAGAAAAATTATCTGTACCTAATTAATCAGCATATCCAAAGTTTTCTACATTAAACAAATATTTTATAAATATTGCATGGTTATATACATTTTTCAAATTCCTTTTTAAATTGACTTTGAAAAGAGAGTACTGATGTAAAGGACTAGTCAGAAGGTTTTCAGTGTTAGCTTGATAAAAGCTGGGTCAAGCTCAACGTAATATTTTTCCTGAACCCTTTTAAATAAAAAAATTGTTTACATCTAATACTATATCATTAAAAATACATTTTTAATTTTGTAGTAATATTTAATTCACAAAAAGTTACAAACATTGTACATAGCCTTTATGCATACTTTTTATACAGTTTTAATTTATGTTACTGTGATGTATATCAAAACTAAGAACCCAGTATTGATATATTACTATGGATTAATCTCCACATTTTATTTAGAGTCCCCAGATTCTTCTGTTAAGGTGCCTTCTCTATTCCAGGGTGGGAGGAGCAAATTTGAAAAGGTTGCCCCAGAATAACTTTGAAGGTTTAAATTTTAAAAAAGCATTACAGTAAGAGATGGATCGCCACTAATCCCACTCAATTACTGCCTGCTGCTTTGCACACATTTATTACTGCACATCAGCCTCTTCCTGCAGTAGTTCTACGAATCCTCTTTCAGAAATGTCTTTTGTTACACTGTAGAGCTGCCTCCATCTCCTTGAATTGACACACTGTTCAGCCATCACGACTATTTCTGACTTTGAGGATGAACCAGAAGTTGCATGGTGTGAAGGCCAGGGAATAAGGTGGAAGAGAATGCACTGCAGTGTTTACGGGGTTACCTTCCTGTGGGGTGGCACTTGGCAACACTTTTCATTGTATTTCACAAAGATACTCAGGAAAAAGGACTTCCAGAAGTGCCTTAGAAAGTGATAAGAATGATGGAATAAGTGTGCACAAGGAGTATGGAGGCAAGTATCTCTTTAATGAAAAAAGAATAAAAATGGTGATACAGAATTTCAAAACCACATAATAGGAGGTTAACAATGGTTAATGTATTTCATATCATTATCTTTAAAGTAATTATTCAAATTACAAAATACAGGCATGAAAAAAAATGATCAAATGACCAAACAAGGAAAGCACAAAACATTTTTTTTGATGGACAAACAGATTAGTAGTATAATCATCTATCATATATATACATATACACATAAACATGTATACATGTTATATATATATATATATATATATATGTGTGTATATATATATAATTTTTTCTTAAGAAGCATATTTTGAGGGAGATCAATGGTGATGTGTCTTTTACTGTAAAATATCTTTAAAAGCTAAGATCTATACCATGCAGGTTGATCACATTGCATATATACTAGAGATTATTTGACAATAAAAAAGGAAACCTGGCATTTTTGAAAATATGGATGAGCCCAGAGGGCATTATGCTGAGTGAAATAAACCAGTCACAGAAAAAGAAATCCAGCATGATTTGACTTATACATGGAATTCAAAAGATGTTGAACTCATCAAAGGCAAATAGAATAACAGTTGCTATTTTCTGGGGCTTGGAAAATATAAGAAGACATTTGTTGAGTCATACAAAGTTTTAGGTGTGAGTTAAGGAAGTTGTGGAGATCTGATATATAGTGTGATGTCTTTAGTTAATAGTATTGCTTATTTCAAGCTTGCTATGCTATTATAGCTATGTGTATTTACCACATGCAAAAAAGTCATAACTATGTGAGTTATAGATGTGTTAAGTGAATTTAAAAAACTATTTGCAATCTACTTATGTATGAATATAAAAATCTCAACATTCTTTCTCCATATAATTTTTGCCTATTATGCCTCAATTAAGTTGTAGAAAATACCACTTCTTACTCTCAAATTATGTATAAAAATATGTAATCACAAGGAAAGCATGCAAATCTTACTTATACATGGTGAAAATTGTTCTCATTTCATTCAATTTCTTTCAAATAGCTTGTTTAATTTCAACTATTGTATGTGTATGAAATTTATAAGATAAAATTATTTTTAAGTCAAACCAAGACACTGGCCTTTATAGTGGTGCCAAAGGTACAGGTGTTAATGTATGAGTTATTTTTTTCTAAACTAAATTCTGAGTATTCAGGTTTAGTTGCAGTGTTGGAGCTTTGCAATAAATAAGTGGATTTTGACAATTTGACACTTGATCTCTAAAAGATTTGCTATCATTGATCTACAAACTTTTCCTAGAACAATTTTATTAATTTTGTTGATCTTCAACTAAATTGTAGTTATGGTAAATTAATTGTAGCAAGTTTTTAATATCTAATTTCATTCCCTGTTTCTTTTAAGCATTCCTTAGTAAGTGTATGAAATCACTAAAATAATATGTTACAGTAAGAATGTCAATAAAGGAATTTTAATTTTAAACTTTTTATATAATGAACCATATTTGAGATAGGCTTTGGTTTATTTTAGGCATTAAGTTAGAGACTTTTTCATTATTTTAAGTTGCAGTGACCTCCAATTTTAGCTCTGACCTTGAGATACTCAAAGCAAAAAGGCAAAACAAACAAGTAAAAACTCTTATCTGCAGAAAAGAAGTGCACTTTTTTCAAATGATACAAAAACTTATTTTATAAGTGAACATATCTTCTTTACTTTTTAAATATTTATTTTAAAGAAGATAAAACAGGGTAAAGAACCAATAAAAACAAACCAGTGTAAAAGATACAGGACTTCAAAATATTTCAAAATTGACAATAGTTACCATAGTGCCTTGATGTCTTCAAAATAGCTGCAGATAACTTTGGGCATCGTAAAAATCAAACAGAAGAGAATAGAATAGAAACAAGAAAAATAAGACAATGAATGCAATGAAGAACTTCAAAACAAGCCAACAGGAAATCTAAAATTGCTACCATAATATTTCTTGCTATCTTCGAAATAGCTGTTCCTGCCATCAGATATGACATAATCAAACAAAAGAAAAGAAAAGAAATAGCAACCCAACCAAACATTAGAAGCGATATAGGACTTCCAAACAGGACTACTGGGAATCTACAATAGCTACAACCCTCAGAAGGAGACCCCTCCTATATACCACACTGCATGCCACTATCTTCTGAGCCGTGATCAGACCACTGGCCCTAGACCTGCAATGTCAGTGAAACACCAAAGCACCACAGGCCTCCAATTGCATTTCACCTCCATAGCTATCACCACAGCCTATTTTTCTCTGGATAAGCCAGTCAATTATGGCTGGGGGCGGGCTTGTTTGCCAGTCTAAAAGGGGCTGGGGTCTGTCTGCCCCAGTTTGGTGGCATCCTGCACATGGCACTGGTTTCCAGACTGGCCTTGCTTGCTGATGTGGCCTTTTGCTCTTTACGGCTGGTCCATGAATGGCTCTGACTCATGGGAAAAGGCTGGGGTCTGTCTGTTCCAGTCTGGCAGCAGCCCATGCATGGCTCTGGTTCCCAGACTGTGAACATATTTTCTTATGGTAAAAAAGGTCTTATAAAGGGGATATTTTTCCTATGCTTATTTGACAGGGTCTACAATAGATAATATTTTCTAATAAAGAAAGGTAAGTGTATGTCCTAGGTGACTATTTTTTTTTTCTTTTTGGTGCCAGGGATTGAACTCATGACCTAGTGCTTGCCAGGCAGGAACTTATGTCACTGAGCTAAATCCCCAGCCTAAGTGACTATGTTTACAGTTAAAGAGAAATGAAGACAGATCTGTAATGGAGGTAAAGAACTGTGGTACTCTGATGGGACAGTTGGGTAGATTAGAGCACCTTAAGTATTATCTTTAGTATTATCACTTATTTTGTTGCAGATTTTCCAATTTTGCTATAACACCTCAAATAATATAAAATTTTACAATACTTCAGGTAAAGGAAACCTAAAAAGAAAAAAAAAACAGCTTTGCAAGAATTATTTTAAAAGGAGAGAACACAGCCAGTTAGTGAAGTAGAAGGGTGAGTAACTATTACTCTCAGACAGAGGCAGGAGGAAGCAAACTATATTACTGTTAGAGTCACTGTGCAACTACACTTGTGTTGTAGGAAATGCGAGATGGTCAGAGCTGCTGAGGGAAATTTCTACTCCCAGTGTTCAAAAAGTAAGAAAATGCAAACTGTGAATGCTGCATTTGATCATTTTTAAACTACATAAAGGACAATTTTATGTGTTTAAAATAAAAGTTTCTACCCATGATGTTGACATACGACTGAGAGTTACATCTGCTACACCTGAAGAGAGAGAGAGAGAGAGAGACAGAGAGACAGAGAGACAGACAGAGAGAGAGAGGAGAGAGAAAGTCAAAACATGTATACATAACTTCAGGAAAAGAAAAATTGTATAAAGTTTTTTCAGCAGGTGGTATTAACCTCGTATGGGGTCCCTAGAGGATGTCACGTATTGCAGAAAACCAACTACACTGCTGACCCTGCTGTAGTCAATGTTTTCAAGAGAATAGATTTAATACAGTGTGCATAATTTATAGGATTATTTTATAATATTCACCCCAAAAGTCAAATTCAGAGGAGTGCAAGAGATCCATCCATACACCAGCGACCTGAGGAATCCAGCTGAGGGTCTGCATTGCATGGCAAGGTCCTGCATGAGTCCATCTTGAGGCCTAGAGCCCATGACATTGTCCCATGCAAACCTATGCCAAAGATCTGCACTGGGAAGGCCCAGAGCTCAGTGGTGGAAGCTGCAAAGTCTGCAGCAGTGGGGTGAAAGATCTGTGCCAGCAGGCAGAGAGATCTTCCCTGGAGCCAGGAAGTGATGCTCAAAGGACCAGAGGTCCCCTGAAGAGAACAGCAGTGGTTCTCACTAACAGCAAGGACCCAAGTGCCTCAGATATGAGAACAGCTGAGTTCCTATCAGAGAAACCAACGTAGAAACTTCTCCAGCAACAGCAGCGCCCCATCCTCCCTTCCAGTTCACCTTTCTTTCTACTGGCAGGAATCCTTAGGTGGGCCTTCTGCACCCGGAGCCACACTGGCTCAGTGCAGCTGGGTGTTCCAAGTCCACTACCTGTCAGTCTACCGCAGGCCCCTAGAGGAGAAATTAAAAATACCTGTGCAACAATCGTAATGACCAATATTACTCATGCAGCAGATCATTGTGCTAATAAATGTCTGGAAGCTAATGGGACCACTTTGAGTAGATTACAGAGATCAAAGGTAATTTGTATTAATTTCATGATGTCTCAGCAAATTTAGTATTAAGACATTTATACAAGTTTGTCTTTTCCTGAAGTGTATATATATTTTGGTGGAATATATATATGAAAAAACTGTATTATATGTCCACATATATTATAGAACATTACTATAGATATATATGAAATTACAGTAAAATGGCATTTTTATCATATTTAACTCTCAAATAGTATTTTCTTTAATTACGATATGATTGTTTGGTGTAGTTTCTTTAACTGTAAATGTGAGCAAGCTCCACAGAAACAAAGACACACTAACACGGACCCAACTTTCCGAGACCGGAAAGAGATTCAGCCATAGAAATCCTCTAGCGCGGAAGCAGCTCTGCAGTCGAGTTATCCCAGTCATCTACTCAGGAACTGCTCTGTGACCGCACCTGCTGGCCGTTACCGAAACTCATCCATGGCTACTCGCTTCATCACAAAGAAGACGATTTTTCTAGACAAACACACTCTTACAAAATGCTTTGTGGGCCACAGTATAACACACCCTTTGACACTGCCCAACTCCAATCGCTGTGATGCAGGCATCTTGTGATCCCACACCAGCACTGTGAAGAGCACTAAAGGAGCCCCGTAGGAGGGTCTCAGGACATGGCCGAGTTTGCGATTTGACTGCCCATGGGCAAAATCGTGGAGAAAGAGAGATCTTCCCAGTGTTGGTAGACTTTGAGCGACTGCAAACTTAGCAGTTCTTAAGATTTCATACTGTGGCTCTTTGTTCTGTGGCATTTAAATCCTGAGATAATCTTTTCCATGCCTGGGATAGAAACAAAACTATTTGCTTGTTTAAGCTGCTCTACCTCTCTCTCTCTCCCTCTCTTACAGATAAATTACTTATTTTTAAGGCGGGAGTTAATTTTCTTTCAATCCTCTATAAAACACTCTCAATTAAAAGCTTCATTTTATTGAAAGTAAAATATTTACATATGAACAAGTAACTGCGCAAAATTTACATGAAAGTCATGGATTTCCTAAAAGATAAAATAAAAGGTGTAACAGTTCTCAGGTGCTGATAAAAATATTGGTCAGCATCTCAGGTCACACATGAAGCTTAATGTCTAACGTGACACAGGAAGAAAGCCCAGGGATATGCAGTCACAGAAGTACAACCATAGGCAATTTAATACAATAACCTCTGCAAATAGCAAGAAGCACTTAGTATATCTGTAACAAAAATACTAGGTATACACTATGTTTTTAACTAAAAGTGAAAACTTAGATTAAACAAAATCAGAGTTGAGAAGAATCATCAAGAGACTGTTTCTCAGTGTGAATCAAAAGTGAAAAATGGTTGGTGTATTTTGTCAGTAATTGCACATAATTTTTGGCACATAACATAAAAATGGCAATGTGCACTATAATTATTTTGCTAAGAGACTGTATGCAAGATGTGGGCCAACTTTACAGATGTCCAGAGCAATGCGCTTCTGCTTTTTAAAGGAATAATAAAAGATTGTTGTGAAATATTTGCTATATACATATGGCTATAGGATACACAGACACATATGCACACACCTTTGTATATGAGTTACAAGGTATGAAATTGAAGACATGAATGTAACTTTTTACTTAAGGGAAAAATCAAACTAATCATGTTTAAGCTCTTTCTATACACTTTCCCAGTGAGTCCATCTCCCTTACAGAATAATCATTTACTCTAAATTTTAGTTTATAACATGGATGCTTTTAGATTTTGATCTTATATATAGGTTATTACTAAGCAGTGTACTTTTTGTTATTGACTATGCATTTTTGTTGTAACAATATTAAAGTAATACATTGGTCATTATTTTTTTAATCTTAATGAAAACCACTGTAAATACGGCCTTCAATGACGTGTCTTTCATTTATCCAACACGATCACCTGCCACACTTCATTCATGTCGATGCATAACCTATAGTTCATTAATTTTTCACTTCTATGGGCCATTTTATTGTGTGACACTATCCCAATTTGCTTATGCAATTTCCTTGTGATGGATATATATATTGATTATAAGATTTTGCTATTTTGATTAATACTGCTGCAGACATTCCAGTGATTGCCTACTAATTCAAAATTCAAAACCTCCTCTGAAGTGTATGTCTAGAAGTGCAATCACTAGTTATAGCATATGTCATAGTAAGTAATAAATTGTGACAAACTGTTTTCAAAAGTTGTCTAAACAAAGTGTACTCTTACTATGACGGCTCTGCTGCCAGTCTTAGCAGTATGTGACATTTTTCCAAATCATTCACCAACCTAGGGAGTGTAGGAATTATCTCACTGCAGCTTTAAACTTTTTGACATTTTATTCTGGGTAGAGCCCTTGTTAAAGATTTTTTTTAATGTTCTATGTGTTTTATTTCATATTAATATCCATGTAAGTCTTTTGTCTGTTTTCATGGGATTGTTTTTCCTGGATCCTTTATTTATGATGGGCAATCCCTTATCAAGTATTACTTATTACAATTACCTCTTCCCAGAATTTGACTTATTTTAATGAATAAGTATTAGTAGAATGCTGGTAAAAATAAATGTTTCCATGCAAATTATTATCTTTCCTGAAGTTAATATAGACATCTCACTTGCTATGAACTATTGTGCTTTGATTTTTTAATTTATTGTGCATTCTCTGCTTGGAATAATGTGTTCATGATAACACAAAAGTAACATGTAATTAAACATCAGCTTTCATATTAGTAATAAAAGTAAAAGATACTTACAAAAGTGGATGTAGAGCTTTTTGTTTATTTGTTTTTCATTGTGAATGATCATGGAAAAGTATTTGGGATTATAGTGGTTTGGAAGTATAGATTTTGTTCAGAGATCATTCAAAAGTAACTAGAAAATAAGTACTCATCGTTGGCTTGTTTAGATGCATTCTATAGTATGTATCAAGAAATTTTCTACATATTATTTCTTAAAGTAAAAGCAATAGATGTTATCCACCAGAATGGACTTTCCTATCATTGCTATTTAGGGAGCACAAAAATAACAGAAATAACCTATCAGCTCATCATCTCACAGTTAAAATGATAAACAGCCAACCTGAAAACATCCCCTAAATGAGACAAAGTACAGTACATATTCACAAATAAACTATGAAATACATTTTCTCATCATTGAATAAAGTGGAGCGGCAAGTACATTTTAGTAGACATCTCTAACGACAACGTCAAAGGTAAACATGCGTCTTCAAGGAGATTTTAGGGTGTGGTGGGGAAGATTAAAAATCTTCTAGAGAAGTCAGTTCACATTTTGCTGTGATTTGGAGGCCTGAGAATTAGAGGATAGTCGGAAGATGCTGAGTGCCTTCTTTGCAGCTATGTTCTTTGCCTCCATTCTTGATAAACAGTAGCCCGGTGTCTAGCGCTAGAGGAGATGTCCTGTAATGCCACTGGTATTTTAAGCCTCCAGCAAAGTGGGAGAGAGAGGAATAATCTCCTCTGAACAATTACGCTACCTGAAAGTGACCACGGCCAACAAAGACACCCAGATAAACAAATAAGGACTCAGAACTTCAGTGTAAAGATACAACCCAAGCATGGGAAAACCTGTCAATAAATGACTGACTTGCTTCCAAATAACTAAAGCAAACCAAACTGAGAGAACACATGTTAGTAAATATATCTACTCTTTTTCTTCCATAACTCAACAAACCTAGATGCTATTCAACCATTTCAACTAATAGATGTAGAATGAAGTCAGAGAGGCATGAATTTAGGCCTTCTCAGCTACCTGAGGTTGCTGATAGGCAGGGATTATCCCACCAGGATATTTAAACTTAGGCACTATCAAGTCAGAAGTGAACGGGAGACAGGTGTGGGGGGGGGGTGGTACTTTACACACCTGCGTATTAGTGCTTTCTCTGCTCATTTGGCAGAGAACCCCTTCGAATCCCAGACCCTTTGACAGCAGCATCACGGTGTTGTAATATCCTTTGCAAAACTGATTCACTCTGTATTATCAGACACATGGAATAAATAAATTCTCTATCAAAACTTGACTTATCAGTTAAAACTCATGGAAGTTTGTAAGAAAACTTTTCCTACCTGTGTGTTCAGTGTTTGGTAAATGCATGCCCTGGAGACACTGACCACTTCCAGAGTCCGTAGGAATTTTCTGATCCTTTTTAGCAAATATCTATTATGTTTGTGAATAAGTATAAGAACCATTAGTGCACTTACAAATTTCTAATTAATTTATTATATATGAACTTATTTAATCTTAGCAAAACCTTATGACATAATCTCCATTGATAGTAATTTTAAAATAATCCAGGTCCATATGTTATTTGCTTTTTACATATTTTCTTCATTGGTTCATTTAGGAAGCATTGTTGAGCACTTTTTCTTTTTAATGCCAGGCAGTGTATGGGACCCTATCATGGATTAGTAGCCCAAGAGAATATGGCATTTAATCAAGTCATTTATGATGGGTCAGTATTGATTTACCTACGTCAGTCATAAATGGCAAAGAACTGAGTGGATCTAAATGTGGGTCAAACAAACTCAACGCATTTTCCCAAATTCAAGACTTTCTGAAGTCTTTAGCCCTGAGAATACAAAATGAACCTATATTGTCTGGAGTTCTAATTCCACATTAATGCCAGTGGCACTAAA
This sequence comes from Hydrochoerus hydrochaeris, assembly GCA_004027455.1. NCBI lineage: Eukaryota > Metazoa > Chordata > Mammalia > Rodentia > Hydrochaeridae > Hydrochoerus > Hydrochoerus hydrochaeris. The sequence continues at coordinate 375,855 of PVLA01000781.1, forward strand.
TCAGAAAATCCTGGATTAAGCCCAAACAAAACAATGTGATTCATTTAGCTGTCTTTCTCATCCCTGTAAGAACTCATTCCACCGAGCTAGCAATATTTTTCTACTGCCCTTCCATTTATTGCTACCCTCTTCGCATTTGGGTCTCTTTCATTTCTATCTCACTATTCTGCTTCATGGAGCTTCTTCCATACTGCTTTAGGATTTTCTGCCTGTTTCTATTGTTTCTTTAAAGAGAGTCTTATCTGCTTTTTTGTTTAATATTTCTACTTCTGAAGAAACTATTGCATTGTGTCTGACAGTCACACCCTTTACTATCCTACTGGTTAATACACTTATTCCAAAAGCATGAAAGTTTTAACTTAATTCTAACTCTTTAATCCAAAACTGTGTAAAGTGTGGTAGTTTCTTTTCATCAGACCTTTGCAAGTAACTGAAAGTTTATCATATCGCTGTAACATACATATATAAAATACAAATGAAGATGTCTAAAGAAAGCTCAGAATGCAGACATAGGCATCGTGGAAAAAGAGAAATATGGAGACATACAAAAGCCTGGAAATTTCATCGTATAAAAGAAAAACTGCTATGCTTCTATCTTTCTAGATAAGAGCTAATAAAAACCAAACTGAAACAGTATTTTACCAAAAGTGGTGTATCTTTGCTTTTATCATTAAGTGCCTTCTATACAATAGTGGTCAGTGCTAACATTTGATATTTTCCTAAGGCTTCTGTGAGTGCAAAATATTGTAGATTGAATTTTAAGATAAAAGATGTTCTGGGTTAGGCTGGAATGTTTCCCAAAGGGATACTGTGCCTAGAGCTTGGTCTTTGCAAGCCAATTTGGGTGCTATATTCATCAGTGGCTTAATCCAATGGGGCATGTGTCCCCCTGGGAGGGTGTACCTCCCTCCCTGGGCTTCTCTTGGCTCTGAGCTCCAAGGCCAGAGCAGAAGGCAACTCTTCCCATCCAGCTCTTCACCATGCCTGCCCCGCCGTGAAGCCAGCCCGTTATTGGCCAAATCCTCCTAAAACTGTGCCAAAATCATCTTTTCTTCATTAAGTTATGGGGGTAGGGTACCTATTTTCACTAATGAGAAGTTGAATAATTCAGTATGTCAAGATTGACCTACTTAGATTCCTTGGCCCTTGCCACCGTGTCCCTAAGACAAAAGATGCCTTCTGCCAGGATGAGACAATATCCAGAACTGCAGCTGTGCAGCTCAACATTTGACTATTGGTCTGTCTCTTTGTGTAGATGTCCTTTTGTAGTGAAGCTTGTGTGTCTCTTCCTTGTAAATCTCAGCAGGCTGCCTGCAGGATCTCAGGCTAATTTAAGCTTAAGTGAATTGGTAATCTATGCACTTAATTCTTCTTTAAAATTAAAAACAAAAATGGGAAGAGTTAGAAAAATCAAGAAACAAGCTTACACATGAAAAGTAAAGTCAAAGCACATGACAAAATGAGCCATGAAGTTCTTGCAGCAGTTCGCAATACTTACAATACTTTAAACTCATAGAAAGCTTCTGTCTGGTGAACTCACAGTGCAGTATAGCTATTCCATCATTTCTACATGAATAGTTTATTTATTTATTAATATTATTCTAGCAATAGGGAAAAGTAATAGCATTGAGATGAATTGGCTAGAAAGTGAGAGTGTACAGTGAATGAAGAAAGTTTGATATATTTATCTTTCTCTTCACAACAACTAGATAAACATCTTGCATATAAGGAGTGCTTAAAAATACTTATAAAAGGAGCCACTTTGGGAAAGATATTTAGAAAAATTAATGTGGTCTAGTATTAATGAATATGCATTTGGGGAATAGAAATGCATTTGAACCTCAATCTGATTGCCTCCTGCATCTTTTTTTTTTTTTTAAAGACAGGATTTGCAGTTTCGGCTGAACTTAAACTCACTTTGTAGCCTATGCTGGCCTTGAACCACAGTGACCCTCCTGCCTCAGCCTTCTAAGTGTTGAGTGTTAGGATTACAGGCATGAGCCATCACTCCAGGCTTGCCTCCTGCATCTTTGATTGTATCAGTTATGCTCTTTGAACTGTAGTTTACTTAGCTTTAAAATGAAGGAATCTCTTACGGCATTTGTTAAGATTTCTAGGATTATAAATAGTACACAGAAAGATCACTTACTCTTATAGTCTACCATACCAAACTCACTATTAGTTATTATTATAAAAATATTCCATTGGTTTAGAGATTAAGAACTTTTAATATGCTGCTTTACTAAAACTATCTTAACATCCCATATACTTTTTTCAAGTCTTGACTATATGTGGACCTGATTATGTCAAGCCTATCAGCATAAAGTTTTAATACCCGTTCATCTCTCTAGACACTCAGATTTGTACTTCTGAATCATGCCATCTCCTTGGCCTTTATTTCCTCATGCATTGTGTAGGTTTCAGTATTCCTTGCTGTGGTTTATTTGGCTTTGCCTAGATAACCACACTGCATTGATTTCTTTCGTCACTCTCTTGTTTGTTGTGTTTTTATATTTTTATTACTGTTTTACCATCATGTTAAGAACTGTCACAAGTGCTGGAGATCACTCTGTTCTTCAGAGTCAGAAGCCTATTATGTATTTGGAGAAATGTTTTCATAGAGACATGCATTATTAGTGATTGGGGTCTCCAGACTACATATGACCATGGAGTGTCTTCCAATCTTTGAAGATCTGCTGTTTGACAAAGTATTTAAAAATTCAAAAACAGCCCTTGTGTTAGAGGTTCAATGTTGAGTGAGTAAGTAACATACTTCCAGTTAGGTAAAACAGGGGCAGCTTCATGAAGGAGATGCTGTTCAGTTTATCTTTATACATGAACATGTTTTGAATGATAATAGAAGGGAACATTCAAAATAAAGCAGCTCCAACAACTGCACAAATGGTTTGTTGCCATACAAAAATGTATATCATCTGTCTGTTTACCTATCTGGCTGTTTGTTGTGTATATATATATACATACATATATATATATATATATATATATATATATATATATATATATTCTGTTTTTTTTTTCTGCTGAGTAGTTATTGACCATGTGCTATGGTACACACTTGAGTCCTTTAGAGAAATAAACTTTCTAGCTCCAAGTAATCTTGTTATTAATATGCACATTTTCTACTTGTTTGCTATGGGCTAGTGGCTTGAGTTTCACTAAGTCTATCAGGATACTAATGGAAATATCTATAATCAGAAGGCTGCATTATTTACATAGTTCTTAAAGTGCAAACATTTTATAAATTCTGACTCTTTTATTTATTATACACTTGAAAGAATTAAAAATCATTTGCTTCTTAAAAAGCTCCAAATACTTCAAAATGTCTTCAACCAGGGTATTGTTGGGAAAAAATGAATTTTATGCTCCCCATGGACCTTAATATAGTTTTATTGGAACAATATGTTTAAACTACCGTTTATTTCCTTATGTGAATTTCCCTACTGGTACCTTTATTTCTCTAATATAATTGCATGACAGAACAAATACAAATTAATGCTCCTGGGCCCCCGTGGAATCCATCTTGAAGTGTTTGAATGCACTGCTGAACAACAGCAAGCATTAAGATAGCAGATGCCTCTATCAGTGAAGACGTGGCCGTGTATTGTTCTGTTTCCGTGAGCACACACACAGTAACGGTGCCTGCTAGTTATGAGAACGCCTGGGCCATAGTGAGTTGTGATAAGCTGCTTCTCAAACTACAGAGCCAAATAGTACAGCTGGAGAAGAAGTATTTGACGCTTAAAAATATTGTGCCTCTAGGACTAATTATGCTTTTGCAAACTTAGTAAAACATTGCTGTTTATTTAAACTTCGGCAGTACAAGATCTCCCTCAAATGAATGGTAGCTATTCTGAAGCCGGCACATAAACATCTATTTTGTAGAGAAACTAGCAATTAAGAACTTGTAATGAATTCTAGTCTTTTTCAATCTCTTTAAAAGAACACCATGGAATCAGAGAAAATAAGATATGAAAATTCTCTAAAGAACAGCCCTTTTACTGACTTCAGATACCAAGAAAATAACCTTGTTTTTCTAGGTGTCATATGCCTATTTCCCATTACAATTTCAATGTTACAATTCAAAATTGTCCAGAAAGACTCCATATATAATCATATAGTTTTAGATCTCTACAAGACAGATAGAATTCTAGTGCTATTTTTCTGTGCCAGTCTTCAAGATATCCATGATTCCTCTTTATTTTACAGGTTCATTGATTTTAAGGGCACTTAAATTCTTTAAAATACCCAGAACATATCATGAGTGTGTGAAGATATTTTATAACTGGGGATTTCATTTTATTATATATCAATGCCTTCTCAAAGTAAGAACTCCTATGTGTTTAAATTTTTCTAATAAAACTAATGAATGATAAAGAAACAAAACACTGTTAAGATTAGATTACAGGTGTTCTCTTCCTAGGTGAGCTAGTAGATCAAAAAATATATGGCTACTTGGATTTCAAGGTTCATATATTATAACAAAAATTATAGCCAAATATAAAGTGAAAAGAGAAGTACATTAGACAGATGGGGATTTGATAATTGCATTGAAAGTTTTACATAGAGCAGTCCAGATATTTCAGAGATGGCATGGGTGCTTTGTGATGGCACTGAAATCACTAGTATGAAACCTTCACCTTCTATATTGAGTGAATGCACTAGGAAAGGTCAATCTGCTCCTTTGGTCTCCCACGGCATTCTCCCAATGGATTGCACATGGAGGAAGGTCTTTTATCTACTGCGACTGTTAGTGCAATTTTGATATTCTGAGTCATAAAGAATTCATAAGGCACAGAAAGCAAAAAATTACAAAACTAGAGAGGGCTAAAACCATAGTATTGCCTCATGCTAGTTTCTCCTGCTTTGAATTTCATGAGAGTTTAAGGTTGAATTGGAATGCCATGCAAGTTTGAAGGCAATTATTTGGACTTCACCTGCATCAACCTGTGCTCACAGTGCTTCTCTTTCTATAAAAACAAAACAAACAAATGAACAAAAAGAGCAAGAAGAGGAAAACACTTATCATCTCTCCCAGAAAAGAACATGAACACCAGCAACCACACGCTGTCCATGTAGAATCAACAATGTAGTGGTTCCGTAAACTGTATTACTAGTGATATGGCTGACTTTCTTTATGTGTCTGACATACCAATAAATCTGTGGCATAATTTTCTGTCATCTCTTATGTAAATAGGACTGTTGTGCTTGTGTTACTTTCCTCAGTTGTAATAGTCAAGTTCTTAGGAGCTATTGGATTAATGATTGATTTATGAAAAAACGTTGCCCACTCCCCACCATTAAATTCAGAGGTTTAAAAAGGATTAAATACTATGTTTAAGATCTCTAGTCTGGTACTTGTCACATAGTAAACTTTTTTAACTTTTTAAAATCCAAATGTAATTTTCATTGGGATATTTTCTATCCAGCTATGATATCATACCTCACTTTTATTTTAGTACCTTGCAGTAATGTTACTGATATATTAATGAAAGAAATAAAGTAGCTAGGAAATAGCACTTGGTTTTTCTCTTCTGACAGAAATAAATAAATAACTGTTGTATTTTAACTGATGGAAAAATTTAATCTAAGTAGAATCAAGCTAGGTATGTACAAGGTGTTACAAGATTTGAAGATCAGCATAAGCCAAAATTATTCACTGTCTTTTTGAAAGACTTCTCTCCACTGTTTAATTTTGTCTTCAGTTGTTGTATTCCAAAAATACACCCTCTATGCTATATTTTTGTCCATATTGCTCACATATGTCTTAGTTTCTAGCACACACACATAATTTCATAGATTTGTCTTGAAAGTGATTTACCATTGCTTATAGTGTTAGTATGAGCACACTGTTCTAGCAAAAAAAAAAACAAAAACAAGAACACAATTAATTGATATTAACAGAAGTGGGATGTAGAGGAGAAAGATTCATGTTCATTTGATTTGGAGCTTACAGACCTAGACATGTGTGTGGGTGGGTGGGGTGAAGAGCCCAGAGTAAGGAAATTAAACAGGAAAGAAAAAATGGCTCATCAGAGTGGACCTGATGGGTGAGTGATGAAAAGGTAACAAGGGCGTCAAAAATAAGGTCCGTCTCCACCACAGTTTTGCCAGCGGTGGTTCCCAGGGCTGAGGCTGCTCTTCAGTGGGTCAAACAGCACTCTGGAGTTTTCCTTGGGCCAAGTAGCTCCACTCTGTAACTTTCTTTTGTCAATGTCCTTCCCAAAGGCATCCGTTTTCTTTGAAGTCTTCCTTCTGGTGTCTGAAGGAAGGAGTGATGGTAGAAACAATCTAAAGCCAGAGCAAGACGGCATCCTGAGCGGAGGTCCAGTCAAGAGCTTTGACAGATTCCAAGATGAGAAGCAAAACTTTCAGGACAACTCAGATCACTGGTTGAACCTAAACAAGTTAAATTGGTATTTATGCCAGAACATGACAATGCAATAGCTCATGGTCCCCGAGCAGTAAATTACCAAGGAAATCACAAGCTGAGAGAAATATGTCAAAGAAGTATGAGTTAAAACTAAGGAGGCAACACTAATAAACTCTTTGAATGTCTCCGGGAACTCTAGAGCCCTATTTCTATGAATCTTAAATTGCTCCATCACATGAAAATATTAGAGGCTCTGATCTTGAACAAGTAGCTAAGATAGTAACAGATTGGTGATAATGAGACAAGAAGATCGGGTGTGGCTAAAGCTAGCTGGGAAAAGAGATGTGACAAGATGCTGGGTCACATGCTCAGAACCCCTGCATTGGACTTTTTCTAGAGAACTCAGCGGGATTTAATAAGAAGACCTGTAGGTAACATCAGTATGGAAAATATAGGAAAAGAGACATACCATTAACTGCTCACTAGCTGTGACTTTTCACAATAGCCCAACCCTACACTGAGGCTGTATTTTTATTTTTATCTTTTATTCCCTTTTTACTTTGCCCAAGCTATATTTGCAGAGCCTGTTTTCCCCTCACATATTCAGTTTTTACCTATCTTTAATAAATGTGCAACTTTGCCACCATTAATGCTTGTTTTGTTAAATTCTTTGGAACAGAAAGGATCTAGAAATTACTTCCAATATACCAAAATTCTGGTAACAATAAATAGGATTAGACTGAAAGTGCTAAGTTTTTAAGAATTTTTCAAAGCAATTGTAAAATACAGCTGTTGTAGTCAGGGCTTGTGAGGAAACAACCATCAGGATGTAGAATTTATAATATTATTTTATGATGGTCACCCAGAGTTAAACACAAGAAGGTGCAGGAAATCTGTCCACAACACTAAAGACTCCAAATATTTATCCAAGGGTCTGGATCCCACAGCAATGTCCTGCACAAGCCCAGATGAAAGCCTAGAGCCCATGACAGTGTCTCCCATGAGGCCATCAGGAGATCTAGAGCCCACAAAAAGGACTCACACCAGTCTGTCTTATGGGTCCATGCTGGAAAAGCCCAAAAGTCAGTGGTGGAAGCTAGAAAGTCTATGCCAGAGAGGTGAAGGAGCTGTGCTGGTAGGTTGAGGGTTTTACACTGGAGCTGAGAAATCACGCTCCAAATAAGAACCAGGGCTGCCCTGAAAAGTACTGCAGTCATCTTCAGTGACAAGGAGGTCCTGAGCTCTTCTGACCATGAAAACAGTTGAGTACATGCCAAGAAGCCAGCAGGAAAAGCTTCTCCTCAAGATCACATGGCACACATCTTCCCCTCCGGAGCCAAGAAGCAATGCACAATGTAAGGACCAGAGCTCCCCTAAAGTGAACCACAGCTACTCTCTCCAGCAAAATCCCCAGATCCCCTCATGATAATGGCTGAACTCACACTGGGGAAGTTAGTCATCACCAGCTCCTCCAGGAGAACCAACAGCTCAAACAGCAACACTTAGGAGAAGCCACAATGCCTAGCTCTTCTTCTCCATGCTAGCTCTATTTATGCTGGCAACTTTCCTCAGGCGGGCTATCTATGCTCAGCACTATGCTTATCTAATTCAGCTGGTGTTAAGTTGACCACCAGTTTTTAATCCATAACAATCCACCCCTGAGCAACGTGATAACCATACACATTTCCTTAAACCATAGTCTTTAGTGGCAGATTTGTAAAAGTCTTGGTCTATTCAGATTTATATCAATACAACAATTACATATATACAATTCTTTTATACATATTCCTGCATCAAAAGCAAAATATTCAGAGAATTTTAACGTTCAACATTAAAACATAATACTTTGATTAACTAACTTGGTTATACACATATAAAAGCATTAAAATCAAATTAAAAGATTACAATCACAGTCATTGCTTCCCATTCACTTTTAACATGGCATGGCAAGGCTAAAAACAAGGACCTGCCACAATTCAAATATACTCTTATCTTCGGATGATAGACTTCAGTTCATTTTTCCATTGTCCTGTTCTTCTAATCAACTATATTCTCTGTTTCATCTTTGCAACCCACAGTTCCAGTGTATCCTTCTTTCTGGCCAAATGTTTTAAATTACTCTACAGGCTCTTTGCTTTAAATCTCTAACATAGATCTGGTCAAAAGCTCTCAGAGGTAACCATGCTACCATCCCAATAATAGACTGCACTGAAATTTTTCTGCTACCCAGGTAATATCTCTAAATACAAACAAACTGAAAACCAATTTTCAGCTGGAGCACAATATACTACCTGGATTCCAGCAGCCGATGCAGTCCTCTCAATGGAAGCCTCCTGAGCTTCATCTTAACTGGCAGCATTTCCATCAGTACTCTGATTTTCCAGACTCCAACCAGAATCTCCAATATAGTCTACAGCATATAGGCACTGTCTCTTTGGCCAGTCTCTCAGAATCTTTCCAAACTAACTCCTAAGGTTCTTAAGCTACATGGCCAGGCAACATACAGTTATGACCCCACTCTTGGTATCAAATTTTGTATTAGTTACTTTCTCTCTCATTGTTGAGACAAAATAGCTGATGCTCAATGTTATGGATTTATGCTCAATGTTAAAGAAGATTTATTTTTTACAGTTCTTGGAGGCTTCCATCCATACTCAGCTGGCTGCAAGGCAGGGTGGCATGGCCTGGGTATAGCCACTCATGTCAGTCACAAATGGAAAAAGCAAACAGGTCAAAAGAGTGTGACACACCTACTTCCCACCTTTACCTTGTATGCTGGCTCCATCTCTGTGTGGGAGTAGCACTCATACCACCAATCTGAGTGCTAGACAATGAACCAATCACAATCGCTAGATTTGGCTGTGTCCATGATTGCATAAGGCTTGGCTGGGAGCACACTTTCATAAACCATGACACTAATGGAATTATTTTTTTAAATGTCTGATAAATACATTTTATTTAAGTAATAACTATAATAAAATTATGTATATACTTTACTTTTTTAAAAATTTGTTATTAGTTGTTAAATACTAGCATGCAGCTGATCTAACCTGTGTGACCTTATTTTCTCATTACGTAAGGTATACTGCTCCATATGTATGCTTCTTAGGCTGAAAAAAATAAGATGATTCAATTCTTAGTAAATGGGAGATATTATTATCACTCACTTTGTAAAGCAAAAACTTAGCTTTTTGATAAATATGTGTAACCAACGCTTAAATTATGGTAAAATATTTGAGGTGTCTTAGCTATCCTATTAGTTTTCTAATCAGGAATGCTGTTTTGTATATTTATTAGGAAGAACTACTGGCTGTATTAGAAAGCTTGTCTGAAGACTGGCTCCAGAAAAAAGCAAGTTTTGAGAGTTACAGCCTATTAAAGAGTTGCTAAGGCAACCATTGCTTGATAATAATGTAGTGATAGAAAAGAAAAGGCAATTTGAGGAACAATGCTTCTCAGAATTCAGGGGAGAAATGTAGCTGAACAAACCCCAGTTAGAATTAAAAAAAAAAAAATTGGCTATGAGCAGCTTTTCTCTTGAATTAACACAAGGAGCTAGCACTCGTAGCAGGATGGGGAGGGAAGAAGGCCAGGGACTGCTGTGATCTCTTTTCAGTCCCTTTACCTTGATTTCTCATCACGATCTCCTTAATGCCTATAAAAGTGAGGAAAACAGAGACACGCCACAATAATCACAAAGCGAGATGCTGGCATCTGGATAATAATATTAAAATGTCTATTGTTGTATGGTTACAGTGCACCTCAGTGAGAATATTACTACTTTCAAGAAGTCACTCATGATCTTAGAGTTCAGGTTTGGAAACCGAACCTGGTACTCTGACAATAGCAGGTTTCTCACATTCACACAATCTCTACCCATACAAGAAGAGCTGTTTATTCTATTTATTGCCTTTTGAATTTTATCAGTATAACAAGTGATGAATTAATGTGAATTCTCAATTGGACCATTTAGCAAAAGAAAGATATTAAATATACTGCCGCTTTTAAAACACAGCTACTTGGAGTCCTTCCTTAATCTAGTGAGTTGCACAATACTGCATCTTTCTAATGATGTCTGAAGTTTCTGAAGATTAAATATTATAAATTAATAAATGCCAGAGACTGAATTACAACTTAAGCCAATCAAGATCTTACTCATATTCACCTTGAGTGCCCTTATTGGCTGTTCAAAGACATAATATTTAGAAGTTTTTCTTACTCTCTTAGGTTCAGTTCTCCATTATTTTCCTATGTTAGATTGCTCAACTTTCTAGATATCTGTCTCTAAATATTGTTTTTCTGATAGAAAGTCTCTAGTTGGATCTGGTTATTCTAGTTGGATCTGGTTATGAAAACCATTCCTTTTCCTGAAACATAATTATTTTAATTTTGGCTGTTGACCTGCTGAAATCACCTTGCAAACAAACAGGAAACACGAAATTATAAGCAGGTGCTCAGATATGCATCAAACAGGTATGCTCCATATGAATTCTCTAATTGCTATGGTTGCATCTGGAAATCCTGGATGTAAAAGTGAGCAAAGCAAAGGCTCCTGCTCATGAATCCGACAGCACCCCGTTACGATGTGGGACAGGCGCGGACAGAGGCTGCACATGCACTGAAGCAACAGCAACAGCACCAGTAACTCTTGAAACATCTTTAAATCAAACCTAGGAAATAGTCATCCCAGAAAAAGAAATTTAAAATATTTAAGGAACAGCCTGGCCGTTTAAGATTTTCTTTCACACAGCCTTCTTTTTTTTTTTTAAATTTTATCTTGTTGGCTTTTATACTTTGATCTCCTCTGTGTCGTACTCTCCATATATATGTGCAAGTTTGCAATTGTCCTGTTATCCATCTTTACACAACAATAAATATAGTTGACTATGTATACACTCATGAAAGTCAGTGGAAAAATAACACACGGCTCTTGCTATTTCATCAAAAACAAATAGGAATTAATGGGTACAGTGATACTGGTGTTCTTGGGGACTTTAATTTGGGAAAATGCTTAAAGGGCAAAGGAAAAAATTGATTAAAAAAATCCTAATTCCCAGAGACTTCACTGAATAATGAGCTCTAACTAGGCATGGAAATTTGCTCACATATTATGCAGCTAATTTAGGAGAGAATGAAGAATGGACTGTTGTAAAAAGGCACACATTATTTCCTCTGGAATAGCTTTAAATAGTTTGCAAAGTCAAATTTAAGATGTTTTTAATTGCCGTCCTTTATTGTTGCTATGTAAAAATGCAGCTGAAGTCTGCTGAGCAGATTAGATCTTAGAGGAGAGGAATGCCAGCTATTATAAAAAGGGCCTTCGCAGTTACATTTTTAATGCATACATTTTCTTCAGTAAATCCTTTGTCTTTGGTATAAGACAACGTCTTTTAAGTGAATTTGTGTTTCTTCTGTGCCTATCTCATTACATATCAAATAGTCATAATAAATAGTGCCAAAAGGAAGTCACCCATCACTGCATTGCTACCTTCTTTTTACCTTCTGAATATTTATTAGTATCTCTCAAAGTTACCCTCTGGTTCACTCATGTAAAACATTACTAGTTGCATTTTCTCTGTAGGTTTCACACAGTAATAATTAAATTTCATGTTTCTCCAGGAAATATGTTTTTCAACATTTTTACGCAATCAGCAAATTTTTATCCAATTTATTTGGAAGGAGAAAGAAGGATGGACCTGTTATTTAACCAGGCTTTTCCTTTTACATAGTGCAATTTAAAAGCTCTGAACTCTTTCATTTGGAATGTGCAGGGCTCTCCATCTATGTCAAATCCTCACAAACTGTCTCTACATTTCTGAGGGATAATTTTCTTTGGAGAAGTAAAACATACAAACCTAATCCATATCACTCGAAAATTCATGTACAGTACACCATAAGGTAGACGATTGCACTCTGTCACCTATATTTGCTAAGTTTTGTGATTGCTATTTAAAAGTTATTTGACATTTTATTAGCTTTTGCAATTTACCCTTGGAGATTTAAACAATTTAGGGAAGTCATGGCCTCAACTCAAGTCAACTCTGACACTAAGAATTTGTTTTCCTTGCGTATGTAAATCTCCCAAGATGATGTTTAACGTATTTGTTTATTTATTAAATCACATGAACCGTGTGATATGGAAAAGTGTATATTAAGTCTTGGGCCCAGCTGACGTACACTCCTGACATTAAGCTCTAAAGGGTTCAAGAATCTCCTAAGGGCATAAGTGCTGTTATGCTAAGAGGAAGCCTGGTGACTGAAGCCTCACTGTAGCTTTGGGGTGACAAGAGCTGGCAACTGAAAAGACCCGGGTGTGAGTAGAGCGGCAATCTCATCCGCAACCTGCAGAAAGGAAAGAGCGACTGAGCAGTGAACCCATCGCCAATGACGAATGAATAAATCACTCAGGCCGATGCTTCTACAAAAATGCAAAATGACCTGCTCTGAAGAACTTTGGATAGTTGAACTTGTGAAAATCTCCTTGGGGATCTATTGTATCAGGCTGCTTATATATATGTTTCTAATATCCTTTATAACAAAGAGTCAACGTAAGTAAACTGTTTCCTGAGCTCTCTGAACTGCTTTAGCAATTTAATCAAATTGAAGAAGGGATTTGTGGAAATCCCTGATTCATAATGAGTAAGGCAGTAGTATAGGTGGCAGCCTACTGCCTGCACCTGTCATCTGCAGCAGGAGGTGACCCGCAGGACTAGACCCTCAGTCTGTGGGAGCTGATGCTGCCCTGTATAAGCAGTATGAGAATTAAATTAAATTAGAGGGCACCCTGTTGGGTTCCACTGGAGACTTGATTGATTGATGTGTAGGGGAAAACCTCAGCCTAGCTGATGTCAAAAGTGTCACACTAGAGTAGAGTACAGAGAGAAGGAAAGAGCGGATTCGTCTCCAGAATGACGCAGTGACAATCACCGCTCCTCTTCCTCCTGTAGGACACTTGCTAGCATAGATCCTTATTATAAAACCCTGGTGTTCTCCTTTTGAAGTAGCTTGATCCCGAGGTTGTAGATACTTGACAGCACATCTAGGTTGAAATACAAATTTTATTACTCTGGGTATTCTTGTTTTCTTGCTACCTCCTCAGTCTTCATTTGTTGGAAATCAAAAGAATTAAGATTTTAGAGTCAGAGTACATCAAAGTAGAGGAGCAGCATATATTCACCTTAGACTTTGTGCATCTCCTTTCACTTCAAGCTCATTATTTTTAGAATTTCATTTCCATCTTAATTAGCGAGTGGACATTCATACCAGAACAATCCTCAGGACCTTCCAACTCCGAATGTGCATCCAAAATCACACTTAAAATCTCAGTGCTGAGGAGTCTTTCCTTCCAACGTGTCTAGCTTGTCAAACCACTGCCTAATCACTTACTTAAATCATATACCTTACTAATTTTTTGAGTATTCCGTGTTCTTGGGTTTGCACATTTAATAAATTTCCAAATCTGCACTTAATATTAACTAAAAAGATGTCACTACTAATCCATCTGTCACTCTCCTTTTCCTTTTGTTGTTTTTCTGGCAAGGGGTTAACCTGCCCCTGGATGTCCATTATCAAGGAAGAGTTTAACCTCAGGACTGTTGCAGTGTTATTTTACAAGAGACACCTGTGGTCATGCAATTTCCTTTATTTAAACACCTCGTTCTCTACTTAAAACCTGTGAAGTTCCAACTCTGTCATGCAGTATTCAAGATACTGCATGCTGCCTTTGCCTTATCCATCAGACATTATTTTGGGGTATTCTGTCTGCTAATATTTTCCCTTTGCAACTAATAATTGTGTCCCCTGGTACAATGGAAGGCAATTTTGTTAACACATTTAGGCAATTGGCATAGTTGGAAAATTAACTCTTACCAGGAGCAGCCCCCAGTGAATGCCTTTTGGGGGACCAAGACGCCATTCGGCAAGTCTCACACACACATTTGGGATGTGCTTTTTCTAAGGTGAGCATTTTACCTCATTCCCCGCGGTCTGCCCAGTGCTCTCACAGACCGTGTAGTCTTCCAGGATCACTCTCCTACTTGCCTACTGGTGCCCGACCCCGGTAAACTACTTGTGCTCAGATCTTTCTATCACAATTTCCTTCTGGCAAAACAACCAATGAAAAAGATCTTCCACCATCATCCAACCCACTTTATGCCCTAATCTAGTTCAAATAAAACTATGGATCTTTTACAAAGTAAACAGACTGCCAATCTTTGTACATTGATTTATGCGTCTTTCTCCTATGGCTTACTTTCCTCCTTTGAGAAAATATATTCATGACCCAATGCCCATTAAAAATGTATACTTTCTTTAAAATCGTTTCTAAATCCCCACTTACAACCATTTTTTGTTCTCTGCCTGTGCGGTAGATTGTTATAACTTCATATTTATAACACTATGTCACATTCAGTGTCTGTTAACTTAAAATTATGAACTTATTTACCCACAAAGCATCATGATAAATGATGAAAACACTCTGAAGTAGGGATAGAAAAGGAAATGTGACATACTCATTACTACATTTATAGCCCATGTATATTAATCGGTTCAGTTTGCCATAACAAAATATGATAGACCTGTGCCCAAAAGGCAAACATTTATTTTTAACAGTTCTGAAGGTAAGACATCCAAGATTAGGGTGTCTGCATCATCAGAATTTGATTAGGGCTCTCTTCACTGCTTGCAGGAAGTCACTTCTTCTTGTCTTCACATAATAGCACAAGTTGTCTCTCTTGCTGTGTCCTGTCATGCTGGCATGAAACTCACCTGCAGGTCTCCAGTGTGTGACCTGGTGGACTCCTACGGTCACTGTCCCCAACACCATCACCTTGGGGGTTAGGGCTTTCACACAGGAATTTCAGGGATATGCTATCATCCAGTCCGTATGACCTGGGTGGACATTAAATGACCAAGGAATCTCGGTAAAGCTGGGCAGGTATCTTCACCCAGAACTTCAGTCGAAGCTTAGTTTATGTGTAAAACTATATAAACAATGCCACTCACAACTCCAGAGATGCTACTTTTATTAACTGGGCCACAAATGAAGGTTTCTACTGTCAGCCAGCCTTGTCTCACTCCAGGTTTGTGGTGGTTTCATTGTTTTCACAGACAATGTACGTTCTCCTTCCACAGCCTTCAGTGTTCATGGTACCATATGAGTCTCTCGTTTAATTCAAGAGCATGGTTTATGAAATTAAGTTTTGTTGATGAAGCTATAACCACATTGCCTACCCTTTTAAAGTTTTATTTTCTCCTGAAAACTGATGGAAATGAATCTTACGCATCTTTGTATAGCTTTAATCCATTTTTAAAAGCTCTGTAATAGTTCAAGAGAGTCCTATGACCTATTTTCTTCAGCAGCTAATGATCATGAGCCTAGTTACAAGTGTTGATCACTAGGTATATATCTGTATATGAATTAATTCAACCCAATGTAGCCTTACAAATAGAATTACCAGGTTGAATATTATTTCTCATTTTAACTTAAAGAAAACTGAAAAACTGATTCCTCAAAAAGCTGAACACTTCATTTTCCCCCCTTGAAGTAGAAAATAATTCCTTTATGCACATACCTGCCACTATTAGGTCTTATAACTTGAGAATATTTTGTCAGTATAATCTGAACAAAATTTTACATAGTCTAACTTACATTTCATTTCCATGACTACTAGTAAATTTGCAGTTATTTATATTTCTACTGGACATTTCTATTCCTGTCTTTTGTCTATTGTTTTCCTCTTAGATTTTTTTTTCAGTTTGTTTCAACTTAATGGTCTTTGCCTTTCAGACTGATTTAATGTCTTTGTTTATGTCCTCTTTCATCATCTGATATTTATAAAGAACAGTGTTGCCTGAAATGTGTTTTCTGCTCTTCCTTTTCATAAAAAGTTATTTTAAAATGTTTCCAGATAATTTTATTCTCTAGATCATTTTGCTACGAACAATTTATATACTTTAAAGTGTTGGTGGAGATTTGAAAAAATGTGTGTGAATAATGGTGAAACATTCAGGGGCAATATCACCTTATGCTCATAATCAATTGATGTAATTAATCCACCATGCATATTTAAATAGGGAACTAGAATCTTGTAGGCAGTTTTCACTACTGATTTAATGAACTGCATTAAGGTAGTATAACATTTATAGTTAGTACAGAATCAGAGAAGTGTTTGTGAAATACGATAACACGCAGTTCTCAATAATGCCATGTGCTCTTAATGCAATAGGCAGGCGGAATATGGAGGGGGCGAAGATTCCAGGTCTTCGCACAGTCCTGAGGCCCCGCCTAACACTGGACTCTTTATTTTGCCTTTCTTACTAATTTTTTAAGGTCTTGGCTTCTATTAATGTGGTGTATTACTTTGGTGTTCTCTCTTTTATTTTATGATAGTACCCACCTTATATCATTCTACATATTTACTTTTGCTTTACAGCCCATTTTATTTTTAAATTCCTTGAGTTGAGTATTTAAGCATGTATTTATTATCGTTTAAATTTATTGACTTGTTTATGGCTTTGGATTTTCCTCTAATTATTGTTTAGTGCTCCTGTGAGACTCTGATGCACAGAGTTACATCCCCAATTATTTACAGATATTCCGTAATGTCTAAGTATCTCCTCTCACTAAAGAACTGTTGACAGCCTGTCCTTTCTGAGGTGCTGGGAACTGAATCCTGGAACTTCACCCTGCTTGCTTGTGGAGTTTCTCTGAAAGGTCTGAAAGGAGGAGAGTTTTTGCTTTTTGGAGGAGTAAGAGTAAATATTTTTAATGTACAGCATTATTCACTGTAGTCACAATGCCTGAAATGTTTTTATTTCGTGGTTGGTCATTTTCTTCTGCGAATCTTATGTAAACCTGAGATCAAACTTTACTCTCTGGTATGCTATACATGTGAATCTATTTTATTTTATTTCTTAACTATTTCATACTGGGTATATGTGTTGAAGCCTATTATTGATATCTTGTTCCTCCTTCATCTTCTTATCAAGACCCGTTAACCTTTATTGACTGGATTGAGGCTCTGAAGCTATAGTCATCTATGGATATGTGTTCATAGCTGAAGCAGATCTTAGGAAGCAAAGCCTAGTTAGAGGACAAGGGTCCCTGAGAGACACCTGTGAAGTGTGTGTTCCCTTCTGCTTCTTCTAGTGCGCACTCTGCTTCCTGGCCACCATGAAGTGAGAAATCATGTACCACCATGCTCTCCTGCCATTACATCTCTGACTCGGTGGAGCCTCTTAGGGCTATTACCATTAAACAATGGACTCATGGACACCTCCCCTTCTTTAAGATGCAAGTGTCAGATATTTTGTTCAAACCATGAAAATGTCAACCAATACATTATCATTCATTTCATTTTGTATACTTCACGCTGTGTCACTGAGTACATATATATTCCTGTTACATATTTTATTCTGAATCACAACTTTTAATGCTGTACAGTGTCCTTGTTCACCCTATTTAATATTTTTTTGGTCACATTATGTGAGGTTAGATGACAGGATTTCAATTCCTGCTTTCCCAGGGTATCCATTTGTGAATCCTGGCCTCTGCCTTTGTTTCTACCTAGTTTGAATCACTGTGGCCAATTTATCTTATGTAGATCATAAAATTGGGATTGGCTTTATTCAGCAACTGAAAATTATGTTTTGGTATCAATTCTACCATATAGTTTAATTTTGGTTATGCTGCATGTATTATTTTTATGTTTATTTTTATGTTTTTTGTAGACATTTTTATGGTTTTTTAAATTTGTCTTTACTGTTTCAAAAGGTCTATATTTTTACACTAGCAGCTATTTTTGTGTTAATGCTGCCTTTAGTATTTGAATCCCCTCCTTCTACATATAACCACACCTTTGTTCTATATTAATTGTATGCAGCATGTATTTTTTTTTTACTTTGAAGTATTTGCTAGCCAAGACTCCATGATCTTATTTTGCTTTTCTCCATTTATTCCTCCATTCCATTTAAAAATTTGGCTTCTTTTCTACTTTGTCAGAATGTGTTATCTTACAAGCTGTATTTCAACCTATGACCTTAATATTTGTTTTGGTCTTTAGTCTATAACTCAAAAAGTCAAGGATTCATCATCACTATGTTTGGAAGTGTTTTTCCAGTAAACATGAGGTTGGAGGAAGCCTAAAATTCTTTCACTAGTGGAGGGGCACACACTAAGCCTCATGGGTCAAATTTGGTTTGCTTCCTGTTTTTATAAGTCAACCATTCTTGGAACATTTGAGTGACAATTTCTTTATGCATCTTTCTTGTATTGTCTATGCATGTCTTTGTATTACAAGTACATAGTTGTGTAGTTTGGATAGAGAGCAGCTGAACTTTGAAGCCTAGAATAGTTAATCAAGCATATTAGATAAAGCTCTGCCCTGGTAATGTATTCAGGCAGGACATAGGCATCCTGGTACCTTTAAATACTATTTTTCTATTTCCTTGATACATAAAGACAGCTATGCTTTATGCTTTGCTTTGCACTGGTTTGCTTTGCTTTGCATTGGTTTGAGCTTCCTAAAATTGCCCTTCATCATTATCTTGTACATTGCTTTTGAGAAACCTAATGCCAATGTCAGTACCTTGTTTATAAAAATCTCAGCTAGACTTCTTTCAGTTTTAAATCTTCATTATTTTACTAAGATATATATTAAAGCCTACTTTCCTGTGCCAATATCCAGTGATGTACTTTGATTGGTGAGTTCAGATCTCTCATTTCTCGGAAGTTTTCTTAAAAAGCTGTTTTATTTCTGTCACAGTCTTTATTTTATTCTTCAGAGATGGCGGTTGTACATAGGGTTTACCTCCTTTGCTTATCTTCCCTGTAATCTATTTTCTTTCTAATGCTCTTGACCTTTTCTATCCCAATTTTTCAATTTGGCCTTAAATTTTTAATTAGTCTATTTTCCCTTCAGTTCTTTACATTTTGATCTTCATTTTTAATAAAACTTTACACTTTTCTTCTGCTTCTTTGTTAAATTTAATTATTTTTTGTTGACTTGGTTTCTTATGTCAAGGTCTCTCCATTTGTCTAGGCCTGGAAGCGCTATGTGGCCCAAGTTAGCCTGGAACTGGCGATTCCCCTGACAGCCTTTCAAGTGCTGAATTTAATTCTGATCCATGCAGCTTTTCTTTATTTCTCTCTCTTCCTTTCACTGAGGATGTTTCTTTCTATATCTAATTGCTTTTGGAGGACATCTGTATCAGTTTGATATATTGTTTTACAGTTTTCTTCAATATTTCAATTTTCTGAGAGGCAACTGTTATTAGGAAAACTTTCATACGTGTTTTCCAACTGCTTTGCATTAATCTTGCTATGTAGATGTGGCCTACTTTTTCTTAAATCAATCACATTTGCGTAATGAGTCTTAGTTTGAGCACCCAATAATGTACCTTTTTAGGGACAGTCATGGTGGTGATGGTGGGAGTGTGATCAGAGTGAAGTGCTGAGAAGTCGCTTTCCATTTCCATATAATTCTTTTTTCCTTTGTCAATGTATTTTCTCCCTATAGTTATCATTTTTGTAGAAGTATCATTTCCTTCATTATCACTTTTTTATGCATTTTCAGATGCTTTTTGTGTCACCCAGTCAGTAGTCTGGTATTCATTTTAATTTCTCTTACAAGGCACAATGTAATCAATATTTAAATTTTCCTTTCCTCTTGGCTCATTTACATGGACTCTCTGAAGTATAGCTCCTCATACAGATGTATACACACCCTCACTCTCACAGACAGCAGAAGCTGTACTCACAAGGTATGGGAAAGTCCAGACTGGCTATATTTGTAATGCGAAAAATGTGTTTCTGTCTAGTTCAGTTTGATCCTGTTGTGCCCATTCTTTATGAAACACCTCGGTTTGTTAATCCTGTAGATTTACTGAACCAGATAAGGCCTATGATTCTGGATTGTAATAAATTCTCCTAGTGATTTCACTGAAGTTTGAGAATATTTCAGTTTATGCACTTTTATATCAAAATACTATGGCACATTTTGGGCAGCAATAAATTGGTATTTTGTGTAGGTGATTACAGATGAATCATACATTTCAGACAAGACAACTTTTTAATTTGATTTTTCACATTGCCTGTCATAAATCTGAGATCTGAAATATAAAACTTCACTTCTAATCAAGAGCACAGATTATTTTCACTTTAGTCACCACTTGCATGAAGATAGTTTAAGGGATTTAAGAGAAAGGAACAAAGGGACACAACTTTCAGGACATTGATATTGGATCTAGTAGTTCTCTTCCCTAGTATATAAATCAGATCTCTCATCCTTAAAAAATGATTATACTGGTTAATGTTGATTTGTGTGCCTCTGTTTGGATTAGAAAAAGCAACTGGCAACAACTGAACAAAACTTGATGATCCCGATAGAACCTCATGAAAATCAAGGCATGATTTTCCAGTAAGGTAGGAGGCTATTACTGAAAAGACACATGAGATGGTGGCCAAGAATAATGGACATCCACTTCAGTGATTTACGGTTAAGTGAAATTAATATGTGAGTTGGCATTGAATAAACCTGGAGTTTAAAAATCTGCCATGTCCAGTGCAGCTCCTGAAGTCCCTGAGGGGAAGAATGGCAAGAGGAAGGAGGAAATAAAGATGAAAGACAGAAATCCGAGGTCAGGTGGCGCCCTTCTCCGGAGGGGAGGAAAGGAATTGCTCCACAACTGCAGAGCATTTCTTTATACACTCAAGAGCTTGCTGTTGGTTAACCATCCTGCCTTAGTAACTTGTTTGCCTGGCTGGCCTGGACATCTTGTGTTCTCTGAACTGGAACAACTTGTTCATGTGGTTTGATTCTGGCTCTGCGTATTCTCAGGACTGGCTTCTCCTTAGCCCTGGCATGCGATCCATCGCCAGCTTCAGCCGCTCCCCACAAAAAACTATGCCGGATTGTATACTATCTTGTGCTAACTCAAAGAACTGGATTCTGTCAAATTTTCAAGGGTCACAGATTTTTGTGTCAAGGATCCAAAAATACTAGAAGACTAGAAGTGTGAAATGATCCTGGAAATTGGGAACCACTTGCAGGGCTTTCATCCTGCATTAACACCTGCTCTACACTCAGTGGTTAAAATATCTTTATGAGGAACTCATGCTTATTACTTCCCACAGCAGGAAGTGTTTAATCTTTTTATGACAAACCTAGAGGACATTTCCCAAAAGCTACACCTTAGAAATGCATGGATCCTAAATTCACTTACAAAAGAATGTCAGTGGTGAATTTACTGTTAGGAATACTCTTTATATGTATTCCAGCTTCCTGATTTTTGGTTAGTTTATGTATTTAGAGGTCCAGTTATCATGATAACAAAAAGATGAGTATGGTTTTCTGAATTTCTCTCTGTGTCCTAAGTGTGTGTGTGTGTGTGTGTGTGTGTGTGTTTGTATCTGTCTGTTAAAGAAGAAAAATCAACCTAAAAGTCAATTTCTTCAAATCAATTTCTTCAAATGTTTGTCCAGTTAGTTCTCAAATAGCTTTTGGAAATGCTTGTTTAAGAATACAGTGATCGGCATTGCCGACATAATGCATGAAGTTCTTGGAAGATACCTTTGCCTGAGTGACCCCTGCTCCACACAGCACTTTCAATCATTTATTCAAACATTACCTTATTCACAATATCTCGATATACTTTTCTGTTTCAAGTTATAAACCCTAAGACTCCCTTTTCTACTTTATTTCTAGTCAAAGTACTCACATACTCATTTAACTTACAAGGGTTTTACTTATTTATTTAGGGTTTTATTCTTTTTCATCCCTAACTGTAAATTAGAGACAAGCATATTTTTTAAATATTGTAAAACAATACCTGAGTCATAGTTAAAATTTAATGACCTGAGTACATTTCTCTAAATGTATTTACTTTTGAATGCAATTGAAAAGGAGAGTGCTCCATTATTCTTTAATTTTTAATGTTTAGTAGTATTTTTAAGGAACTTAAACTTAGAAATAACATACCCTTTCTAAAATAATCACTCTTTATTTGGGAGGATAATAAACTTTGAAGATTTAATTTAAATACTTGGAGTATATTGATCTGCATCAGCTAAGACAATAGTGAATTTTTTTGACAAATCAGAATTTAAGTTCTTTGGAAATAAACTGTGATCTAGCTGCTTATTATCTAGAAATAACTACAATTTAAAAGGAAATCATATCATAATATAGGGGACATGATTTTGGAATGCCCAGTTCTATTATTTCCTACAATCATGCATTGAATATGATTAAAATTTATGATACTAAATGTCACTTATTTATAATGCTTTGAATATCTTGGGCATAATTTGATTAGTTTTACTTAACAATGGTTAATAGTTTCTTAATGAACATGGCTTTCCTTGGTCAAAGGAAGTGGGGTTATGTTTGTTGTGGGTTCAGCCTTCTGCATTCCTCAGAACAATAGAGACATATCTGGTAATATCCTGCTGAAACTTTAAAAAATGCATTCCTGTTTCACCACATCAAACATCTTAAAAGAAGAACAAAAACATTTTGATGGAGCTTGCCATATTTTTCCTCCAGGCACAACAATACGAGGATGCACATAATCACTCTTATTGACAACTACAGTTAAGAGACCAATGACGAATCAAACAGACACATCTAGTCTTTTCAGTCTTTTTTTCTCAGATTTTAGGTGTCTTCTTAACTCACTCATCTTTCTTGTTTTGTTTTTATGCCATCAACAAATCTGTGAATTAAATCCTCTTTAAATTTCTTCCAGCAAAATCTGAAAACAGAAGAATTTAAAAATAAAATATCTTAGTCATTTTCAATGATTTCCAGGTGCTTACTATTTCAATAGTTTTATCCAGTGTATTTAATACTTGGATTAAATTCATAAACATGAGCTGATAGGTCTTTTGGTAGAGCTTTCAAATTGATTGAAAAGACTGAATTCTATTTGCTAGAAAGAAAGAAGCAAGTATAAAAATGACATATGCTTGAGTGGAATAGAATGAATGATGAGGAATGGCTATAGCTTTGTGAATGATTTTTCTGAGCTGTGTGTGTGTGTGTGTGTGTGTGTATTGAGTTGCCATGTAAAATACAAACTGTACTGTGAGTTGCACATTAAAACGATTAAGAAGCACATGTTTGGCATTGATGATCACACAGATTATGCTTAATTCTTTTTCCTCTAACTTTTTTACTGTGTTATTGATAAATAGCCTTTGGCTTTTTACAGCTTAGCCCCAGTGTTCAATGAGAGATCCAAAGACTCTTCCAGGAAACATTTTCTTTCTTGCAGAGACCACAGGAAAGCAGACAGAATTGCTTGCTCTATTTTTTTTTAAATTTATTTAAAGAGAAAAAAAGCAAAACAGAAAATAGGGTAGAAACAATATAAAATTTCATAAAAAATAAACAATAGGAAATCACTAGTTGCTAAATTATATATTGTCTTCTTAGACCTAGTTGTTCAAGTTACAAAATTAAAGCATACAAAGTGGGCATTCAAACAGTGAGACTGCAAACAGTTCTGTTCATTGAACCAACAAAAACTTAACAACATGGTGATCAATCCTACACACTTAAACATAAACGCAGTTATATCCTTTAGAGCACTTTCTTTTGCTTTTTAATTCCATTATCTGTTTAGTTATATCCTGTTTCAGGTTGCTCAGTACCTTACTGACCTGTTTTGTTGTTGTTATTTACTTTTTAATCACCTTATATTATTATGTTGCTTTGTTTTTGAGTTTCTCCTCCTCCCTGCCCCTTGGATCAGCTTTGGTGGAGTTGGGAGTTTTTTGGAGGTATTTTGTTACTTTATTATCTACTTTTTTTTTTGAAGGTAGCAAAATACAGCAGAACAAGACAGAACAAACCCAGGTGAGGCAGTGCAGTGAAATTGGCACAGAACCTCACAGCAGGTCACCAGGACAACAGCAATAGGCACAATAGTACATCCTGTTCTGCTCACATTAGCTGTTCTTTCAGTCAGGTAGAGCAGAATGGAAGGAAATAACGAACTTATAAAAACAGAATATTGAATAGAGCAGTACCATTAATCAGAACTGGGCAAAACAGTGATAAAAATATTTGCCTTCAAAGAGATGGTAGAAGGAAATCCCCTCTACTTGCCACACGGCATAAGTTCATCTTCCCAAGAGATACTCAGACCTCTGGCTCCCACTTGCTAACGGCGTGGGGGGATGGATTGACGTCTGATTCTTAGCCCGCACACCTGGAGGCCCCAATCTGCTTACCAGGGCTGTGAGCTGGCTGCCTGTTCTCCTGGCGCCCCAAGCTTGCTCTAATTTTTAACTGGACTCTCAGTTGTATTTCATGCTTGATCACTAGTAACCGACAAAACTGCCACTTCTCTTCTTTGCCTTAAGTCAGCCATATCTGCGTACAGTGTTAATAATAAAGGTAAACGAATGTATCAGACTTATGGTGAAATGTGAATAATGCTTTTAGGATTCCTCATCCTGACTTTCTGTGCATCCACGGAAGCAATTGTTGTTTTTGTTTTGTTTTTATTTGTTTCTTATTTGTTTCTGGTTTTTTTTTTTTTCTTTTTTTTAGTACCGGAGATTGAACTCACGACCTTGGACTTGCCAGGCTGGTGCTTACACCACTGAGCTAAATCCTTGGTCCGAGCAGCTGTTTTGAGACATGTGATTTCTCTGAATTTTTTCTCGGTGGGTTTGTTATTTATGTACAATAATGATATTGATTTATGACTCCTGACTTTGTATCCATCTATGCTATTGAATTTGGTTTGTAAACCTTTAAGTCTTTTGGTGGATTTTTTGGGATCTTCCATGTAGCGTATCATACTGTCTGCAAATAATGGTAATTTGACCACATTATTCCTAACTTTATTTCATTTCTTTCTTTCTCTTGTATAATTGCTCTGGCTAATGTTTCCAGAACTATATTGAGTAGAAGCAGGGAAAGAAGACATCCTTGTCTTGTTCCTGACTTTAGAATGGAAGTGCTTGGTGTATTTAGTATGTTGGCAGCTTATAGTTTGCCATAGATGCCTTTTATTGGATGGAGGTGAAGATCATCTCTTCTGATTCTCTGTAGGGTCTTTATCATGAATGGGTGTTAGACTTTGTTGAATCCTTTTCTGTCTATTGAGATGATCCCATGGTTTTTGTCTTTGGCTCTGTTGATACGATGTATTACATTTATTGATTCATATACATCTTGCATGAACCACTCCTCATCCCTGGTATGAATCCTACTTAATCATTGTGTATAATCTTCTTGATTACTTGTTGCATTCTGTTTGCCAGTATTTTATTGAAGATTTTTGTATCTATGTTCATGAAAGAAATTGACCCTTTTGGTTGAGTCTCTCATTTTGGGATCAAGGTAATAGTTGCTTTCCTGAATGACTTTCTTTCTTTTCTTTTTTTTTTTTAATTTTTAAAGTAGTAAAACACCACAGATGGAACAAAGCCAACTGAGACAGTACAGTGAAACTGGTACAGAATT
The DNA here is from genome assembly GCA_004027455.1 of Hydrochoerus hydrochaeris. NCBI lineage: Eukaryota > Metazoa > Chordata > Mammalia > Rodentia > Hydrochaeridae > Hydrochoerus > Hydrochoerus hydrochaeris. Next base: position 401,724 of record PVLA01000781.1, read on the forward strand.
TCACTGTAGGTTACCAGGATAACAGTAATAGGTACTATAGTATATCTCATTTTCTTCACAATAGTTTTTCTTTCAATCAGGTATATCAGAATCAAAGGAAATACAGAACATTATGGAACTTATCAAAACAGAATATTGAATAGAGCAATACCATTTACCAGAACAAAGCAAAACAGTGATAAAAATATTTGCCTTCAAAGATATGGTAGAAGGAAATCCCCCTTATTTGCTATATTGCATGTAGTCAACCTCACAAGAGATGCTCAGACCTCTGCTCCCTCTTGTTAATGGTGGGTGGTGGTGGTAGGGAGGAGGGATGTTTGAATCTCAGTTGGTATACCGGTAGGCTCACAGCCATTTGCCAGGGCGGTGACTTGGTTGCTTAGTTTCCCAGTGCCCTAAGTTCCAACATGGCATGGATCTCAGGATGGTCCTTGCCCTGGGGTGGCCGCGGCTTGCCAGGCCACAGCCGCTTACCAGGGCAGCGAGCTGGTTGCTTCTTGGGGGTATTTCTTAATTTCATTAAAGAGTTTAATTAGGATTAGATATTCTCTAAATTTCTTGTATAACACATTAGGACCTGGACTTTTCTTTGTTGGTAAGTTTTTAATTAAATTTTCAATTTCATCGGTTGATATTGGGTTATTTAGAATTTTTATAACTTCTTGATTCAATTTTGGTAATCTGTATGTATCCAGGAATCTATTTCTTCTGTGTTTTCTATCTTATTATTAGAGTTCAGGTTCTTGAAGCAGTTATGGATGATCTGCTGGATTTCCACAGGATGCCTTTGATTTCATCATTTTCATTCCTAATTGCACTAACCTGAGTTTTTCTTTCCTTTTTTGATAAGGTTGGCTATGGGTTTGTCAATTTTATTTAATATTTTGATAAACCAATTCTTTATTTTTTTTGTTTTGTTTTCTTAATTTCAATTACATTAATTTCTGCTCTGATCTTTATAATTTCATTCCTCATATGAATTTTTGCTTGTTCTTCTCTTTCTAAAAGCTTTATTTGAGTTTGTTCTGTTCTCCTGATGTGAGAAACACAGAAGTTGAATGTTGGTAGTCCAAAATGCTTATCAACATTATATATATTTTAAATTAGTTATATTTGAGTCCTATTCAGCAGTAAAGGGAAATGAATTTGCTGATAGAATCTTACTTATGCCTTATATTCTTTGTTAAGAATCCAAAAACTCCCAGTATGTACTTGGATGATCACATGTACATAATGTTGATGTATTCACAGCACTAATCGGGTGTGATAGAAGTTAAAATACTGGCTTCTTGAAAACAATAGAGCACAGAAAATATCTTTGGCATGAGAGGTAAGTTGTTTATTTCGAGGTAGCCTATGGTTACACAGAATCATTCACTCAAGGTGTGTGCTTTAGATGTGATACCTTATTGAATGTAACAACAACAACAACAAAAAAACAAAGCAAAACGTAACAACAACAACAACAACAACATTTTTGCAGTGACTTACAAGCCCTACACAACCCAGATACACATCAGTCCTCTAACCTGCACTTGAAGGAGAATATTCTCTGCATCCTGGGCGCATACTTCCGTATTTGTTGTATGTCTGACCTCGAGACCTACTATCTCGCGCCTTGCTCTTCTCCTTACTTTGCTTTGTAAAAGCTGTACTCTAGGCTTGCTCGTGAATCTCCTTCAGGTCTTTGCACAAATATCAGTGCCAGGGAGGATTCCCACCACATTACCATTGATAATTTCCATCTTTCTTCCATTCTCTCTGACTTTTCTTCTTTATTTTTTCTCAAAACTGGTTATATAGAGTTCTGTCACTTTCCAAAACTCCCATATTTGTTTGTTTCCCACCAGACTTTAAGAAAGCAAGGATTTTCATCTGTTTTCTGATGATGTTCCCTCCCTTGGCAGCACAACTAGGAACACTGCTGGCTATACTCTTGGGATTGACCTCTTACTTTTGAAGGAAGAATTTCTGTTTCAGGCTTTCTTCAAACACCGGTGTAAAATTCCATACCTTACAATGAATCAGTCAAAAGTATTGTCCTATACATCTGCAGAGTTGTGACCCTGAAGGCCTGGCCTTGCCGGTGGGTGTGGCACAGTCTGCCGTGCCCCTGGGCCTGAGGAACCAGCATCTGCTGGACTTGGGTGAGTTGAAACCTGTTCTTCGCAGAGAGTCTCTAGCACAAATATCTGCAGGGAAGAAACTTCTTTTTCATTTGCTGTGAGGCAAATGCCCATGGCTGTGTTTTCCAGCCAGAAGTTGACAAGTTTTGGAGGAGATAATTCTTCCGTCTTCTTTGATCAATCCTTGCAAACACTGTTCTCCTTCCCCTTGTGAAATCCTTGAAATGTCTGTTTCTGAGGCTTTTTAGGATGCTAGAGGGCAAACAGATTTATTTCCCGATGGCAGCTCTTTTTCTATGTATTCTTAGATGCAGTTTTTCTCCTCAGCTTCTTAAGTCAGAAATTCTTCAAGCTTTGTATTCTAATGGTGATTTCAGATGTCACCCTCTTTTTTGTTGTGGTGACTTCCCCCTCTCCCATTATCACTTCACTGGAGTCTTGGATGAACAGATGATAACCACGTGTGCCTAATCCATCATGCAAAGTGAGAGGATTAACTATGCTCACTTTGATCACAATTTGTTTGGATGAATTAAAGTAAGCCTTATGTTGATTAGAAACAAGACATGGTTTTTTTGGACAAAACACACAAAACAAGGGAAAGCAACTCATAAAATCTGAGACAAAGAAGTCTGAGGAAAGAGTCTTTCCAGTGATCTCTAAATTGACAGACACGTTGTTAGATAATAGATCAGAAATCTTTGGCAAAATATTTTTCCTAGGAGAAGAGATTTCTATCCAATCGTATGTTAGCATTTGTATATGCTTATAATACAGTTGACAAATTTTAAAAAATCTTTGTAGGAAGTTTTCTGTGCTATTTATTTTACACGTCTCTTTTGGCTAAAGTGCTAATACTTCTATTATTTTGACCTCCAGATAGTAGTCTTAAATTCATATGGTGGCTTTATCCCTTTATTAGTTTATTACAAGCACATTACATAAGAATCTAAAGCCTTAATTATCTGATACATAAAATCTTAGGACATTAAATCAAGGTTACATATTACATTTTTAAATGATATGATGAGCACAAAGCACTTATTTGTCACAGAATAGGTGTTCTATAAATTAGAACATTATTCTACCTGTCATTGTTACCATGGCTGATGGGGTCCTTCGTAGGTTCTTAGGTTGCTGAGCAGGAGGAACAAAACATTGGAATTAAAATGAAAAAGTAAGGAAACAGCGACACAGTTTAATTAGGCAACGTACATATGCTCAGGGTGAGTGGGTTCCTGCTGGCAAAAGAAAAATGGCAATAATGCTTAAGGCATTGAGTTCAGGATTTAAAATGTTGGGCTGGGTTTAGGACCTCCCGTGGGGTCCTCCAGCGCGTGATTGACAGGGTGCTGGGGCAGGTCAGCTGTGTCTACTGCGCATGTCCTTTTCCCGTAACGCACCTAATTGGATGTAGGGGATGCTGTCCACAGGCAGGAGCCTTCCGTGACGTCCGGGTGAAGAAGGGTTACTGCTGGCCACGCAGGAAGGTCTGGCGGACGTGTGCCCTGATTTCGGGTTTGGGAATTTTCTAGGGCAGGTTCAGGGTTCAGGTTTTCCGTTTGTCTGCCTGTGGTTACTAAGCCCCAAGGCAAAGCTCTGCCGGTTCACCCTGTGGGGCTGCCCGGATTCAGAGGAGTGGAAGAGGGCAGCGCTGAAGTCCCAGCTGTACTAGCTACCTGATTATATCAGTCATTGCATTTCACGACTCCTATCGAATTAGATGTCTTACTCCCAAGCAGAAGTTATTTACCTCTCAATTTTGCTTCCGGGCCGGTGGCTGAAGACAATTTATATTTCATCCTTATATTTAATCCTTTAAGGAACACATCAGTGTCAAGAAGGTTATGATTCTGAAGACGTTACTGTTTTTCTGTACATTGTGATAGCTTTACCTGTACTTTGCAGATGTCTTTTGGATGCAAAAAACATGCTCATATTTATGGTATGAGTTACTTGACAAGAACAAAGCAGTTAGTAAAGGCAAAGCTAGCACAAGTCCAGTGGGAGAAAGAAATCAAGGGCCCGACATCTCCTGTGATACTTTCTGAGTGGCTGAATTGATGAAGTACCCATTCTCTGCCTGCATTGAGAAATTCTGGCAGGCTTGTAAAAGAAACCACACAGTAGCAAATGGGTAAGGAGTTACCTGTTGAATTTGTGTTTTGGACTGCTCGTATCCACACACCTGCAGCAGCTGCCCCGTAAGTCTGTTGTCAGAACATTAGAGAGTAAATGTGGAAAGACCATTCCTAGTCCACAGCCCAAACCCTAGTAGGAGAGTAATCTTGTTGATAGAATAAAGCAGTAGGATGATTAAAAGAAAGTCAGAGTACCCTACTCCTCAGCGTGAATTCCTGCATATACACAGCAGAACTCTCTGAGGGTTCAGTCCCCAAACACTGACCTCAGACTTATAAACAAAAAGAACAAGAAACAAACTCATGCAAAATAGTACTGGCATGGCTCATTTAGTTAGTTCTTTAGGAGACCAGCATTTTATAACTTAGAAAATCCATTACAGATACAAGTTAGAGATGCTTAAAAATAGACAAGGTTTTTTTTAACTAGCAATTTTTTGAGGAGTTTTACATTTATAGAAAAATTGAGATGCAGAGACTTTGCGTAGATTTCCTCACCACCCAGAATCCAGTTTTCTTCTTATTAATGCTTTACAATAGTGTGCTATGTTGGTTCAAATTAATAAACCACTATGGTCACATTAGTTTGCATTAGAGTTCCCTGACTAGTGTTACCCGTTCTATGCATGGGAACAAATGTATGATACACATCCACATTACAGTATTGTATAGATTAGTTTCACTGCCAGAAAACTCTCTCATTCCACTGGCTTTTCTCTCCTGACTCATCTCCTAAAGCCTTGCACCCCTGGACTGCTATTAGGGATTAAAAACTGGTGGTCCACTTAACACCAGCTAAACTGAATCAGCACGTACTGAATATAGATGGTCCAACCTGAGGAAAAGTTGCCACATGAAAAAGAAATGTGGAGAGCAAGAGCGTAGCATTGTGGGTTCTTCTAAGTGTTGCTGTTTGGAGTTTTTGGAACTGCTGGTTTTCCTGAAGGAGCTTCTCTGAATGAACTCCATTGTTATCATTGAAGGATCTAATCCCCGAGAATGGCTGTGGTTCACTTTGGGGGATCTCTGGTGCTTATTTTGAGCATCGCTTCCTGGCTCTGGAGGGGAAGATGGTGTGTTGTTTAATCTCCAAGAGAAGCTTGTCACGCTAGCTTCCCGATATGGACTTGGCTGTTCTCATCATTGGGTGAGCTTGGGACCTCATTTTCACTGAGGATGGCTGTGATACTTTTCGGGGGAGCCCTGTTCCTTATTTTGAGCATTGCTTCTTAGCTCTAGTACAGAACCCTCAGCCTACTAGCACAGCTCCTTCACCCAGCTAGCATAGACTTTCTAGCGTCCACTGCTTACCTTTAGATCTTCACAGCACGGATCCTTAAAACAGACTTGCATGAGTCAGTGATGTGGGCTCCAGGCCACCAGTTGAACTCGTGGGAGGCCTTGTCATGGGCTTTAGTTCTGCAGCTGGACTCCTATAGGACATTGCTCTGCGATCCAGGTCATTGACTGGATTTTCTAGGTTTTTAATGTTCTGGACAGATTTCTTGCACTTTCTTGTATTTAACTCTCACTGACCATCATAAAATAATACTATAAATTTTGTGTCCTATATATAGTTGTTCTGTGTCCTATATACAATTCTCCTTGCAACCCCTGACTATAACAACTACAATGATCCTTTGCTTTATTTACATCATAATTTTGCCTTTGCCAAAAAAGACACATAGATGGAATTACATAATAAATAGCCTTTCATTTTGATTTCCTGTACTTTTCAATGTACGTTTACAGGTTTCCTAGGTCTTGTGCCTCAGTGGCCCTTTTCATTTCATTTCTGAACATCATCATATGAATACCCTACTGTTGAACCTTTCACCAGTGAAGGACATGCTGATTGAGTCTCAGTTTTGATAATTATGACTAAAGCTTTGATGAACCTTCATATACAGGCTTTCTTGGAGAAATAAGTTTTCCAATGTACATGGAACTAGGGTTGCTAGATCATTCCATAAGCATAGAATTAGTTTTGTAACAATCAAAGCTATTGAGCAAAACGTCTGTACCACTTCACAGTCCTACCCAGTGTTATGCAGAGATCCTTGCTCCACGTCTTCATAGCATTTGCTCTCATCCCTGTTTTGCATTTTGATCACTGTAAAGTTATAGAGGGATGATTTATTTTTCATTTGAAATCCCCAAATGACATAAAATGTTGATACTTTCACATGGATATTTTTCATGTGTTTGTTTCCTTTGGTAACATATCTTGAGTTTTTTTGCCAATATTTTAATTGGACATTTTATTTTCTTATTGTTTTACCATTTATTTATTTATTTATTTATTTATTTATTTATTTATTTTGTATGGGGAACTGAACTCATGACGTTGCACTTGCCAGACAGGCACTGTGCTGCTGAACTATATCCCCAGCCCTGTTTTCTTATTGTTGAGTATTAAAAATCTTTGTATATTTAGAATGTCAAATGCTTTTTAACTTGGAGGTATGATTTGCAAATATTTTTCACATCATGTAACTTAGCTTTGTGTTCTCTTAATGGTAATTTTACAGAGCAGAAGCTATTAATTTTAATGATATCTAACCTAAGAATATTTTAGAAGGGTTCAATTTGTGTTGTGATTTCAAAGGAACGAACAAACCTAATTTCACTTAGATTATATCTTGTTTTATGTAATAATTACACATAAACCTTATGATATGTACATTCTGTGTATTGTTTTGTTATCTGTAAGTTAGTATAACCTTGAAAAATTGTGAACAAAGACAGTTTTGTTTCCTTCTTTCCAATCTGTATATGTTTTATTTCTTTGACTCATTAATCTAGCAAGTATAGACATACATTGTTAAATAAATGTGGTGAGAGTAGGGGTCTTTGGCTGTTCCTGATCTAAGTGGGAATGGCTTTAATTTCACAGCATCACATATGATGTTAGATGTAACTTTTCTTGGATAGTCTTTATTCAGAAATGACTTCTCTATTCTTAGTTTAATGAGAGAATTTGTATCATGGGTACATGTTGAATTTATCAAACGCTTTGCTGCATTAATTGATACGATCTCATAGTATTTCTTTTTAATTCTGGATGTTACAAATAATGTTAATTGTTACTTCTCTGTTCAACCCATTCTTTATACTTGGAGTAAGTCATTCACAGTTTTGTTATGGAATTCCTTTTATAATTTTTTTTTTATTTAAAGAGAAAAAAAAACAGAAGAAGGATAGAAATGTTATAGAATTTCAAGAAAAGAAGACACACAGTAAGAAATCACTACTTGATAAATTACATGTTGTTCTTTTAGAAATAGTTTTTCAGATTACAAAATTAAAGCACACAAAGTGGACACTCAAGCAGTGAGATTGCAAACAGATCTGTTCAACAATCCAACAAGAACCTAGAAATATGATTATCAATCCTACACACCTAAACATACATGCAACTATATCTTTCATAGCACTTCCTATTTCCTCTTTTTTTACAATAGCAATTATGCATTTTTAAAATTTATTTAAAAAGAAGAAAAAAAAGCAAAACAGAAAAAAGGGTAGCAACAATACAGAATTCTAAAAGAAAGAAAGAAAAAAAAAGGAAAATGAGAAAAATCCCCACCAAGAAATCACTAGTATATAAATTACATATTGTCATCTTGGATGAAGTTGTTCAAGTTACAAAGTTAAAGGGTACATTGTAGAGATTCAAATAGTCAGATTACAAACAGTTCTGCTCAAAGATCCAACAAAGATTCAGCAATATGATCATATATTTTACACACTCAAACATACATGCAGTTATATCCCTAAAAGCACTTTCTTTTCCTCTCTTTTTTATAATGGCAATTACACATTTTGGTTTTATTACTCTTGTAGTTCTTATTTAATTTTTACACTAGAGACACAATATGATATTTATAAATATGATTCTTATTTATTTCACTAATGAAGATAGTCTCAAGTTATCTCCATTTACCTATGAAGACCTCAAGATCATACTTTTTTATAGCTGAGTAATATTCCATTGTATAAAAATGCCACATCCTTTTCATCCACTCTGCAGTACCTGGGCATCTTGGTTGTTTTCAGGATTTAGCTATCACAAATTGTGCAGCTATGAACATGGGTGCACATATATCACTGTGATATGAACTTTTCAGTTCTTAGGAGAAAATACCCAGGAGGGGAATATCTGGATTGAATGGGGCTTCCAATCCTAGTTTTCTGAGAATTCTCCATATGGATTTCCATAATGGTTGCACCAGTCTACATTCCCACCAACAGTGGAGCAGTGTTCCTTTTTCCCCTGCAGCCTCACCAATATTTATTATCAGTTGATTTCTTGATGGCAGCTATTCTTTCTGGAGTAAGGTGAAATCTCAATGCTGTTTTAATTTGCTTTTCTTGAATGGTCAGTGATGGTGAACATTTCTTCATATATTTATTTGCCATTTGTATATCTTTCTCTGAGAACTGTGTGTTCATCTCAGATGCCCATTTTTGGAGAGGGTCTTTGAATTTGGGGGGCTTGATGTTTTTCAATTCTTTATATGTTCTGGACACAAGTCCTTTGTCTGAGGAGTTGCTGGCTAAAATTCTTTCCCACTCTGTGGGTTTTCTTTTCATTCTGTTGGTGATTTCTTTTGAAGTGGCAGAAACTTTTCAATAATATGAGATCCCATTTGTTGATTCTTTGAAGTGTTTCCCATGCAGTTTGCATTTTGTTCATGAATTGTCTGCCTACCCCTATGTCTCCAAGACTTCTACCTACCTTGTCTTCCAGTAGATTTAGTGTTTCTGTTTTAATATTGAGGTCTTTGATCCATTTAGACTTTAGTTTTGTGCATGGTGATAGGCTTGGATCTAGTTTCAGTCTTTGGCATGTAGAGAGCCAATTTTTCTAACACCATTTATTAAAGAGACTATCCTTCTTCCAGTGGACATATTTAGCCCCTTTGTCAAATATCAGGTGGCTGAGTGTCTTTGTAGTTGTGCTTGCATCTTCTAATCTGTTCCATTGATCCTCAGGTCTATTTCTTTGCCAGTACCATGCTGATTTTATCACTGTGGCTTTATAGTACTATTTCAAGTCAGGAATTGAGATGCCTCCTGCCTTGCTTTTGTTGCCCAGAATTGCCTTTGCTATTCTAGGTTTCTTCTATTTCCAAATGAATTTTAGTAGTGTTTTCTCTAGATCTGGGAGGTATGTCAATGGTATTTTGATTAGGATTGCATTAAATCTGTATAACAGTGTTGGGAGTATGGCCGTTTTCACAATGTTCATTCTACCTAGCCAAAAGCAAGGACTATCCTTTCATTTTCTAATATCCTCTTCAATCTCCTTTTTAAGCATAGAATAATTTTCAGCATATAGGTCTTTTACATTTTTAGTTAGGTTGATTCCTAAGTATTTCATTTTTTTACAGGTTATTGTAAAGGGTGATATTTCCATAATTTCTCTCTCAGTGAGTTTTTTTGTTTGTGTACACGAATGCTCTTGATTTTTGAGCATTGACTTTGTATCCAGCTACATGGCTGAACTTGTTTATTACCTCTAGTAGTCTTTTAATGGAGATTTTTGGGTCTTCTGTATAGAGTATCATGTCATCTGCAAATAGTGATAATTTAACTTCTTCCTTTCCTATCTTTACTCCTTATATTTCTCTCTCTTGTCTGATTGTCCTGGCCAGTGTTTCCAGAATTATATTGAAAAGGAGTGGTGATAGTGGACATCCTTGTCTTGTTACTGATTTTAAAGTGAAAGCTTTCAGTTTTTGTCCATTTAGTACAGTGTTGGCTGTTGGTTTGTCATAGACGGCCTTTATAAGATTGAGGTAGACACTGTGTATTCTGAGTTTCTGAAGGATTTTTATAATGAACATGTATTGGACTTTATAGAAAGCTTTTTTCTGCATCTATTGAGATGACCATGTGGTTTTTGTGTTTGGCTCTGTTGATGTGGTTTATTACATTTATTGATTTACTTATATTAAACCATCCCTGTATTCCTGGAATGAACCCCACTTGGTCATGATGTATAATCTTCTTGATGATTTGCTGCATTCTATTTGCCAGTATTTTGTTGAGAATCTTTGCATTAATGTTCTTTAGTGAGATTGGCCCATAGTTCTCTTTTTTGGTTGGATCTTTCTCTGGTTTTGGTATCAGAGTAATACTTCCCTGCAGGAATGATTTAGGGAGATTTGCTTTCTTCTCAATTTCATTGAAGAGTTTAAGGAGTATTGGCATCAAATCTTCTCTAAATTTCTTGTAAAATTCATCTGTGAATCCATCAGGACCTGGGCTTTTTCTTGTTGGTAAGTTTTTAATTACATTTTCAATTTCAATAGCTGATATTGGGTTGTTCAAAATTGTTATATTTTCTTGGTTGAACTTTGGTAGTTCATACGTTTCCAGAAATCTGTCCATTTCCTCTGTGTTTTCTGCTCTATGTGCATAGAGATTTTCAAAGTAGGTATTCATAATCTTTTGGATTTCCATGGGATCTGTAGTAATTTCTCCCTTTTCAGTTCTTATTGCATGAATTTGGGTTTTTTTCTTTCTTTCTCTTGATAAGGTTAGCTAGAGGTTTGTCAATTTTGTTGATTCTCTCAAAAAACCAGCTTTTTGATTCATTAATTCTTTGTATTGTTTTTTTAGTTTCAATTACATTGATTTCTGCTCTAATCTTTACAATTTCCTCTCTTCTATGAGCTTTGGATTTAGCTTGCTCTTCTTTTTCTAGAAGCTTGAGATTGAGCATTAGGTTGTTTATTTGTGCTCATTCTGTTTTCTTGATAAGACAATTTATTGCTGTATATTTCCCTCTTAAGACAGCTTTCATTGCATCCCACAGATTACAGTATGTTGTTTCTATATTTTCATTGAATTGTAGGTATTGCATTATATCTTCTTTAATTTCATCTGTGGCCCACTGGTTGTTCAAAAGGTTGTTATTTAATTTCAATGTATTTATGCAGGTTTTGCAATTTCTTTTGCCATTAATTTCCAATTTCAGTACACTACGGTCAGATATTATGCATGGTATGATTTCAATACCTTTGCATTTACTTAAGAATATTTTATGGGATAATATATGGTCTATTTTGGAGAATGTCCCATGTGCAGCTGAGAAGAATGTGTATTCTGATGTGCTTGGGTGGAACACTCTATAAACATCTACTAAGTCCAATTGCTCACAGTTATGATTCAGTTCTGTTATTTCTTTGCTGAATTTTTGTCTAGTTGATCTATCTTTTTGTGGCAATGGGCTGTTAAGATCGCCTGTTATAATTGTGTTCTTGTGTATTTGGTTTTTCATGTCCATTAGTATCTGTCTGATATAGTTGGGTGCTTCGGTATTTGATACATATATATTTATAATTGTTAGTTCTTCCTCTTGAATTTTACCACTAAGTATGCAGTGACCTTCTCTATCTCTTTTAATCATCTTAGGTTTGAAGTTCACATTGTCTGCAAATAGAATAGCTACCCCTGATTTTTTCTGTGTTCCTGTTGCATGGAATACTGTTTTCCATCCTCTGACTTTTAACCTATGAGTTTCCTTTTGGGTCAGATGTGTTTCTTGTATACATCATATTGTGGGATCCTGTTTTTTGATCCATTCTGTCTATCTATTTCTTTTTATAGTGAATTGAGGCCATTTATATTTATGGATATCACTGATATGTACGGTCTCAACTTTGCCATGTTATGTTCCAATTGTTTCTTTCTGCTTTTCCTCTTATTTAGTTGCTTATCCTACCTGCTGGTTTCTTTCTGTTGTTGTTTTGGGGATTGTGACCATTTTTTTCTCTGTCTAGTATGTCTTTCAGTAGTCTTTCAGGCTTGGTTTGGTGGACATGAATTTCTTCAATTGTTCTTTGTCATGGAAGTATCTTTGAATGAAAGTAAATTTGAATGAAAGTTTTGCTGGGTACATCAGTCTGGATTGAAAGTTGTTTTCTTTCAGGGCTTGAAATACCTCACTCCAAGCTCTTCTTGACTTGAGGGTTTGTGCTGAAAAATCTGCCATGATTCTAATGGGCTTTCCTTGATAGGTCAGCTGTGTCTTTTCTCTGACAGCTTTTAATATTCTGTTTTTATGATGTATGTTTGAGATCTTAATTATTATGTGTCTGGGTGTGGATTTATATTGATTGTGACTGTTTGGTGTTCTATATGCCTCACTTATCTGCATATCAGTTCTTTCCCCATGTTTGGGAAATTTTCTGCTATTATTTCTGTAAATACTTTATGTATGTGATTTGCCTGAACTCCTGCATCTTTGCTAATTCTCATTATTCTTTGATTGTTGCTCTTTGCATCATCATGAAGCTTCTGGATTGTCATTTCATTATTTTTAAAAGTTCTATCCTTTCCTGATCACTAATTGTCATCCTGTCCTCAAGGTCTGAAATCTCATCCTCAGCTTCCTTTAGGCAATTTTACATGCTTTCAATAGAATTTTTTGTTTCTTGGCTGTCTCTTTGAGTTTGTTTCATGAATTCTGCTTGTTTTCTATATTGTTCATTCAAAGTTTCAATCAGTTTCCCATGCTCATGTACTTTTTTCTCTATTTCTTTTTTAGCTGCATTCAACAACTCCTTTACTAAAATTTTTTCTATCTTTACATGGGAGACTACTTTTAATTTGATTTCCTTGATAGCCTGATGGAGTTTTTTTTTTTTATTTCACTTGCTATCTTTTCAGACATTCCTGGTGTGTTACTTTTGGGGTCCTCTATTTCAATGTCTCCTATACTTGCTTCTGGTGAACTATATGTTTGAGACTGCATTTTGCTTTTTTGTTTTGTCATTTTCCCCCTGCCTGACATTTTCTATGTGTAGGAGGGGATCACACACACTCTTTTCAGACTCACCAAAGTCTTACAGTTAGTTGGAGGGGGTTTTACTTCTGACCCTATTTATCCACTTTATGTCTCTATTTTAGGGGCATACTCACCACAGTGATACAGTTAATCCACTGTAGTCCAAGGTTCGCTGCCTGGGAGCAAAGTCCCAAAGTTTTTCACACTGACTGGAGCCTGCTGAGTTCTTCTGATGTTCCAGGTGGGAGAGCGGGCCCATCTGTAGCAGTCCATGGCAGTTTTCCGTCTGGAGTGGGCTTCTGAGATGTTCCATGTGGCAGGGCAGGCCCATGGAGGAGGTTTCAGGCAGCTTATGCTTGACGCGGGCTTCCTCAATGTTCCCTTGATGTTCCAGGTGGCAGGGCAGGCCCTCAGGTGAGGTTCCATGCAGCTTAAGCCTGATGCAGGCTTCTGCTATGTTCCCAGTGGCAGTGTGGGTGGGCCCAACCCTTTTATAAATTATTGAATTTGACTTCCTAATATTCTGCTGTCAATTATTGTATTTTTGCTCATAAGACATAATGGTTTATAATGTTCATTTATTGTAATGTGTTGTCTGGTTTGGGCATTAGAGTAATGAAAGGCATATAAAATAAGTTAGGAAGTACTTCCCTGCCTTAACTTTTCTGAAAAGTTCTATAGGGTAGTATACAAATTTTTCTTAAATGTGTTTTAGCATTCACTACAATTCTTGAAACTTATCTAAACCTGCTAGTTTCTGTTTTGGAAAGTTATTAATTACTGATTCTATCTTTCATATACAGAAGTGCATTCAGACTGTTTTTCCATTTGTGTGTTTTGATAACGTGCCTCTAAAAATTGGTGCATTTCACTTAGGTTATCAAAGTTATGGTATAGAATTACTCATAATATACTTTTACTATCCTTTTAATGAAGATATGATATGAATCTTACTTATAGTGTAGAATTTCCAACCTTTTTTTTCTCTGTCAGTGAACAACTTTTAAAAATATTCACATCTTGTGAGATGAACAGAATCTAAGTTACTATTTAAATGTAATGGCAAGAGGCATCAGGTATGGATAGGATTTGATTTTTTAAATATGGCAATCATTTATATTTTAAATAAACTTGTAATGGGAAACTATATAAGCACTTGTGCTGATTGTACCACTGGAATTCCAAATACAGGAGACTGTAAAAGCAAATATTAAAATTAGATTCCAAGAGAGACAAAGGAACATCCAAAGAATGAACATAACTAAATATAGAAAATAATTGGTCAAGAAATTTATAAATAAATTATTTTGATTGTATGCATTAACATACAATATAGAAAAAAATAATTTTAAGGTCCTTTTGAATTTCACTTAGTAAGTTTTCCATTGTATGTAGTTTTCTATTAGTTCCTATTTGCCGACTTTCCCTAATTTTGAAGCATTTTTAGCCATTAATATTTAAAATAATTTTCTGCTCTATTGTCTCTTTCATCTCCTTCTGGTACTTGTAATATAGTTTTCCCTCCTTATCCATAGGGGATATCTGAAGCCATGAATTGTACTGTATTATTTTTTTCTAGATATATATGCCTATCATAACATCTTGATTATAAATTAGGCACCTTATGAGATTACCAACAATAACTAAATAATAAGATAGCCTGAATAAAAAATTAATCTAATAAAAGATATTTAAAACCTATGAATTGTTTATTCCTAGGATTTTCCACTTATTTTCAGATTGCTGCCAGCCACAAGCGACCAAAACCACACAAAGCAAAATCATGGCTCTGCTGAGCACATTTTCAGACCACTTGGCAATGCCCCAGTTAGGAAGTCTCATTCATTTTCTTTCAACTTTATTTTCTATGTTTTCAGTTTCAGTAATTTCTGTTGATTTATCTTCACATTTACTGATTTATTTTTTCCCTCTGTTCTGGTGTAAGTCCAATCCAGTGAGTTTATTGTCACTGTTTATTCTTCATCAATGAAGAATTTTAACTTGTTTATAAATTCTACCACTTTTCATATGCCTCCATTATTTTTTATTATTCATCTTGTTTGTGTCTTTTGAAATATTAATAACTTTTAAAATGTACTTTCTACTAATTGCAATATTTAGTTCATTTTTATGACAATTTCTGTTGTCTGATGTTTTCATTGTTAAATTTTTCATTTATTTTATATCTACTGAATGTGAATATAATTGGATATTGAGAGATTATTTTGCTATTCACCTAGCCAGTTGTTTGAGTGTTATATTTAAACTCCAATTTTATCACCACTAAAATTGTACCCTTACTTTTTGATGTACCTATGATGCCTTTTATAAAGTCCTCAGTGTCTCTCTCAAAAAGGAATATTTCAGGTAATAGCTAATGAAGTTGGAGTAGTAGTTAATTCAAGTCATTGCCAGAAAGGGGGGGTGTCTTCTAGTGGTTTTATAATGGTAACTTTCCTCTTTTTCTTTTTCTTTTTTCCTTTTATGTAATATCTATTTTCTTTATTCTTCAATGGGTCTGAATTGTTTTTCTCAGTTGCATTTGAATTAAAGGATGGTTGTGAGATTGCTACACAGCTAATGAGACACAGGTTGAAATCATGTGTGCTATTTCCATCACTTCTTTAGCAACCCTTCTTTACAGTCATCCCTTTGTTTTTCCATTTGTAACTGATTGCATAGGACTCAAAAACCCAAGATGAATATAGCTATTAAGGGTAAAAACCTCTGGAAAGGATCACAAGAGAAGACTTTTGTCACTCTAAAATGCCCCTGTTGGGCTCTCATGTGAATAATATTAGATGACAATATGAAGAAAGAGTGAAAAATATGGGAATCATAAATCAGGAGACCCATTCAAATTGGACAATAAGTCTCACTTTGCTCTTTTATAAAAATGTAATGCATACAATACCCTCATTAGAATTATTGTAAATATTAGATAATTTAGTTACCATTTAAAACTTTTCTTGAACTCTGAGAAACTAAAAGTCAAAAAAACAGAAACAACTTTCACACAAATTTCTAGGTTTCCAAAAGGCCTACTTGAATTTGATAAAGAAGGGAAATTTTAACTCTTATGAGCTCAGCTCCAGCCAGATGCCAAGAAATAGGCTGATGAACTTTAATTATTGGAAGACAGCTGTAAGAAAATGGTCGTTGTGTCTACTGTTGTAGACAGAAGCTCTGACATCTCCTGACATCTCCAGGGAACAATTAACCCTGCAGCTCCCAGCCTGCCTGGAACACAGTACTAGCTAAAGAGTGGTTTCACCCAAGGCCCCACATCTTTGATATAACAGATGACTAATTCACTTAAGGTGTAAAGATTCACACCTCTTAATCAAGAGCTATGTAGCTCAAGCGTTATCCTCTGCTCCAAACCCTCCACAAGGTAAGCCAAAATTCAGTTGCGGGAACATCACACCTTACTCCCCATTTCTATTCATTCCTCTTTCTTTCCCTCCCTTTCCATTGACTGTAGTGCCAAAAGCACTCACTCATACATACCCCATGTGCTTGTATCTGGAATGAAATCTGCTCTCTCTAACAATCATGACTCAAAGGAGGAAAGAGAACATCCCACGGGCTATAAGATTGTTTCACATAATGCTGAAAGCCAAAACAGCTTTTCCGTTCCAATGATAGCTCCATGGGGTTCCAAGTCAGTACTACCATAAAGTAATTGGCAGATTATGAGTGTATGATTTGATTTTCCACTTAGGAAATTGTAATTCTGTGAATTTAAACACTCTCTGTAATTTCCAACATATGTTGTCTTCTGTGCCCTCTTAGTCATCAATCTTAGGAGGAGTAGTTTTCTTCACCTCAAATTGGGCCACAGTTCATCAGAGAGCTGTGTTTTCCCCTCTAGTTTCTCAGGATGAGGACAGAGTCCACAGAGACGGACCAGGAAGTTAATCTGTCTCAGCAATGCCTGCTCTATTAGCAGACCTAATTTTTTCTCCCAGCATTTTGAACAGTTTCTGCCTATGTGGCTCTCTCTGTGGTCAGCCCCACAACCAGCCAGTCCCAGTAGCTTGGCTGATTTTTGGCATATGTATATCATATTTATTATAAAATCCCTTTTGTCATTGGCTGAACCACCTGATAGTAACACATCTTCAATCAAGGACCCTAAATACATACTTGATGTATCACTGAACCGGTTGTGTGGCAATAGGACATTACTCAAACAAGAGATTCAAAGGCTCAGACTAGGTTAAATGCAGATAAGAGCCAATCATGAAGGGCACAAAGCCATTTTGCTCTGCTACTGTAATATAATGATAGGAAAATCATCCAGCCAGAGGTTCTCTTTATTCCTCATAAAAAGCATTCCTAAATTGTCCTTCAACCAGAACTAATGTATATAATAAAAAATTCAGTGGCAATGAAGTTGGCAACTGTGTCTTAATGAATATGTGCTGGGGAAAAATATGCTTAATTGACAGCCCTGGAAACACAAGCACCATTGCTCCAGCAGCAGATATAGCGTAAAATGTTCCTGTACCAGCTTTCCTTGCTGTGTCCCTCTGGACAGGCTGATTTTGACATATGAAAAGGCAATTAAATCTGTTTAGCTAGTGCAAGGTTGAGAACAAGGCATGTGCTGAGCCTCCATAAAGATAGTGTTAGGTTTGTTTTGTTTTTGCAAGCTTTTCTTTTTTCTCTCTTCCTTGGCAATGAAATCTCTGAACTGAGATATTGGTTTTCCTAAAGGTGTCATTCAACCAGAGAGTGTTTCTCAGTCCTGCAAGAAAAATTTAAAGTATTCTTGTTGATGGCCTAAGCACAAATACAGGCAAGTTATCTCACCCATTTAAATTGGCATAATAGTCTTAGCTTCAAAAATCACAGCTACTCCAATTCTCCCCAAAGATTCCGGTGACAAGTCATCTGGTTTACAATCCAAATGGTTACTGGAGTTCAAGATGAATCTTCATTTCACTGGGAGATGGAAATCAAGCCAACAGAGTAGGTGCTAAATGGAAGAATTATTCGGTACACTGACCAGTGAGAAGTTATTATGAAGGAAACATTGAAACTATCAGTTCACTGCGCAGCAGTGAGCAAGGAAGGTAAAGAAAATAATAGAGGATGTTAGTAGTAAGAAAAGAATTTAGACAGCATTTCTTTAGGCCTCAGCTTTTTGTCCTTTCCATAGTAATCTTAGAGATTTTGGTTTCTGTATTACAGAAAAAAATAATACCAAGATAGAAGCATTCAGTTTTATGTCCACCACCAAAATAGCTAACCTATGATATTCTGAGTAAAATGATAGATTTTTAAAACACAAAGGGGTTAATAATAATAATTATTATTATTATTACTGTTAAAATCATTTGTCCATGCAACAGAAAGCATGCCATTAAATAGAATGATAAAATCCATTGATAAGTTTAACAAGACATCTAAAAACCAGTATCTTATTCACATTTGAAGATGCAAAAAAAGAGCTCAAAGACAGTAAATAGCTTTCCAGGTAACAAAGCTGGTAAACTCATGAGCAGAATCAAACACCACTGTTGGACTTCAAAGTGCATGCTCCTACATTCTACTCCAGTGATAGTTGGCTCATTAAATTCATCAGAACACTTTTTATATTATCTTCATTAAAAAGTAACAAATCTCACAGATCATATACATATTGTAGGTGAGGAAAACTAAATAAATATGGATACACAGATTTTTCTAGACTTTCAATGAACTTAAAGCCTAATAAACCCATTTTTAAATGGAAAATATTGTAAGCAAACGTGCATTTAAGGGTCCTAATCTGCTGGACTGTACAGTCTGACAACACAATACTCTACGCTGTAGTGGGTGTTTATCTTCATGCTATCATGGTCGACTGGGGTCTATGGCTCATTGCCACAGCCCATCATCAAGAAACAGTATCCTACTGCACATCACTGGCCTGAGAAAAGATCAAAATTCAAAAAGTGAAACACGGATGCTACAGAATACCTACTGCTCTCACAGCATCGTGAAGGCAGAACATTGCAAGCTGAAAGATTACAGATCAAGGACTTCTGTGTATCTGACAAGGCTGTGACACATAAGCAATACTGGCACTTTATTTTCTGTATGAATGTATACTCCTCTATTCCCAGGGACATGGCTGGCTCCACGTTTGGTAAAATGTGGGATGAGCGAGAAAATTCTCAAAAACTCTTGTGCTTTCCCCTAAGAATAAAAAAAGTCAGTTTTAAGAGATCCTGCTGGAAAAACATATGAAAATGTTAGTGTTCAAAAACCTAGTATCTGTAACATGTTAAAAGGTTTCAAAAACCTTTAAATTAAAGTGTATAAAAACAATAATGAGAATAAGGAAAACCAAGGTCATTGGATGACTCCAGTGGAACTGGGTATTATGAAATCTAGTCATTAAGATGGTGAGTTGAGCATTTAACCTGCTTTTCTATAAAATCTCCATCCAGGGGCAGGCTCCACCCATAAGTAAATGAGCAAAGTTTCTATTAATAGCTTTGTCCCAGATAGTAAGTTGCAGGGGAAAATAATACAATTACAATACTATAATTTTATAATCTTTAATGAGGGATCTCATTATTGATCATTACCTAGCATTCCATAAAGTGGGACATCTTGCATCATGTATTCTGTGTTGCACTATATGAAGTCATGTAATATATACATATATAATGATTTATTATAAGAATTGGCTCACTTGATTATATAAACCATAAAGTTCCAATCTCTGCTTTCTGCACATTCAAGATCCAGAAATTCCAGTGGTAAAATGTAGTCCAAGTCCAAAGGTTTGAGATCCATTTGCACCAATATATAAGGACAGAAACTTTTTATATTATTAAACTTCATGATGGATAAAGCTGATTTGCATAGATGTGGGATGGTCATTTTTATTTATTCTTAGAAATCAAACACTAATCTCTTTGCAAAATGTCACAGGCATATCCAGAAATTATGTTACCAGTAATCTGGGTAACCCTTAGCCCAGCCTTGTTGATACAGCTTATTACCCAGCACAAGTCTTCCCTTTGTTGACTTGATCCCCAAACAGAGCTCCTTAAACTACACTTAACCTCCAAATGCAGACAGTGAGACAGTACGCTGCATAAAACCAAGACCTACAAAACCCTTTTCTAGAAGAAGAGTTAACATCTTTGCTATTTATTCTTCTTTGGATGTCCTGTAAATTTAAGTGTACATGTAAATTAACAGTACTCAAATACATATATGATATAAATACTGTTTATTTTACATGTTAAGAGTAAAAGAAAGGAATAAACCAAAGATATCTGCCTGATACATGTCGATTTGCACACAAACGTATTCATAACAATGTAAGAAGACAACATTTATATCAATCATGTCTCATTACTGTAGCTGGTTATGTAGTCACTGGTCATATTTTTAATTCTTTTCTTCTACTACCCATTCTGGATTCACTTTTCTTTCAGCCAGTCCCTTAGCTTGTTGTGTGCTTTATCTAGTAGGGTGATATCAATCTTTTTGTGAAAACTCTGATCTATTTCAAAACTTGTCTGGATTGAGTTGTTTTTCAAATTATCTTATTCAAGGTCAGGGAAACTATAATAGATATTCTAAGAGATCTTTCATGTTTCATACATACTGTATCTTATTTGCATTGTGAAGTAGGTGTTCAATTCCCTCCTTGGTTATAAACAGTTTGATCATTTTAATGAATACTGTGACTCCCATCTTTGCTGCTGACTTGGTCACATGAAGGCCCTGAAATATCTGTGTGACCATCTTGACTTCAAGTTCATTGGTGTCATAGTTGTTTCTTGCAGTGGAAGCATTTGTTTCTCTGCAACAAAGACCTCTATGCCAGCAGGCCATCGAGTCCAGAGAACAGGAAACAAAAGCTTCCTTGCTGGTTCACAGGGGTAACTGTAAACAGGATAACTCCCCATTTCACTCTTCAGTTCCTGAGTGTTCTGGTTATTACAGAAACAGGTGCATGTGTCAGATGATGATTTGATGCACAAGAGAACCTTCTGGAGAACAATTGCCTGTCCCTGTAACATATTCCCACAGAACTGTCACCATCACTGCACTTGGAAAAGGTCGTTCTACCACCCAGCTGGCTGCTTAGCATATGGAGAACATCACAGGAAAAACGAATTCCCTGAATGTGGGCTAATGACAGTACTTTAGTCCTGTGAGGTCACTTTCTTGACTGGAAGTAAGGGTTTGCTGTTTAGCATGATGACAAATTATGAATTCTTCATGTCCACAGGAAGAATGGTAGATATTGTTACCACATGAAGATGGTAGATATTTCATAAAGATTGAACATAAGGAACATATGTATGTATTCAAAGTAACTGCTATTTCAGTGCAAACAACAAATCCTATCCCTTACATGATGGAAGTGGTCCAATATCAGCAATGTGCCACCAGGTAGCTGGATTGTCACCCTGGAGAATGGTACCATATTAGCAGTAAACTCTGCTCCTGGCAGATTGGGCGTTCAGTAAGGGTGACAGCCGGGTTGTGACCAGAACTCTGCACTGCTGAGCCCATGTAAAGTCACCTTCCTTTCACGATGACCACTTTGTTCATGGTGAGCAAAGCAAAAGGCTGAATGGTGTCCACGAAGTGAGTCATTCTATCCACTTCATTGTTAAAACCCCTTTCCCTTGAGGTTACCCTTTGGGAAGCACTCCCACAAAACAACTTTATCTTCATGATTTTGACCCACTCATAAGGATCTACCAGCATATGTTTTCTCCAAATTTTGTTGTCATCAATTTTCCAATCATAATTCTTTTTAGTGATGGAATACTACTCAAATTATTAGTGAAACCCATGACTGTATGAAGTGAATATCTGGCTGTATCTCCTTCTATGAAGAGTGCACGGAAAGTTACACTTCCCAAATGGACGATCTTTTGAACGCTCTTTTTCAAGAAGGTCTGAGAGAGATACTGTTTTAGATCACCCATCCCATTTTCAAGTGGTTCCTGCATATGAGATGGAATCATGTATAAACCAGGTCTGAGTTTCTTCTTTTCCTCTCTCAGCTGATCAGTGGGAACTCCCAGTGAGGCCATCAATGCAGGCTGGGTGTAGCAGGAATGAGGACCCTAGAATTCTTTGCAGGGTCATGTAACTCACTTGTGCTTAGAGCAACTTCTTGCTTTTACTGCATGTATTTGATGATGGAGTGCTGGTGCTGAATTCACCCAAATGTATGGGTTGGCAGGACAGATATCAGCAAGTTCCTGATAGGTAGTTCTGATGGGATGGTAACTTGGCAGCCTATAGCTAAGAGTTCAGTTGGTAAGGTCTAGAAGTGACTCAGCTATATCTCTAAAGGAAAGATGTCATCTATGTTTGATGGCAAGGCCTTGGGCTCCAAAATCCAAAAGTTTGCACTGCATTTCACCTATAAAAGCCTGCCAAGGCTCCAATCAGCATTTCTATCTCCCACTGACTCTTCAAGTACAGTGGATCTGTCAGATTATAAAACTTAGTGGGAAAGCAGATTGGTCAGCAATGTCATGTGTCTCTGAGCTTTTCCTCTTCTTGGTCTAAAAACAAAGCCAAAGCAAAACAAAACCTAGCAACTATTTGGCTTACCTAATAAATAGAGGCAGTAGAACATACTTAGGTGAGAAATACTGTCTCTAAATGTTACAATAATTTCTGGCTCTTTTTAAATATTAGGAGAAACTAGTTGCCACAATAACTATTTGACTTAGAATTAGTATCTCAATATACATGCTAACACTGGACTATTGGAGTGAAACAGAAGAACCCTGAGTTTATTTGGATTACTTCCTACTATCTGATATGCAAAATGGCCTACCAAAAGTGTATAACTATTTTTGATCATTGAGTTCAGTGAACATAATGTCGTGTGTTTTATGGGTCACTGTGTTATCTCTTGTTGAAAGACAAATTATCATGAGGCCTATGAACCAAATTATGGCATAAACTCTTCACTCCTGCAATAGGATAGAGAAAGTATATTGCTTGACTTGTCAGTTTAAAATGAACTGTTTTTGTTGGGAATCATGGATAAATCATGGATAAAAAGCTATTTTCCAGATTGGCAGCTCTGTTACAGCCTATCCCCTCCTTCCTGTTACATTGTGAAGCAAACCTGGAACTTTTCTTTCATGAGTGTCTTTAGCTGCACTGTCACGTCTGTGTTGATGTCCTGAACTGATTCAGAACATTAACTTTTCATGGTCGTTTTGATGTAATGGAAGGGCCAAAAGTCCCACAGTTCAAGATTCAGTGAATAAGGTAGATGAGGAAACGTTCTAACATTTTTAGGAGTCTTCCTTTTCTTTGAACAATGTTAGGAATAGTTGATAATTTATAATTTATAAATAAAAGCATTTCAACCGTTAAAAAGAGGAAACTATCCAAACACACCCACTTGAAACAGACACTCATACATGCATATATAGGTGTGTGTACTTAGTTCTCCGAAGATAAGAACGTCCGTGCAGGCCTCTATGTGTACTTATCCATCAGTGTTTCTTCCTACTATTAACATCTCCCTATCTAGAAACTGAAAAAGGAAGGAATCAGAGGACACAAGGAAAATACTTACAAGCAGAATTGTGACATTTAAACACAGAATTTGGAACATGTCTAGCTCTGCAGTGATATGTAGGAATTCTTATTCTCTGCTTGTAGGTGTGACTATGACGCCGTAATTAAAAATCACTAAGCTGGTTGGTGCAGCTTACTCAGGAAGCGGAGGAAGGAGAATTGCCTGGAGTTCAAGATCAGCCTGGGCTTCATAGTGAGCTCCTGCCCAACCTGGACGGCACAGCAAGACGGAGCCTCCAAAAACCAAAAATAATAAATAAATAAATAAATAAATAGGCAATAGATTTATAAATAGAAAGATAGACTAAAAAATGTGGGTTAAATAATAACATACCTGAGAAGTAGTCAAGTGGGTGATATTTGGAGTTCTTAACTGGGGTTGGTTTTGTTCTCCAGAAAACATAGTGAAGAAATGCTAGAGACACTGAAAAGCATCCTCAAATGAGTAGGATAGTCACCTATAAAAAAATTATTTCAGTCTAAAAATCAAAACTGCCAATATTGAGAAACAAGGGGACTAATACAGTAAAAAATTGAAAAAGAATTTTCTGTATGCTCCCATTACTTCATGATAAATTGGACAATTAAAAAAATATAAAAAAGTGACAGTGTTTTTAATGCAATTATCTTAGGTAATGATGCTGGGGAGAACTTAGAAAAGGACCAATAAGTTCAACCCTACGGAGGAGAGAAATGTGCCAATTATGTAACCTACTTAATTGTCTTGTTAGACTCTTCCTTCTTAAGAGCCATATTAAAAACATTTTTAAACTAGAAAGTTTTGGAGATTCAGGAGCTCTTCAGATAAGGAATTCTATTTAGTGCATAATCTGTAATTTAAAATAAGATGCTTTAGGGATTGATGACTCACTTAGGAGATGTCTTTGAAAAAAGCACTGTACAATTTCTTTAAATAAAGCTCTTTACTGCATTGATTTGAATTGATTCACACATATTTGACTAAAATGCAAATTTTCTGGAACTTAAACAGAGCATGAACAAAGTATAACCAAAACATTGGGTTCCAAATGTGTTTAGTTTCATGCTTAAAATGTTCAGCAAGAAAACACTTGGCCACCCTTAGGAAAATTTCTAGTTAGAAGAGGCTTTATAGTTGATCCTGTAGTCATATATTACATTTAAAATGCAAAACTTAGGCAATTAAATTTCTTCTATGTTAATTAAAGCCTCTAGATAAAAGAGGGATAACCTAGAAAATTTAAGAGGGTATGAGCAATACAAAAAAATAAAAATAAATTAATTATTTTGCCAAGACTTTAGAGAGATGCAGGTGGCATGAATCACGTCTCACTATTCTGTTCTGATAACGAATGATAGTGATGGGAAAAAGGGTAGCAGGAAGAAAACTGACAGTGTTGTGTAGAAAATGTACTTTAATCAGGAAAAACTGGGAGCTTAAGGAAAGCAGCCTAGTGCCATGGACCCAAAACAGCAGTTGTAAGGAAAATGGTACCTGCATGTGTATTTATGAAGGTCAATAAATTAATAAATACTTATAAGTTAAAAATTTGGGAAAACAAAAAAAAAAATTCAAGGAGCAGTATTGGAGCTTTTTAACTGCTTGACTACTTGAAGTTATTAATGAGACCTGGGGAAGGAAGGTTTTATTTGGAGAACAATAATTCTGCTCTGTCCAGAGAAGGTGTGAGATACTTCTTACATATGAAAAAGAATAGCTAAAAGGTGCTTGGATTTACAATTTCTGTTTGTATGTACAGTTCAGAGTAAAGATATAAACAAGAAGTGATCAACATTAAAAATCATGACTATGAATAGTATTTTATAAATGAGATTAAATGCATTTACCAAATATTTGAATATAAATAACAAAAAGTTGAGAAAACTGAAAATACTTGTTAGAAGGTTGTTAGGGAAGCAAAGCTGTCACTGAGATGGAGAATAAATGCCTCTTAAAGTAAAAATTATGGCAGTGTCTTGTATCTTAGAAATCAGCTGAAGAAAATATTCTAAGAGGAGCAGAATGACCAATTCCATCAGTTTTGTCTGATTTTTCAGATAAGATGTCAGACTTTCAATGGA
This sequence comes from Hydrochoerus hydrochaeris, assembly GCA_004027455.1. NCBI lineage: Eukaryota > Metazoa > Chordata > Mammalia > Rodentia > Hydrochaeridae > Hydrochoerus > Hydrochoerus hydrochaeris. Next base: position 427,436 of record PVLA01000781.1, read on the forward strand.
GTATTTTGGAAAACAGTGGGCATAATTTTAACAGTAGTTTTTCATTTGAAAAAACATTAGTACATATTTGTAGCACATAATGAATGCATTCATCATGAGTAATAGGTATATAACAAATATTAACTATTTTTATTTCTCCTGCTTTTCCTCATCTCCTCAAACTCCTTAATGATATCGAAGGGGAAGGAATGCTTCCAAATCAATTTAGAAGCCAGCATTACATTGATTCCAAAACCAGAAAATGACTCAACTAGAAAAGAAAATTACAGGCCAATACTTTTAATGAAAATAGATGAAAAAACTTCCAAAAACATACCAAGAAACAGAGTGCAACAAAGTATTAATAAAGGTCAGACATCATGTTCAGGTTGATTTCATCCCAGGAATTCAAGGATGGTTTAACAGATGCTTTGGTAGAGCCCAAGTGTTGCTTCCACTTGGCTTGAACTGGATTTGTTTCAAGAAAAAAAAATTGCAGTGTAAAGAGAAAGAGAATGAGGTCCATTTTCCCAGTAATTTGTTATGGCACATTATATATCCAAATAGAAGTACTATATCAATACATAAAATGGAACTACTATACCAATATATAAAATTAAAAAATCATAAAGCATTTCAATGTGTTTATACAAAAGGAATTCTTAAAAATACAAACATTGTCAAGAATGTTTTGTTTTTTAGGAAATTGTAAATGGCAAAACTATCTTACATCTTTAATAAAACTATTATTCACAAAATTAAGTGTTTCTTAAATACAAGAATAATTATACTGAACTATGTGCATGTTTCCTTGTAATCGTAGAAGACTTACATAGGGAAATGAACAAAAACTACTTTAGTCAGTGTTATTGCATTAACACTTTGTGCTGATATCTGGACAGGCAGAGGCAAGAGGATCACAAGTTTGAGCCAAGCTTGTCTTGACATAAAAACTTGTTTTAAAAGATCTGGAGAAGTAGTTCAGTTCAAAGACCCTAGGTTCAATAATAAGTAGAGAAAAAATTATTTTGGGCTGGTCAGTTTGCTACTTGTGTATGTTGTATTTGTTCTTTCTCTTGGCAGGGCACTCATACGTACTTTAATATAAGGGTAAATGAAAAATCATTCTCTTTTAACAGCTTACTATTAAAGATAATATTGATTTTATTGGTTATTCTTATGTTAGAACAAGCTAGCCCCAAAACACACATAGATTTCTGTAGAATGAATCTAGATGGGCTGCATGTCTTGGAAAAGAGGACTTTGAAGACAGATGTGTAAAGTTGTTGCTCCGAATGACTTTAACTGTTAGTATAATCCACTTCCCTGAAAGACTGCACATTTTATGAGAATAGCATGCTGTTTGACGATTAGTTATTAATTATTTTGCCATATCCCCAAGCCAGGTATTGTGGAAATACATATACCAATGTGAATAACTTTATTTATGATATTCCTCAGATTCATTTTTGTGATGTTCCCACAGTTAATTGATAAGTAGTTACACTAATAGCCTTAAAACATTTGCAGTGTTACCTCAGCTGATATTGACACCTGACTTTACCACCATGAAAATTAAATTCAGAATTTGGCATGGCTACCCTTTCTCATAACTTGTTTAGAGTTTCAATAATTTAATACTCCAGGCTCAACACAATCTCTAAAGAGGCTCTGGTTTTTTCTACTACTTTGCCATTACGTAAAGCATTATTGGTTATAACTTCCAGAATAACTTACCAGAGTGTCTGAGGAATACAACCTGGTAGTCGGTGGAAGTTAATGTTTGGTTGTCAAGAAAAAAGGAAATCTACACATGAATTCTTTTCCTTTCTTTCTATAGGCAATTCTTTTAAGACCACGTGATTCTAAAGAACTTATATAAGTTCTTGTAATGGACTCATGGCTATATGTTCTTGTGAGCTTTGGGAACTTTGTCTTACACATTTTGTATTTGATTTCCCTTCTTCTTTCACTCATCCTTAGTACCTGGGAAGAAATCTTTGGCTCTACAGAAAATCATTACTCTGGCTGAAATTTTATCAAAAAATAGTTTTAGAGTTGAATAATGGGTTGGCCACGTTTGAAAAATAGTTATTAGATTAGGGTAAATTCTTTAAATCTCCAAGAGATGAGGAAAAAGCAGTGAGAATATTTCCTATTCATTTTTATTTAGAAAAGATTTATTGGTATGTTACTGAGATAATTTTAAACAGGAAAGTATATATGCTAACAAAAATATTTTGCTCATGACAATTTCAGCCTACTGCCCAGACGTGAAAGCAGGTTTATTCACAAAATTAATTCATCTCCCTGGGGAAACCAGTACTGATGGGACAGTGTAACCTGATAAGGAGTTATGACTGCCATAGACATAAAAATTCTAACTGATAGGAAAAGGCAGTGAGACAAGATGTCTTCCTCAAGTGTAAAAAGTTTATAATAAGTAGTAAGTAATGGTTGTGTGGCAGTAGAAAGCCTTTGAAAATACACATATGGGAGCTGTCAACTTTAGAAGATGTAAGATGTATGCTTCTAGCAGACAGGCAGAGTCCCTGACTTTGCCAAAAGGCTTAGGGCTGAATGAATGACAGCATAGTCTTAAGCTAATTAGGATCCTTTTTTGTTATTTAACAGTCATAGGTTGGAGGCTTAACTGGAAATTAGACGGTGCTGCCAAACTCCTTCCTGGGACTCCACCTCTGCTTTTCAACCTTCCCTGACCACCTCGGTGCCTCAGGAGGCAGACCTGGCAGAATGACATGGATGAAGTAGAATCTAGTTCTATTTGGATTTTCTGGGCTCCAGCTGAAGACTAAAAGAAGAGAGAGAAATGAGAAAATCTGCTCCCTGTGGGTCTGTTATGAGCAGCTGGATCTTTTGCTGAAAATCACTCGCACCTCCCTGTCAATGTCTGTCTTTAGGTTCCTGTTTTCTTTCTCTCTTGATGCCCCACTTTTACTAGCCCTAGTGTAAGACACTAACCGTACATTTTAGTTACAAGTGCACCTTTTAAAATATTGCTTTTATTAAGTTTTTCTCAAATTAAGTTGTGTGTGCTATTTTTCCTTTTTATTACTCCAATATACAAAATTATGGGAGGAAGGATAACTTTTTTTCTATAAAAATTGTATTTTATCTGCCTTCTGAAAAAAAACCCAGCAAACTGCTTTTGCCAAACTAACTGTTCAGTCAATCACATATTTATCAAACCCTACTTGTTTCTTTCTGTATATAAAATATAGTACAAATCAGAATGAACTACGATACCAACAGTATTCTTTCCTTCAGGGAAATTGGATGGTAGAGTACAGAAAATGATGTAGAAATCACCAGAAAAGGAAAAAAGAAAGAACTAATTATATTCTATGTAAATAAGTGCTATATATTTACAATATGTCTACAACAAAAGATCAGCTAAAGCTGGGAAAAAAATTACATAGTTAAAGATGCATTATAAAAGTAAAAGAATATTCCTCAGAGCAACAATCAGACCTTGACTTACTACACTGTCATTTCCTATTACTTCCTTACTCGGATGCCACAGAGGGAGCAGTAATCTGAACAAGGGGTCACCTTCAGAGGAGGGAGGTATGACAAGAGTGAAGAGAATAACAAGTAGGTCTAAAGGCAAATATTGCTGGAAACAACTATAACTCTATGTTTTTATCAAGTGTGGTCAGTTTTACAATAGCAAAAGGAACTTGGAGCTGCTGATTTTTATGGTTTATGTCTAGATGGTCCCCTCGAGCCCTATGAACTCATGGGCAAGGGTTCTGGAAAGTGATTGGATTTGGACACAGAGCTGAGTTGCTATGAGGAGATAGGATGTGTTCATACAGGTGAGTCACTGCGTGCAGGCCTGGAAGAGTCTATTTTCCTCTTCATCTTTCCCTGGATACTCTGTGTTTTCGGCTACCATGCCCTGAGCAGCTCTCCTCTGTGATGGCACTGTGCTGTGCCATCCTCCTGGAAGCCAGCTCATTCTGGACTGAAATTCTGAGCCAAAATCAACCTCTGCTCTCAAAGTTGGGAGTGTTGGGTATGGTGTCCCCATGCCAACAGACATGGTGAAGAAACTGACATAACTCACTGGGTCAACATCCACTTCTAAATTCCCATTATCAGTAGGGAAAGTGGAAGGAAATTTAACATTTATGTTTTAGTTTAAACATTCAAGATGTGGGTCTGAACACTAAGAACACCAAAGCTAATATGATGTTGCACTTGCTCTCAAAAAATTAGTAATATAGAGAACTCATATCAACAGTTTCAACTATTACAACAGGAACAGAGGAAAGACACTTCATTCTGATTTAGAAAAGTAAAGATGTATCAATGAAAACAATGTTTAGGTTGAAATCTAAAAGAGAATGGCAATTAACCAAGCAATGTAAGTGTAAAAATGCCCTTAACACAGGCAAGGATTTAGCCAGCAATTGGTGGAATCTGGACACCCGGAGTAGGTTTTGGGGCTGCAGTATGACTATATTGGGCAAAAACCTGGAGCGTTAACCAGCAATTGACCATGAAAGGCTGTATTTTCCATAGCACAGACTTCACAGCCAAAAGAAAGATCATAATAGGAGGTGAACGTCTGTGTTTTGCTTTTTAATACAAGCTAGACCCAATTCTTATGAATGTACCATTGAGAATCACAGAATTTATATACATATTGGTTCATCACCAGCTTACCTTTATTATCACATATATAATAAATATGCATGTGTGACTCTCATGACCATAAAATTCAACCTGCAGTATGTATATTTTTCCCTTCCATCAAATTTTATAAATAAGAAACAATGCTGTTTTAACAATCAACCAAAAATTCAGGTAAGAAATAAACTATGTTTTAAATCAAAATAAAACTAGTCACATGTAATATCTGCATGCATTTTTATGATAAAAGATAAAGCTTGAAAGAAATGTCTGCTTTGCTAGAAGAATGAAACTTTTATGTCTAATTAATATCTGTTCACCAAGTTTAGGCTTTTCTAGATTTCAACTCTGTTCTGCCACATGCTGTCAATGTGTTCATAAGCCAGCAATTTATCCTCTCTGGGTACCTCCTTCACTTGTATGAGTGGATGAAAACAGTCCCTCCTAAAAACATAGATAGATAGATAGATAGATAGATAGATAGATAGATAGATACACAGATAGATAGATATTCCCCTCTGATCTTACAGGATTTTACAGGAGTCTACTGGCTGTGTGTTCTGCAGAGCCAAAGGATATATTTCACAAAGCCCAGAATCTGTGGAATAAGAGAGACCAAGGATCCAGTGCTGGTCTGAGACTGATGATTTGGAAGTTCCCTGGATAATGGTTGCTATGAATCTGCACTTAACAGTGAAAAAACTGAGGTCCGAGAGTCACAGGTAACAGTGGTAGCAAAATAATGTACCTGCTTAAGCAGAATGGAGCCTTTTGAACACATGCCAACTTCCTTTTCTCTCTCTTTTACTCCATCCAAACTACAAGCCTATTTTTTGGAGCCAACCACAATGAAGTTGGATTCTACCTTTTCAGTTAGTTGGCCTACAGGTCACTCATCTGCAGCAATACCTCACTACCTACTCAGAAGGGTCTGTGGTAAACCTTTAAATGTTTCTGAATCCAGTCAATTTGACATGTGATGGTTAACAGGATTAAGCCGGTAGATATTAAATAATTGAAACAGTGCCTCAAACATTTTAGAGGGCAAGTCAATATTATTAGCGAGTACTGAACATACCCCACATAATCCTGGTCATATTTTCTTGGTCTTCTGCCTTCATGAATACTTGCTTGCTTTTATAAGGAAAATGAGAACCAGTCAGAAGAAGGTGAGATGGAAAGAACTTATAGTTGGACCCTGGATACTCCAAAGTTACTATATATATATATATATATATATATATATATATACACCCCACCTTTAACATGGTCAACTCATATCCCTGCTGGGATTAAGAGGACTCAGTGGTACATTCAGTTCTTTTTAAAAAATAAATGTAGAAACTGAAAGGGTTGACGGGACCTGTCTAATTAGGTCATCTGTGGGATTAGTGTAGGAATAGATTTTCAGTTATCTTCCCATACTATTACTGCAGATTCCCAGAGATGTTCCCAGACCAGAAATAATCTGTATGGAAATTATGCTTGGTGTGTTCTTTAAACTGCCACATGTTGTATTTCTGAGACACAGAGAAGATGAGCAACCCAAGTCCCAATGGGACGTAGTGCTTTTCTTTTTTCCATATCTCTCGACTATCTTATTAGAAAGACTGAAATTTTGAAAGTCCTGGGAACTATTCCTGAAATTTCTAACACACAGCTTGGAAGAGGCCACATTTTCTCAGCATGTCACCTTTGGAGTACCACTGTGCATAGCAATCGGATAAAAAGCTTGTTATTTTATCTTCTGGGCAGAGAGAATGAATAATGGGCAGGTGACTGTGGGGTGTAACAACCAGATATGTGCGGGGACCACAGTGTCACTCTGCAGTAGTCCGAGAGTCTCGCCATGGCTCCCCCCACCTAGGGGGGAAATGCCAATAAACTTCCACTATCATTAAAGGACTATATGATTATTGTGATTATCTCTTTGTGCTGTGTGGATGGGGCCCCCCAAAAAAGGAAAGCAATAATTCTGAGAAATATGAGATCTTTAGTTGCACTGAAAGGTGAGCCTGGTGTCATTCCATGGACAGCTAAGAGGATAAAAATAGATTTGCCTTTACATTAGCAGAGCAGAGACTAAAAACCACTGATGAAGAAAAGCTGACAGCTCTCACCAGCGGCATTGCAGTGCCACACTGGGGCAGAGCCAGACGGACGAGCTGTGTGCAGAATCGCCGATGCTGCTGCGTTTGCCAAGCAGGCCTTTCTCTGCAGCTTTCAGCCCTGGGAGAGCTGTGTCCACACCAGCTCTTCTCACGGCACAGCTGCCTCCTTCACTTTTCCTTCATATGAGTTAAGAAACGGTAAAGGAACATGGTGAAGGAAGGTATTTTCTAGTGTCCATCTATTGATGGGAATCAAATGCATTTACTATAGAAACCCTTTCCAGTTCAGTTTATCTCAACACTGTTGAGGCATTTGATATTTTCAAGAGATAGGTACAGATGATGCAGAAATTATTAAATAATGTGATGTAGAGATTCAGAGATATTTAAGTCTAAGAAAGGAAACACATGTACTCATTTACTCAACTTTGAACTCTTTTCCCCTAAACCCTGTTTACTTTTAAAAATTTTTAGTAGCACATGTTTGCCATACAGAATGATGGCATTCAACCTTGAGTATATATGAAAGGAATCAAATTAACCTTAATCCAGATTGCACTGGCTTAGTGGTGCAAGCACAGACTGACCAAAATTCAGAGAGATGTTAGAGACTGAGTTGCAAAAATGTCAGAACCAGTCTTCCTGGGATTTAACCACATCTCATGGCTTTAACCATATCTCATGGCTTTAACCCCATTTGATGATTCAAGAACTAGTGCCTTTAATTTAAACATAGTTCTTCAACTTTGGGCTCATATATCTCCTTTGGGAAGTTTCATAGACACCTGAAATTTAAGCCAAATGGAAATCCCAGATTTAGGATAGCTGCTTTGTCTGCACTTTTCTCAGGCATCTCCAATGTTTTGCTTAGAAAAAAATTATCAGCTACATCAGTGATTACTGTTTTTTTGTAAGATTCATACCAGCAAAATATATCCATTCAGTCTTCTGTCCAAAATGGTGTCTGCTTACTTTCTTGAACCTGTCTAGTCTACACCTGAGTCACAAAATTGAGTCTCTTTCTTTTCCACCAAAGCAGCCAAAACTGAATGGCAAAACACACCTTACTAACATTCTGCTCTCACAGTACCATTTGAAGGGAAAAATGACACTTCGCAAAAAGTTGCACAACATTCTTTGACTCAGTACAAATAGTACATGTAGCACAGCAAGCCTCAGAAATCGTTGGGAAACAAACTTCAGATTTTTTCTTTTTAATTATTCCTTAAACCATGTGCACTATGGTTTGGATCTTAAAATTAAACCAGTGGTAAAGCTAGGAATCTGGCCAATATTGAGGCATGGCCTTATGTTTATAGTTAAGGAGGTGATTATGATTACTTTTATAGAAATTGAGTCAGAAGACAACATGTCTAGCATAGAATTGTGAACATATTTAGCTTGTGATAATCACTTAAATGTTATAAAAGAGTTGGTGAAAAATCACACCTCCCCATGAGCTAGGGGCAGCCACCATGGGGAATGGGAAGAGCATAAGAAGCCAAACCGTGCCTTCTCATTAGCCAATCAGTGCATGGGCCGGGAGACAAGAAGAGCGACCCCACCATCACCACCACACATACACCCCGGTAAGCAATGGGCTGATTTGGAGGAAGTCAGGCTGAGATGACAGCAACTGAAGTAAAAAAAAAAAAAAAAAAATGCTTGTATTGTTTGATTGACTTTGCAGGCCTAAAGCTGGTAATCTGAGCAACTATTTGGAGGATACCAATGTGCAGTTAACAACTGTGAGGGATTTCCTTCTGTCTTGTTTTTGAAAACCAATGTTTTGCTCTGTTTTACTATTTTGTTTTATTCCTGCATCTGGTAACCTGAGCAACTGTTTGGAGATGGCAATATGCAATATAACAACCATTGCTGAGTTCCTGTTATCTTGCTTTGAAAACCTACGTAGCTCTTGTTGTTGTTTGTTGGTGTTGTTATTTTGCTTTTGTTGTTGTTTTGATTTGTTTTCTTCTTGATTTTTCTGTTATTTCTTTTGACCCTTTAAGATAACAATAAAAAAAGAAGGAGATGGAGAAGTAGATGCCAGGAATCAAGAAAGTATATGGTCATGAAATCTATGGGTCATGTAGAAGAAAAAATCACATTCTCTAACCTCAAAAACTTAGTATTGCCAGGGATATATCACAGTGACACAGCATCTGTCAGGCAAGCCTAAGGTCTTGAGTTTGATTCTCAGTACAAAAAATAAATTAGAATTACACTTGTTCTTGAGGTTTTACATTATAGTCATTAAAATGAGAATAGCAATACCAATAAAGACTAGTGATATCTTATCACACTGGATATCAATTTCAGAAATATTTACTGATATTTCATCAATTTTATGAGAAATTAGTGTACATTCTATGCTATATGTCATTGAGGTTAATTCTTAAAAATTTGTTATTATTGTAACCTTTTACAGTTGCTATTTAGAGAGCAAATAATGATGATAATGTTTGACCTGGACTACTTCTGATTGTTGAACATTTAATTGTAGATTTTTCATGTTTTACTATATAAAAATAACCTTTGAAAATTTTCTTTTTGGTAAGAATTAAAGAGCATTAAGTAAGAAACCTAAACTATAATTAATAAATGCTCTGGCTTGTGCCTAGATTCACCCCAAAGCCTTTTGCAGTCAGAGATGGAGCTTTTCAGAGGTGCTGGGTCTAGGACACTGATGCTTGGATGAAGGACGTGATGCTGGGAGTCGTTCATGGTGTAATGCTAAGATTAAAGGTTGCCAGTGCTACCTGCCCTAAGAGCAGTGGCCTGACTAAAACATGAGCGGAAGAAAGAGGGCTGCTGTTGTCCTTGCTTGTTCCTTACTGTTTAGAAGGCTGCTACTTGCTGCCTTATGCCTGCTGAGATCTGTTTGTCCTCTGCGATGCCTTTCTGCCTGGCCACCCAGTCTTGGAGCCAGCCAACTATGGATGGAAACTTCTGCAAACTGTGAGCCAAATGCACCTCTTCTCTTTTAAACTTAGGTATCAGGTATTCTGTCTCAGTAATGAGATAAGTAAATACAATGCATATACAATAATGCTTATGTTATGTAGTTTTAATGTCAACAAAAAGACAAAATTTAGCACAATTTATTTGGTAGGTCAGAAAAAATATATACACATAAATTATCCTTTCATCACAGAAATATTCTGGTACTTATTATGTACAGCATTTTGTGACGAGCAAAGGAGTATCCCATAAGAAGTATAACTAAGTCTTTTGTTCTCAGTGTTGCTCTTATCTTAATATTGTAAGAGCAGAGTCACTTTAGCTTAAGTAGGAAAGCACTAAATGCAAACCCCAGACGGTAACCTCCTTAAACACAAAGGCTTTCACGCTTGCTATGACTTCTTCAGTGCTATCAATAATATCTCCTATATAGAATGCACTTAATACCTATTGAATATTCTAATGAGTGTCAAATAAATAATAAAGGAATCAAAGAATAGGGGAAAATAGATTACAAAATAGAAAATCATATTCAATGACAAAAATACCATGTTATGAATTTCAAAAGAAGGAAACATTTTATTTCTCAATAAGAGAATCAACTTTTCTTAGAGGAGAAGTGACATTTGACTGGATTTTATAGAATAAGTAAATTTTAACAAGTGGAGATATTTCTTATGATAGAGGAGTAAAAAAATCAAAAGTCAAAAAGGTTTGGCAAGAATAAACATTCCAATGCTTTCCATGGCTTAATAATATATCACTGAATAATTTTTAGAAGGCTGGGTTGTTTAAGCATTGACTTAGATCAGAACATGATAATCAATAAAGTTGACTAAACTCACAATTTAAAAGATGAGCTGTTTTTGAACAGTTGAGTAGGCTGAGAATTATGAAACTATGCATTTAAAAAAGTACTCATGTTGTGGTAAAAGGATAATTTGATTAAACGTTAAGATATGTTAGTTATATTAGATAATTAGAAAAATAGTATCCACTAAATGTTGACTGAATAGGAGATTTCACTCCCACAAAAGGGTATACACTGTGCAGAAATGTTTGCTGCTTGTCACCATGTAAAGAAATCCTGCACTGGCTAACCTGTTTAGAGAACCAAATATTAGCAACTTACACAATGAAATCAAACAAAATAAAACAGAAGGAAACCAATCAAAACAAAAGAATGAAAGAATTATGGGACTTCAAGACAAGATAAGTGATTTTATTGTGTGAGATGTCACGGACAGTGATTTTGAAGAAAATGAGGGCATTATGGTAGCCATTACTGATTTCCTGTTGTCTTGTTTTGAAGTTCTGTGTTGCTTGCATTGTTCTGTTCTGGTTTCCTTTGTTCTGTTTTATTCTCTTTAAAATAAAAAAATAATAACTAAATATTTTTCCCAGTTGCAGCCACTTGGTAAGTTGCTAATAGTTAGACAAAGGCAACCTTAAAGAAATGTATTTCACCACACCCTATGCGTAAGGAGTTCAACTCCAAAATGCATATTATTCTTGGTCTATAAAATTTTGTTTCAAAATAAACTCTAGGAGAATTAAATGTCCCTTTGCTTTTTGATTGATTTTTTATTTTAATTTATATTTATTGTGGTTCTGACGTCTACTAAACATTTAATAATTTTGTGTGTGCCTAATACAAATCCAGGCACTGTGGGAATAAACAAGATGAGTATCCACACCGTTAAAACATATGACATCATTATAATAGAGGAACAGTTTGGGTGATTTGTATAGAAGATATACAGTTTTTCTTCATTATGGTCATTTAGATTCTGGTGCCAGAAACACACAGGTGACAACAAAATGCAAATTTATAACTTGTATCAAAATCCATATACTTTGAAAACAAAGGAGAAGAAACATAAAAATGCAATACTCAGATATATCAATCATCCTCATTGTATTCCCAGGCTTTGCCAAGAAAACTCCTGCCATACCTTTAATATATAAAATTATCATAGGAAAAGCAAAACATGTAATGAGCTAAATAATAAGATGAATTATCTTTAATTCAGTTTCACCAATATGATAAAGTTTTTAGAAGACTGCTATTAAAATTTTTTGTTTAAATTACTTGAAATATATGAGTAAGAAAATAGAATGCTCTATTCTGGACCTTTTTGGAAGGAGGTGGGGTAAGATGCCAAGAAATAAACAAAGTGCTTTTGACCCAGCTTGACCTCACTCTCAGAAGTCACCTTTTCTAGAGATGGCTATGGATTACTGTCTTTTTTATTAGTTGTCTCTTGCTTTCTTGTTTTCTGTCTTCAACTCTTTGTATACTTGCAAGTGGACATTTTGATTTTTAATAAAAATGGAATCGTTCTTTGTGGTAACCTGCAACTTGCTCTTTTATTTTAGTATAAGCATAGCATATTATTTTAATGAATAAAGATCCATTTATTGTTTTCCAATGTCCTTCAGTGTTTGAGGGCATAGATAGTCCAAGTTTGATCAACAGTTCATTTAACTACAGGTTTTTATTATAAAGAATGGTATGGTAAGTTGACAAAATCATGTAAAACTTTAAGAATTCATTTCTGCACTCATCAGTCATATTGTGGAGACATAACACTGCCCTTTTGAATATTTTACTAAAATTTGAAATTATCCTGTAAATATTTTATTTATTTTGCTCACTTAATTTATTTTCATTTATTAAGGTCAATTATATGACAGATCCTTCCCAATGCTAAGCATAGAGTACTGAGTAAGTTGCAGTCTTAACCAGGAAAGACTGGAGCAGGAAACCTGGGGGTCCAGCAAGACAGTTTCAAACAATATGGCAAATACTTCATGGAGGAAAAGAGCAAAACAGCTATATTGTTCTAGAGGGATGAAAGAATGTTTTGTTGGAGGTAGGCAATTAAAGTTGGATTAGAATAAAATAATAAAAATAAAAAGCATCCATGAAGCATCTGTAAAAGCTTCTATGAAGTATGGAAGCTCAGGATTCTTCCTTGACCGCCTCTGAGCAAATGTGTTTTTGTGATTGCGGTATCATCCAGCAGAACCCTCACACCCTGGGAGGAACGGCAGAGAGAACCGGATTCGTTATCACTTGTTTTTCACTTCTTGTTTCCTCAACCTTTCACACGAAGTAAATGTCCGCGATGGCTCTCCAGAACTGTTGCCAGGAACTTAAATTTAGCTGAATGCTAGCTTGGCCACTTCTGTGCATCAGCTGATTCTGACCTGAACAAAAGAACTTACTGATGAGTATACCAGAAACAAGTGTGGATCATCGGTCTTCCAAGCATACCATGTCTTGAGGTAGACCTCGCCCCACTCTGCTAGGAGGTCTCCCTCCATTTCTCCATGGGATAAGTACTCTCCAGCCACAGGTGTGAACAAACAGGACAATTTGATTCAGATATTCAAACTGAACTGAATGCATTAATTATTTTCAGGGTAAGCCATTCGGAACCGGTAACAAGCTGTGCCACTCCCTCCACATCATTCTCATTTAGTGTGTTCCAACAACAACTACAACAACAACAAAGTCTTTCTTTTCATATGCACCCTGATGGTGTGGATCAACATACCAATTTGTGTCTCTCCCTGAAACAGTGATTTGTACTTTACAAATGGTCATAGAGACCTTTATTAATGCAAAGAACATTATCACATCCTAGAGCCCCAGATGACTCTGGAGACCTCTCTAAAAATCTACCTATTCTTGGTTACTTCTTTGAAGGATAAATACTTCAATTATTTCTGTACCAGATATAATTGGTGTCTATACAAGGAGAGATCTCCAGTTGTAAAAAACAGTGTTATGAAATTTGTCCTTCATTTTACCTGAGATGATGAATTTGCAATCTTATGTGACATTTAAATCAATATCAAATTACTGGTCAGAGTCATTATGGGTGACAAACCCACACAAGATATTTTCTTTGCTAGCAAAGGCATAGTCTATACAATTGGTAACACATTCTGCTGACCCTGGATCAATGTTTTGAGAAAGGTGTAGGAGCTAATACTAAAGATTGATAAGATACATAAACTTCAGGAAACATCCATGAACATTTTTGTGTTGGATTCTGGTGATGTGTGGACTCTGTTTGGCAGATGGGAACTGAGATTTAGTAGGCATACTTGAGTTCAATACTAGAGGGTAGCCCATGTTGACGCAAGAGTATATTTTTATAGTCATTTTTATTAGATTCTTTATCAGATAAATGGAAGATGTTGAGTTTCAGTCTCTGCTGGTCAGATTCACCCAAAAGGAAGATGATATAGTGCACTTGTGACAAAATCACCATAAAGTCAGACAGTGGCTCTCCCCCACCTTAAGAATCAATAGTAAGCCGTACAGTGCCTTTAGGCATATTCAAAGACTTCTATCAGGATTCAGATTCCAAGAACTGAGAAAGTACCATGCAGAGGCCAAGGACAAAGCCTAGTTAGACCTTTTGTTTTTCTTTTTTAAGATAAGGTTAAATTATCCACTATGACTTATCCTACCTTTTCTGTGATTGATTATCCCCTCCTATATGTAATAATCATAAAAATTCATCATTTTGATCAGGAAAATTAGTCATTGGGGCAATGTGTGACACTTTTTTTTGATAGGAAAATAATTGCTTCTAAGGAATATCCATTTTATGTTGGGAACATTTATTACTATTTATACCAAGACATCATTTATTAGATAAAACATACTCTTTTACATCTACCAAAGAACTTTTCATGTATTGGTTGGTCTTTAAAATTATGCTAAAGGAATGAGAGTGTACAGTATATTTTTTACTGCATCATGAACCAAATTGTGTTCTCACATTGACTGAAACTCAACATGTATTACAGCCAGAAAGGGAATTAAAACAGGATGCCCTGTGAAATAAGCAAATGAAAAATGGAAGAGTTCCATTTTTAAGAAAAGAAAGAAACTAGGACATTTTACTGGCAGAATTATATAATGGATTGTGGGGAGAGCATGTTACGAACAGTGTTCCATTGATGGAGGAGGGATAAATCAGGAAGAAGTCCAATAAAATAAGACAACCTCATGATGCATTTAAGTGAGAAATACACACATGACAGGCAGTGTATCTTTCAAACATACCATGAAGAAAATATGTTTTCTTATTGGTACCTTGGTGTATGGTTAAACAGTACTGAAAAAAAGAATATTTTTCTCTCAGCACCTAATTTAGGAAAAATAAAATCAAATGAGGTTATGAATATGATATTTAGCTACACCAACACATGAACCTTTATCAGCATATCAGTTGAAAGCTATAAAGCATTTTAACCAGTGGGATGATGAACTTGTAATGTGACTTTCAGTGATTCATGCAAAGCTCTGCATTTGCTCACATCACTTCACCTGGTGGATTTGACTTTGAAGCCCTGTAGCATGTTTACAAGATACTTGCAGAAAGATTTCAACATTGAAATGATTATTGACTTTTGAGGATTTTAAAAATTCATTTCCATTACCTTTCTGAAGATACGCATCATATATTTTTGAAGTCTTAGGACACTAGTTGTCCTGGAATTGTCATGATGTGTGCTCTGGTCAACTGGGTTAGAGATGAAATTTTCAACTTGTTCTATGGACCAACCTAAATTGTGACTATGTAGGACCAATATTTACATCATTCCCTCACATGAAGAATTACAAACATTCTTGCTCTGTTAAAGGCCTGGGAACTTAATGTATTATCATCATGGTACACTTTGCATGGAATAGAAATATATAGTTATAGTTATGTTTTAATAAGTACTAAATTAGTATTTGTGACTTTCTTTCACATAGATTTAAGATAAATTATAATTTTAAAAATGAATCAATTTTATATACAAATTAGATAAGCTATTTTGTTAGCGCGCTGGACCTCTAAGTAAAAGAGACCTAAATTATTTAGTGACTTTGATCCATGCTATTAACTAAAAACAGTTTGTGGCTATGACACGGGAAAATAGTTAACAAATAATGAATAGTATTTTAAAATATTTATTAATTCATAAAAATCAAGTTCACCTTAGAATTATTTTTATAAGCCTTGTTAAGAAAAAATGTCTTGACCCAACCATCTAGTTCTCACACCCCAGAAAAAAGCTTTAGTACTGTATTTTATTAAAACTTTTATACCCTTTTTGCAATTCTGAGGCTTCATTTAGATATGTACTAAGTCCAACTGTGAAATAGGAGGATTGAATTCTTTTGTTATTACACAAACATCAACATTCATTTTAGCTTTTTTAAAATGAAATTTACATCACCATTGTGTGAGGATATGCAGTTTACCTTATTCATATTATGTATATATTTTCACAATTGAGTCAGGTTATGGACTGTAAATTCATTTTATTTCTTGAAAAAATATTTTATAAAATTATTAAGAGAAATTGTTTTTATTCATTTAATTTCCTATGAAGTTTTGCTAGTTCATCCTCAAACTATGGTACAAATTTCCATCAAACATTCAAAGAGTGAACTTAGATTGCTCTGGAGACTGGGAATAAATAATATCCAACAAAATCTTTCTGAACATTTTTAGTTCACGGGATAGTAACTGAGACAGATAAATGCAATATTATAGTAAATGAAGATTCCATTTATCATGTTAGGTTAGAAGTTATGGGGATAAAATTCAAGTATAGTGTGATGGGAGTATAGACTTCATTAATACACTGTGAGCTGAGATAAGTTTCCTTGAAAAGACAACCTTAGAGATGGAAAGAAAGTGAGACATTTGTAAGTAGTCAGTGCAAAGGACCCAAAATGCAAACGTGCCCGGCAGGCTGGAGAAATAGTCACAGTAACAATCAATGGATTAAGCATGTGAGGAGGAAAGACAGGGTTAGAAAGTGGAGGCTTGTAATGTGAGGTGTTAGAAGGCATTACTCAGACTTTAACTTTCTGAGGGAAACAAATTCTTATGGCTAAAGCAGAGAAGGGATATGATGCGACCTATATAGTTTTATTTATTTTCACTTCAACAGAAATTTTTGTCTGTGTCATTTTCTTTTTCAAACTGACACAGCTCTTTGGCAATATCTGTAAGATACAGTATTTAAGATGAGTGAGAATTCTCATTGAGCGCTCATTGGCCATTTTAATTAACTGCATCTGGCCATTAAGCTGCTCAGGCAACATAAACATGTTCCTGTGTTCCCGTTACTAACTAGGAATCAGTCATTTTCCTGTCCCATATTTTCATCTAAAGTTCTTAGCCAGGTATGCCCAAAAGAACCTCCATCAAGTCTTTCCAAGACACATTGTACATAAAAATGATAAAGTAACATAGTTTATAATACCTAATTCCTGAAAGTGGACTTATGACCATCACCAGATGAAAGGATAAAGAAAAGCGATAATAGAATGTTGTTCATCAAAGATCTAAATGAAACAATCTGCTGGAAGATGAAATATGTAAAACCCTTGAAGACATACATAGGCATAGCCAAGGAATTTCTGAACAAAATTTCAATGGCACAATAAATGGTACCAAAAATTAAGCAATAAGATCATATTGAATTAAACACTTCTGTAAAACACAGGAAATACCAACAGAGTAAAGAAACAATTTATAGAATGAAAAAAAAAAAAAAGAAAAGATTTTGCCAGCTATTCCTCAGAGGACTGATATTCAGAATATCCTATGTATGCAACTAAAAAAAAAAGACCCCCTCAAGACAAAATATCTAATCAAAAAAGGGCAAGTGAAATAAATAGATACTTCTCAGAAGAAGCAAAAACGGTCAATAAATACCTAACAAGATGTTCCACATCACTGACTGTTAGAGACACACAAATTAAAAAACTCTGAGATTCCATCTTTCCCAACCAACAATAGCCTTCATCAAAAATCTAATAATGACAAATGCTAATGAGGCTGCCAGGGAAAAGGAAGCCTTCTACAATGTAGGAATGTGAACCAGTGCAATGACTATGGAAATCAGTATGGAGTTTCCTCAAAAAAAAACAAAAAACTAGAAATTCCTTTTGATCCTGTTATTCTCCTTTGGATGTATTTCTGAAACAGCTAATGATATCGTATCACAGTGATACAGGCATCCCCATGTTTGTAGCAGATGATTGACAATAGCTAAACCTTGGAAGTGGCTTCTAGGTCCAGCCACTGTTAGGTGATAGGGAAAAGGTAGCGTTTATACCCAATGGTTGACTATTCTGCTATCAGGAATGATAAACTTGAGACATTTGTAAGAAAATGGTGCAGCTAGAAACCATTATGCTCAGTGAAATAAATCAAACACATGAGCTTAAATATCACTTGTCTTATCTTATTTGAAAAATTTAAAATACAGTTAAAGAGAAAGATAAAAGATAACTAATAGAAAGGAGGGAAATAGGTCTTTTTAAAGAGGATCACAAGATGGAGGGAGGAGAGAAGGAGGGAAAGAGAAGAGATGAAATAACCAAAAATTGAGATGCGCTGTGTACATGTACCAACCCCTCACAAGGATCGTTATGTATATCAAACATGTACTAGGGGGAAAAAAACAACAAAAAAGAAAAAAGTAGGATAAATTTGAGTCATTTATAAGAAAATGGGTGAACTTTGGGTGCATAATGCTAAGCGAAATAAATCAGATGGAGAAGGTTCCCTGTCTTCCTAGGATAACCTGCACCCACTGTTGATGGATTGCTCTTCTTGGGTTTTCTTCTTGCCAGTGACTGAAGGATGCCCTTTGCCTGCAGTGCATATGCTGTTCAGATGTAAAGTCATCCTTTCCCCTGTGACTCTTTTATGATGGAGCAAACATTTTAATAGATTCTTGAGAAAGGGCAACTTGGGAGAATATGTAAATTTAAAACTGGAGTTTTGGTAGTCTCTCATTCAGTGTATATATTGGGTAAGGAACCTAAACTGAGAAGTGAATTCAGTTAGAGGTTTGAATTGTTCCTATTGCAATGCAGCTTCCAATACTGAATTTTCATATTTATTAACAGACCTCTAGGTAATAAATAAAGACCAAGCTTAGATGTCAAATTTGAGAGAAGAGCATTTTAAGTCATTATTAGGTTTTATTCAATAATACAAAGGGAAATATGCTTGAAATAACTGAACTCATGGAAAACAATGTCAGTTAAAAACAATACAAACTGTAAAGAAATACAGAAATCCTATAACTGAAAAGTGAAACATGGGAAAGAATACCTGGATGAATTTTAAAAAGGGATATTGATCACATGGAAAAGAGTAAGTAGACTCGAATATTAGCGGGTACGCATTATCTAACCTGAAAAATGGAAGATGTGTGAGAGCTCCTTTGATAATCAAATCTAAATTATTCATGATATCAAAAATTCTAATGCATGAGGCATAATATCCAGAAGCAAAAGAAGAAAAAAGATGAAGAAAATAAATTTTTAAATGCTCCAAATTCTCAATATTAATGAAAGGTATAAAGTTATAAATTTAAAAGTCATTAGTTATTTAATCATAAACAGATTATCACAAGTAAAATACTTAAATAATTAGAAAAATGTAGAGGACATTACCAAATGCTATCCAGTTGTATCAGGTAAAAATATAATTTCAAAATCTGAAACTACATTTTGAGTAGTAAAATGAAATAAAAACCCACTATACATGTACAGAAAATGTGCTTCAATTGAAAATCTGAATAACATATTTCAATAAATAAAAACCAAGAAAATTCCATCCTGGCAGCCATGTATTGAAAAGATATTCTTTCACCAGAAGGAAGAGAATACCATAAAGAAATATCTTCAGGAAGTAATGAAGACTACTGGAAATTGTATTTATGTGTATAAGTGTAAAATACTCTATCTCTTAACTTCTTTGAAATGCATTTATTATTTAAATAAAAATTACCAATAACACGAAGTTTATAATAAATGTAGATGTGACATAAACAGAAACTAAACATAATTGATAAACAAGCTTGTAAAGTTCTTGCAATTTTTGTTAAACTGGACACGGAATGAAATGTGAAAAACTATATATCATAACACTAGGCAAAAAGTAAAGAAAAAGTCCCATACAAACTTGTAGTAAAAGCCAGTGAGTAAATTATAATGGGTTTTTTAAAAATACAAAGCCAAAAAAAGAAAAGAAAAGAAAAGAAAAGAAAAGAAAAGACAAAGAAAGAGGAAAAGTAAACTAAAAATAAGCAACAAACCTAAATGAACCTAGCGTGGTAACTATGTTCAATACAAATAGTAGAAAAGTGATTTTGAGATGTGCAAAATTGTCTGCTGGGCATCCTGCCTGGTTTGTATGCACTAGACTTACAGATTCGTGGGATTTGTCTCAGGGTGAAGTGGATGTAGCCCTTACTTTTGGGTGTTTATTTTCCCTGATAGCAGCTTTCCTCCTCTATTAGAGGTATAAGATTCAACTGCCATATGTTGAGTTAAAATAAACTACAGGTTCCTGTGTCCATTAGAGTATGCAGTCTTTTACTAAGTCCAGCTATTTTCAGCAACATTATCTGTACATTTAGTTAGTCTAATGTCCTTGCTTCAAGATCTTTCTGACTCTTTTCACATAATAAATTTCACATTCAATAAGAACAGAATGCAATGTTTAGTCTGCCTATTTAAAATGATATTATCTTGGGAAAGGTTTATTATTAGAGGACATACTTAGGTAGTATAAATAATAGTCTTGTTAATAATATATTGTAAAGAAGCAGCCCATTTTGGAAAGCAGAAATGGAAGATGTTGCTTTGTGTCATCATACAGAGATGTCACACACTAATAAAAATCCTGGTATTTCCATAAACTTTCTTTGCTCTTTTGTCTACACTTCTTAGGTATTATTTACTTGTTAATCTTGGGGAGAACAAGTTTAATTCATTCCTTCTGCTATTTTTCTCTTCCTCTTTCAAATCCTGATGAACCTGTAATGAGTCACCAAGAAGCAAGCCCTCCCTGCAAAATGGCATCAGGCATGGGCTACTTGGGGGAGAGCCAGATGCCAGCCCCTTCTAGAGCATGGGCTGGGAAACAAGAAGAGCAAACTCCCCTACCACCATAAGTGACCAGACGATCTGCAGAAACACAGGCTGTGATGATAGCTATTGAGGCAAACTACAATTTAATGCTTGTAGTGTTTAGTGTTTCACTGACTTTGCAGGTCTAAAGGTGGTAGTCTGATCATCTATTCAGAGAAGAATAATATGTCATGCAGCATAAGTGGGGAATCTCCTTCTGAAGGTGGTAGCTATTGAGAATTCCCTGCCATTTTGTTTTGAAGTTCTGTATCATTTTCATTGCCTTATTGGTTGGGTTTTATTGTGGTTTGTTTTGTTTGATTTTATTATATCCAATGGCATGGGCAGCTGTTTCAAAGATAAAAAAAATATATATTAAGGTAGCCATTTTGAATTGTTTTGAAGTTCTTTATTATATTTATAGTTTTGTTTTTATTGGTTGTGTTCTGTTATCTTTTGTTTCATTTTCACTATGTCTGATGGTATCTGCAGCTATTTTAAAGACAACAAGACGCATTACAGCAACCGTTGATGACCTCCTATTGTTTTGAAGTCCTGTGTCACTTACACTTTGATTGGCTTTATTCTATTTTATTTTGCTTGGTTTTATTATATTTAAAATTAAAAAGGACAAAAATGAATTTGACTTGCTTTGTTCCATGTCAGGGGCATAGATGGTTAGATTTTATCTCATGGAGAGATCTGTGTCACTAGGTTCAATGGTTTACTTAAGGTGGTGTCACTGATCACAGAACAATAGAGAAATAGTCCAAATAGCTTCATTAATATAATAAACATGATAATTTTCTCTCCATTTGTCTGTAATTAGGTTTTATTTCTTAAGCAATTTCAACTAAGTATTGGAAAATACTTATTGTCATTTTAAAATCTCAACAAAGTATTTTCGGATATTTATGCTTATACTCACTGGAATGTTTTAAAAATAATTTTATAACCAAAATGTAATTCTCATTTTTGTGTGTGATTTATTTGTTTGCATTTCTTGTACAAAAGTGATCAACAATGCTAACTAAACATTTAGCAGAATTGTTAAATCAAAAAGACCAAGCAAAGAAAAAAAACGATACCACTTGAAGTTTTATATATTGTTGGTGTGTGTGTTAATTTGCAAAACTACTTTTACAGATCAATGTCACTATAGCTTGTAAAACTATCACAGGTTTGTTCTATATCCCCCCCAAAATTGTATTCACAGGTATATTTCCACGAGGAAAAGTGACTAAGTCTATCAGAAACATGTAGAAGAAATCACATGATTATTTTTCCATAATAAGTAAAAGCAAGGAGCAAAGAACATATGCCCAGTGTCGGCAAAATTGACAAACAAAATATGTGGCATATTAGTAAAACAAAACACTATAGAACGGCACAATGAATAAATAGCCATCTTATGTAACAGGAGGACTCTCACAGACACTATGTTGAACAGAACAAGGCAGATGTTACAAAGGAAGGCAGTACCACATAATTCCATTTATATGTAGGTCAAGGATAAGCCAGACTAATCTACTGCAACATAAGTCAGAATAGTGGTTACCTTTGCAGGCAAGTAACTAGTGAGCTAGAAAGCCTGTAATGCCAGGGAAAGTTTTGAGCTGCTTGATACAGCCCAAATTTTGACACAGACAATGAAAACATCAATATATGTTAAACAGTGAAAAATGTTTAAAATTGTCTCTTTTTATTTTTTCTACATTGAAATTGCATTTAGAAGCTTTACTTATGTAGTGAACCTCCACTATATTTTAATACGTTGGCAGATAGAATTCTCTAATTTATATTTGTTTCTAACACATGTAATAGATGCTCAATGGGTATTTATTTTATAAAAGTTAATGAACAAAACTGACTTCCAAAAAGGCGTAGGCTACCAGTAATGATAATGATTTATCAACTCTGAAACATGAATCAACATTTACTGAAGAAGTTACATTGTGATTACCACATTTTAGGAGCAAGAAATATGTTTCCTGCCCAACTGCCTAATTTTAGATATTAATGCAAAAACAGTGGAGTGATAAAATAGATCATTTATTTTATAATTATTTTTATGTGAGAAGACATATATTTGTTGGAAAAATATCATAGAATTAACCTAGTCCCAATATGAAAGGGAAATAAGTATACTGGTTCAATAATTAACTAGGGGTATCTATTGTAGCATATTTATACAGCATTTCAATATTCTGGATGATAACTTTGTCTTGTCACAACTTTATCTCAAAAGATCTTGGAAACATGGCTATTTCTATTTACAATGGAATAGTATCAATTGCTGAATATTGTCAGTTGCTATTACACAACTTCACTGCAACCTGCTACCAATTATTTCTAATTATTCAGAATTTTTGTCTCTGTCTCAAATTCCTGCATAAAACTTATAACAATATCTTTTAAATAAGTAATATGGAAACTGTCTTTTTCATTTACAGTTTATTTGTTTTTGCTTGATAGGCAGTTCAGTGAAACCAAGGAACTTGTGATTAAATGGGACAAAGTTGGCATTTCTGGGAAAATTAGGCTAGGTTTCATATTTGATGCTATTATTAATCATGTTATTCAGGATTTTAAATTTAAGAATGCATACAGTACAGGAAAACTAAGTTTCTGAATCATTAGCTGCTAATGAGAATTTCATGTCTAAGTTTTTTTTAATGTATGTTCCATCAGTATCTTTCTAACATCTAGAAAAAAAATGAACCCATCGTATCTACTGTCAAAAAGAATTGGTCAATTTAATTAGCTGGGTGACTTCCCCTTCCCCTGTACTTTAGAGAAAAATATAACAGGTGTTCCATTTCATGGTGATTATTTCATAATCATGGCTAAATTTTCATGCACCATGAAGAAAATGACAATAACTTCACAGATGGATGAACCAGGAGTCTGAAAGAAACAATTGCAAGACCTGTTTTGATAAAATTAATTGAATGTTTCTATCTTCCCTCTATAGCAATTTGAAATAGTGTGAATGAATTTCTTCATACAATTGTATTTCTATGTACCAGTTGCTATAGAATAGCAACCTTGTTCAGCAAAAAGTAGATAAGGATAAGGAAAGCAGATGCCTTGACTTCAGAAGTCTTCAAGCTTATGGTGAACACAAAGGAGTCACACTCTTGGGTAACCGTGTGCTAACCCACCCACTGGGATACAGTGAGCTATCAATCTTCCACAATCACAGGGTTGAACTAAACATAATGGAAGTTCATAAACCCAAGTTATCTTCGACTGAGTTTTCCAAGTTCCCACATGATCAAATTTACATTTGATATTATATGCTAAAAAGTTGTGCATTCCTTTAAAGTCAAGAAATTCTGTTAGGTTTACTAATGTTGAATCAAACTTTATCCCATTCTCTATTTTCTTTAACTTCTAATATTTTCTATTTTATCCTCCCAAATTCTTGCATATTTTTTCTACAAAACTCCATCTTCCTTGTGACCTTAAACAAATCCATGTAATTCCTTTTCACTTTCCTTTTCCTCAGATTAATGTAGGCTACCATCTTTTTTTTTCCTTTTTTTCTAAGAGAAAAAACCAGGAAAAAGGTAGAAATATTACAGAATTTCAAGAAAAGAAGACAAACAGTAAGAAATCACTAGTTGATAAATTACATATTGTTCTTTCAGAAATAGTTATTCAAGTTACAGAATTAAAGCACACAAAGTGGACACTCAAGCAGTGGGAGTGCAAACAGATCTGTTCAACAATCCAACAAGAACCTAGAAATATGGTCATCAATCCCACACACCCAAAATTACATGCAGCTATATCTTTTATAGTGCTTCCTATTTCCTCTTTTTTTACAATAGCAATTATACATTTTTAAAATTTTATTTAAAGAGAAGAAAAAACAAAACAAAACAGAAAAAAGGGTAGCAACAATGCAGAATTCTAAAAGAAAGAAAAAGGAGAATGAGAAAAAGCCCCACTAAGAAATCAGTAATTTATAAATTATGTACTGTCATCCTGGAGGTAGTTGTTCAAGTTACAAAGTTAAAGGGTACACTGTAAATATTCAAACAGTCAGACTACAAACAGTTCTGCTCAAAGATCCAACAAAGATTCAGTAACTTGGTCATCTATTTTACACACTCAAACATACATGCAGTTATATCCCTTAGAGCACTTTCTTTTCCTCTCTTTTTTACAATAACAATTACACATTTTGGTTTTATTACTCTTGTAGTTCTTATTTTCTTTTTACACTAGAGACACAATATGATATTTATAAATATGATTCTTATTTATTTCACTAATGAAGATAGTCTCAAGTTGTCTCCATTTGCGTATGAAGGCCTCAAGATCATCCTTTTTATACCTGAGTAATATCCCATTGTATAGAAATGCCACATCTTTTTCATCCACTCTGCAGTTGATGGGCATCTTGGTTGTTTCCAGGATTTAGCTATCACAAATTGTGCAGCTATGAACATGGGTGCACATATATCACTGTGATATGAACTTTTCAGTTCTTCAGGGAAAATATCCAGGAGGGGGATAGCTGGATTGAATGGGGCTTCCAATCCTAGTCTTCTGAGAATTCTCCATATGGATTTCCACAATGATTGCACCAGTCTATATTCCCACCAACAGTGAAGCAGTGTTCCTTTTTCCCCACAGCCTCACCAACATTTATTATCAGTTGATTTCTTGATGGCAGCTATTCTTTCTGGAGTAAGGTGAAATCTCAATGCTGTTTTAATTTGCATTTCTCAAATGACCAGTGATGGTGAACATTTCTTCATGTATTTATTTGCCATTTGTATATCTTTCTCTGATAACTGTGTGTTCATCTCAGATGCCCATTTTTGGAGAGGTCTTTGAATTTGGGGGGCTGGATGTTTTTCAATTCTTTATACATTCTGGACACAAGTCCTTTGTCTGAGGGGTTGCTGGTTAAAATATTTTCCCACTCTGTTGGTTTTCTTTTCACTCTGTTGCTGATTTCCTTTGAAGTGCAGAAACTTTTCAATAATGTGAGATCCCATTTGTTGATTCTTTGAAATGTTTCCCGTGCAGTTTGCATTTTGTTCATAATTCGCTGCCTACCCCTGTGTCTCCAAGACTTCTACCTACCTTGTCTTCCAGTAGATTTAGTCTTTCTGTTTTAATTTTGAGGTCTTTAGTTTTGTGCATGGTGATATGCATGGATCTCGTTTCAGTTTTTGGCATGCAGAGAGCCAATTTTTCCAACACCATTTATTAAAGAGCCTATCCTTCTTTCAGTGGACATATTTAGCCCCTTTGTCAAATATCAGGTGGCTGAGTGTCTTTGTAGTTGTGCTTGCATCTTCTAATCTGTTCCATTGATCCTCAGGTCTATTTCTTTGCCAGTACCAAGCTGATTTTTATCATTGTGACTTTATAGTACTGTTTCAAGTCAGGAATAGAGATGCCTCCTGCCTTGCTTTTGTTGCCCAGAATTGCCTTTGCTATTCTAGATTTCTTCTGTTCCAAATGAATCTCAGTAGTGTTTTCTCTAGATCTGTGAGTTATGTCGATGGTATTTTTATTGCGATTGCATTAAATCTGTATAACAGTTTTGGGAGTATGGCCATTTTCACAATGTTGGTTCTTCCTAACCAAGAGCAAGGAATGTCCTTCCATTTTCTAATATCCTCTTCAATCTCCTTTTTCAGCATAGTATAATTTTCAGCATATAGGTCTTTTACATTTTTAGATAGGTTGATTCCTAAGTATTTCATTTTTTTTACATGTTACTGTAAAGGGCGATATTTCAATAATTTCTCTCTCAGTGAGTTCTTGTATACAGGAATCCTCTTGATTTTTGAGCATTGACTTTGTATCCAGCTACACTGTTGAACTTTATTACCTCTAGCAGTCTTTTAATGGAATTTTTTGGGTCTTCTATACAGAGTATCATGTCATCTGCAAATAGTGATCATTTAACTTCTTCCTTTGCTAACTTTATTCCTTTTATTTCTCTCTCTTGTCTGATTGCCCTGGCTAGTGTTTCCAGAACTATGCTGAAAAGGAGTGGTGAGAGTGGACATCCTCGTCTTGTTCGTGATTTCAAAGTGAAAGCTTTCAGTTTGTGTCCATATAGTATAATGTTGGCTGTTGGTTTGTCATAGATGGCCTTTATAAGGTTGAGGTAGCCACTGTGTATTCTGAGTTTCTGAAGGGTTTTTATCATGAACATGTGTTGGACTTTGTCAAAAGCTTTTTCTGCATCTATTGAGATGACCATATGGTTTTTGTTTTTGGCTCTGTTGATGTGGTGTATTACATTTATTGATTTGCATATCTTAAACCATCCCTACATTCCTGGAATGAACCCCACTTTTTCATGATGTATAATCTTCTTGATGATTTGCTGCATTCTATTTGCCAGTATTTTGTTGAGAATCTTTGCATCAATGTTCATTAGTGAGATTGGCCTATGGTGCTCTTTTTTGGTTGGAACTTTCTTTCATTTTGGTATGAGAGTAATACATGCCTCCAGGAATGATTTAGGGAGAATTGCTTTTTTCTCAGTTTCATTGAAGAGTTTAAGGAGTACTGGCATCAAATCTTCTCTAAATTTCTTGTAGAATTCAGCTGTGAATCCATCTGGACCTGGGCTTTTCTTTGTTGGTAAGTTTTTAATTACATTTTCAATTTTAATAGCTGATATTGGGTTGTTCAAAATTGCTATATCTTCTTGGTTGAGCTTTGGTTTGAGTTCATATGTTTCTAGAAATCTGTCCATTTCCTCTGTGTTTTCCTCTCTATGTGAGTAGAGATTTTCAAAGTAGGTATTCATGATCTTTTGAATTTCCATGGGATCTGTAGTAATTTCTCCCTTTTCAGTTCTTACTGCATGAATTTGGGTTTTTTCTTTCTTTCTCTTGATAAGGTTAGCTAGGGATTTGTCAATTTTGTTGATTCTCTTAAAAAACCAGCTTTTTGATTCATTAATTCTTTGTATTGTTTTTTTAGTTTCAATTACATTGATTTCTGCTCTAATCTTTACAATTTCCTCTCTTCTATGAGCTTTGGGTTTAGCTTGCTCTTCTTTTTCTAGAAGCTTGAGATGGAGCATTAGGTTGTTTATTTGTGCTCGTTCTGTTTTCTTGACATGACAGTTTATTGCTATATATTTCCCTCTTAAGACTGCTTTCATTGCATCCCACAGATTACAGTATGTTGTTTCTATATTTTCACTGAATTGTAGGTATTGCTTTATTTCTTCTTTAATTTCATCTATAGCCCATTGGTTGTTCAAAAGGCTGTTATTTAATTTCCATGTATTTATGTAGGTTTGACAATTTCTTTTGCCATTAATTTCCAATTTCAGTGTACTATGGTCAGATATTATGCATGGTATGATTTCAATACCTTTGCATTTACTTAAGAATTTTTATGGGATAATATATGGTCTATTTTGGTGAATGTC